>OZ020294.1:4246778-4702246 GCA_963971205.1 Aethes cnicana
ACCGGATTTGAATCCAATTGAAAATTTATGGGGTGTTATCGTCCAACGTTGGGATAATCAAAATGAGCGAACCCTAGAAACATTAGAGGCACGTTGTATTCAAATATGGGATAGTATTCGCGGCTCGGATTTGTGCCAGAACCTTATTGGCTCAATGCGTTCCCGCTTGCAATCTGTCATTGATCAGAATGGGGGTTACACTATAGTTACTAAACTATAGCTTCTCATTTAGCTATTTACTTATTATATTAAAGTTCGGGTTATTCAATTCCAGTAGGTATTTAAAACAAAAGAATGTTTTATCCACTTTTAATTCGAATTGACAAGTGATTAGAACTGCAAAACTTGTGATAACCCGGTCTGAGGTTTTTAATTTATAAAGTATAACAGTCTGTTAGCTAATTCGAAAGTAAAAATGTGAACATAAAAACGTCAAACGCACGTGTCAATGCAGATTAATGCAAATTTTGTAAATATTTTTCATTTTAAAGTAGTAGGTATAAATAGGCATAGATAGGTTTTATTTGAAAGAATACTTTTAGTGAATCGATATCACATGTAATACCTACCACGGTTTCGTAGATTGATAGTTATATCCATATTATCTATATTGATATTAATTAATCCATATTAATATTATAAATGCGAAAGTTACTCTGTCTGTCTGTCTGTTACCTCTTCACGCTTCAACCGCTGGACCGATTGAGATGAAATTTCGCATGGAGATAGTTGGGATCCCGGGAAAAAACATAGGCTATTTTTTATTCCGGAAAAATACAGTTCCCGCGGGAACGCCATAACCGAATTCCACGCGGGCGAAGTAGCTAGTTTATCTATATTCGTCTTCTGTGTGATAAAAAAAGATTTTGTGTTAAAAAATATTAAATAGCCTGAGAACGCTTCCTCATCGAACGACAATTAATGCACGATATTTTTAAACAATTAAACACAGTTTTCCCTATAAATTAAAGTAACATACCCATTATTCATGCATTAAAAAAATAAAGTTGTTAACAAAACAACGTTAACAATTTTTCCTTCCGAATTATCTTACAGAGCCTGAGAACGCTTCCTCATCGAACGACAATTAATGCACGATATTTTTAAACAATAAAACACAGTTTTCCCTATAAATTAAAGTAACATACCCATTATTCATGATTTAAAAAAATAAAGTTGTTAACAAAACAACGTTAACAATTTTTCCTTCCGAATTATCTTACAGGCTATAATAAACATTGTTTTTTTTTTATTGTGGAGAAGCTTCAATCCTCTTTCCAATTTTGGATATGAATACTTAAGCTATATCCTCAATAAAATGTTATTTATAAAACAGGCCGTTCCTACAGCGAGAAACAATTGAAAGCGCTTATGCGTAGATTTTAAGTTTTAATTTGTATAAAAAATACTGTCTTAAAACATATCAATTTATTTCACCATATCAGCCGATAGACGTCCACCGCTGAACATAGGCCTCCCCAAGGCTCGCCACTCCGACCGGTCTTATGCCGCTCGCATCCACAGACTTCCCGCGACCTTCACCAGGTCATCGCTCCAGCTTGTTGGAGGCCTACCGACAGCTCGTCTTCATCGGCCGTCAGTTCTACGAGCCATGTGCCCATGTGTTATTTATAGT
The DNA here is from genome assembly GCA_963971205.1 of Aethes cnicana. NCBI lineage: Eukaryota > Metazoa > Arthropoda > Insecta > Lepidoptera > Tortricidae > Aethes > Aethes cnicana. Next base: position 4,248,415 of record OZ020294.1, read on the forward strand.
GGTTTATGTTCTGCTATTTTCAGTTTAACACGGTTTAATATTTAAGAATAATTTACTTTAGCATTAAAATAATTGTATCGAGCGATCAGCGAAGTGTCATTAAATGTGAAACGAAAACCTAAATGCGAAATAATGATATAACCAAAAATAGTATTTTTAACATTTACAACTTAGTATTTTTATGAAAAGTATCTTAAATATGGAATGTAGCGAACAGCTGGGTAACGGATCGGCCTAAATATCACAAATTGCGTGTATAAATGAGGAAAGATTTATTTTGTTTAAAACATAATTACTTGGTTGTATTGGTAATGGGTATTGATTATTGGTTTGGCATTTTTTGGGAAATAATATATACTTTTATTATGTTTATTTAATTCACGTATAATAGAATTTAAGAGTGGCGCCCGCGAACCGGGAGACGAGCTGTCGGTAGGCCTCCAACAAGATGGAGCGACGACCTCGTGAAGGTCGCGGGAAACCGGTGGAAGCAAGTAACACAGGACCGGTCTGAGTGGCGAGCCTTGGGGGAGGCCTATGTTCAGCAGTGGACGTCTTTCGGCTGAAATGATGATGATGATGAGAATTTAAAAATATTAATAAAGTTTATTTTGTTTAAACCAAGAACATTGTTTTATTTCTAGTTATACTTAGATAATTATAACAATACAATTATTAATTTAATCCACTTAAGAAAAATACAGAAAAAAATAGTAGGTATTGAAAAAAGAACAAAAAAACTAAAAATATCTTGTCACTTGTCCAGATTCGATCCTCGGTCCATCATTTCGTTTAACCAAGGCGCTAATCAACTAAGCTATCGACTCATGTTACGAGTGTCTGAAATATAGGTTCAGACACGTTTTAATTATGTTGCTTTTAAATATCAACGCCATCTTACGGCGCTGCCAGTTGACTTTGTGAAATTCACGTAGCTAGTAGCACGTAGCACGCCATCGACGCCGAACCGCTTCGTTCAGAGAATTCTCGACTTAGTGGTGTCCATGCACTTTTGCAGCTGACTGTACTTGGCGCATTTTCGTCATTGTTTTAACTTTGTTAATAATTTGCATCCCACTGCTGGGCACAGGCCTCCTCTCATCACGAGAGGGTTGGGCTATAGTCCCCACGCGGGCCCAGTGCGGATTGGGGACTTCACACACATCTTTGAATTACTTCGCAGATGAGTGCAGGTCTCCTCACGATGTTTTCCTTCACCGAAAAGCTCAGTGATAAATTCAAATTGAATTCAATAAGTAAACTTAGAGGAGCGAGCCGGAATCGAACCCCCGACCCTCTGCATGAGAGGCGGTAGGTCGAACCACCAGGCCACCACGGCTTAAGGGTTAAGTAAGTTAGTACTTACTAAAATTAATTATTCAGTCACTTGTAGCGTGTAAATACGTAGTAAAGACATGATATTAAACGAAACGAGGCACCAAATGGAGACACTCCTAGAATTTTCTACATAAGCAGCTATCTAATCGCGGCTCCTGTGAATGCATCCTATTTGATTTTAAAGAGGCTAACAAGCATAAAGTGCAGTCCACACAATGGCCCTTTGTATCACCGACCGCTTTTATCGTACAATCTTTGCTTCTACAGCGCATATGCAAATTGCTTCTAAGGGAATGCGGGCCACCTTGGGGCCACCAGTTCCTCCTCACCAGTCCTGCTCACCAGTTGGCGCCACTGTCGTGTGTGATTTGGCTGTCAATGTCAAAGTTTGTCATTATACACAACAGTATCAATGTCACTGTGACATTGGAAGTTTCGGAGATCGTAGTGTTGCCAATTTAGCTGGCACATAATGCGCTGAATCGGCAACAATGAACTTCACGCGACGAATCACGCGGTTCATTCATAATTATACTCTGTGGTACGAAAGGTCCACGCTGATTTTAGCTAGGGTCCAAGCAAAGAAACATAAGATTGCAATAAAATAAGTAGGTATGAAAATACAATAAAATAAATAAATAAATAAATATAAATATCTTGGGACATTTCACACATATTGACCTAGCCCCAAACTAAGCAAAGCTTGTACTATGGGTGCTAGACAACGATATAAATACTTATATAGAGAAATACATACATATATAAATGCTAAACATCCATGACTCGAGTACAAACATTCGTGTTCATCACACAAAGTTTGCCCCGAGCGGGACTCGAACCCGCGACCATCGGAATAGAAGGCAGGGTCACAACCAACTGGACCAATCCGGCCGTCAAACAATGAAAAACTATGGGCCATTTACGACCACATTGGAAGCTCTTTAACGTTAAATATGCCTATCGATCGGTCATTTCGTACGGAAAATTCAACGCAGCTTAATTGACGCATGTATGCTTTGAAACAACCGGCGAAGTCAAGTGTCGGGTAACTTAATCTACCCCAAGCCGCAGCACAGAATATTTAATAGTACTACATACAGAATGGCCACGGAATCACCCGCCTGAATCTAGCCGGCGCACAACTCGCGCCCAACTCGCCCTTACCGTCATTTGTTTCATCCGGAGATGGTGAGTGAATCATTGGCCCGAGTAGTGGTACACACACACTTACAAGTGTACAGACATCCTCGCACGCACACAGACGTCTTCGCACGCAAACATTGACACTTCATTCGAATTGTGTTCGAAATCGTGCCTTTATAGGCCGTGTCCTTGCGCGAGATAAAAGTAACTCAACGTGATTTATCACCTCCGAATATCTAACTTAGATTACAGGTTATACGTCACAGTTTACTAACTAAGCGATTGAACACTACTCTGGGAACGGCGGTGTTTTGATTTCAGAACAACTCAACAAAATACTTCTCGGAATAAAAAGGGTCTTTTGACTATTTTTGTGTTATTTAAATCAGCACTTCAAACTGTTCGCGTAAAGCTTAAATTGCAATGAAATAAATTAATCAGTTGGGAACTGTTCAGCGCCCGATTCGTAGTTCTGTTTCGAACTACCGCCGTTTCAAACCGGGTGGGGTTGAAAGTTTTTCCCCTATAGTTGGAATTAAACGAATGCATAGAGCATTGTTGTGGATGAATAGGAAGTTCAGAATGGGCTTTGTTTTTTTTGTCTTGTCATATTTCCGAAATAATACCAATTAAAAGTGGGACAGTGAAAAGGCTTTAATAGTGAAAACGGATTCGACAAAGTTTCTTCCAATCCATCTGATTCCATAGTTTCTTTTATACCAGTATCTATTTGGAATAGAATAGAAGTACATTTATTTGACATAGAAACGACACAGAGATATACACCCAAAAAAAACACGGTGACACTCCTTTGTTAAAGCTTTTTAGTATTCATAGGTATTTTGTTTGATATCGGGTTCGGCCAGATTCAGCGAAAATTTCCAATATCCCTTTTAATTTCTCCACGTGACTCTGCCATTTGTCAAAATCGCCATAAATTTTAATATTTCGCTACTACAATTCGATATAAAACGCTCCGAATCGCCATTTCTCATTAAAAGGGGTTAGAGTAAGTTCCTAAAATGTAATAAAATTAAAGTGGGCCTCGTTTTCGTTACAATATAATTCATAACTCTAGCTAAAGGTCCTACTTATTTTAAATCAATTACTTAAGACGAAATTGATCTAAAAACTTTTAACTACGAGCAGGTCCCATTAATCAATTGAATTAATTAGTGCTATTTATTTGTTCAATTGACAAATGCCCATCACTAAATACACTCAACAGCGATGAGATCGGGTTACTTTGTATAGCATTTCCCATACAAAGTGACCCGAATTCAGAGCTGTTTAGTTGAGTGTATTATAAAACTGAGTTTAGTCTGTATATTCGTGAATAATTCTAAAACTATTGCATAGCTGTTGAATATTTTTTTCGTGCGGATTTCACCAATAGACACAGTGATTTTAGGAGGTTTTAATGTATAAATCGTTGCTCTACTATCCGGACGAAGCTGGTAGAGGTCGCTAGTAAGTATTTTTTATGGGATGATGATAATGATGATTTTTAATCTAACTATGAAAAAAATTTTAGTATCCGAATACATAAAACATAAAAACAAATATTAAAGATATTCCCCACACTGAATCTGAAGCACCGTCTCTACCACACATGTCTTCACACTTGTGAGTTTAATTCAAGGACCTAGCCTTTATGTCATTTAAATAGCTTACGACGTTAGACTTAATGTCTGACAGTTTCCCAAATGACTCGGATTAGCAGCTTCAATTTCCTCAAATACCGACAATTAACGCCGCAGTTAGCTTCAGAGATCTTCTACTATCTAAAGTCCCGCGCCTTCACATTTCAAAACGCTCCAATGTATTTAAAAAGCACCACCAACACTCTCAACATATGTGTGCGTGCTGAGACTGCCATCAACTATGTGATGAGAGTGTTGGTAGTACTTTTTAAAAAATGTAAAAAAAATATTGAAGCGCTTCGAAATGTAAAGGCGCGGGACTTTAGATGGTAGAAGATCTCTACACATTTAACATAATTGGTTATATTATAAAATAGCAGAGGGCTAATTGTGAATGCCACTTTATTTAGATGTCGATTCAAAGTGTTTACTACTACTACTACTGCTACTAGTACAGCCTATTTGCGTCCTACTGCTGGGCACAGGCCTCCCCTCATTATGAGAGGGTTTGGGCTATAGTCCCCACGCGGGCCCAGTGCGGATTGGGGACTTCACACACATCCTTGAATTACTTCGCAGTGGCGTGCAGTTTTGCTCACGATGTTTTCCATCACCGAGAAGCTCAATGCTAAATTCAAATTGAATTTCGCTCATAAATAATTTTCAGGGGTGCGAGCCGGATTCGGACACCCGACCCTCTGCATGGGAGGCGGTAGGCCAAACCACTAGGCTACCACGGTTTCATGTTATGTTGTTACGTTGTAAGCTTTTTGCATAACTCTAAGGATGAGTCCCTGTAAAGCTTTTCACGCCAAAGTTCGTATCGATGTTATTTCCTAACAAAGCTTCTATGCAAACAACTTATTGGCGAAGTTGGACGGAAGCAACCCACATAGCTAACTACGCTAACGGCCGGGTTGAGGAATAATAAATTATGTATTGTATACGATATGGAAATTATGATTAGGCAGTTATGGATAATTTAATACATAATTATACACCCTACGAATATATCAGTATGTACGTACATATGTCCCATTCATGCGGGGTTCCTAGTGACGTTTATACCTTCATCAAAACGCCAAAATCATACTAGATAAAATTCAAAAATTCAAAATTCAATCATTTATCCAGCAAATTGGCCACATAGGGGCACTTTTACACGTCAGAAAAGAATTTACCAGCACATCCTAGACCCATTGCTTGAGACGAAGCGCCGCAACAAAGTCAAGCAGAAGGCCTTTTTTCAAAATTTACATATAAGTAATTACAAAATTTACATTACGTGTACATATAAAATAAAAGCTTCTAATGTTATAAAACAACCAGTTTCCCCTCATTCTGTTAAGAGGGTTCATCCCGAAAGTTGGCAACGTCGCATATAGTTGTCAAATGTTTCGCTTTTTTTATTTATTTCTTAATGTTTGAATTAAAAAAAATATATGGTTGAATGACGCGTCTCGTTTTATATTTGTTGGTTAAGCATTCAAATGATAAGATTATATTAAAACGCATGGAAAATGCGATGGAAAGTTTTCAAAAGATAGTACTTCCGTAATCCTAAACATTTCGTGTTCCTATGATAATTATTGCAATCCATACTTAATATTTTATTCAACAATAGCGCGACAATTCATGTTTTCATTCAGTAATATTTAGAAATTATCGAAAACAGCGAAATATTTGACAGCTATTTGCGATGTTGTCAACTTTCGGAGTAAACCCTCTTAATGTTTAATAACAAATTTAGCCTGAGAATTGGAAAACTGCACATGTTTCTGTCTTCCTTTAAAACGTATTGTTTTATTTATTTTTGACGAAGCTTGTTGGGGATTCCGTTTTTATGATTCTGGTTCTGACGAAGCTTGTCGCAGATACTGCCTTTGTATTTTAATAAATAGATGTTTGCTTTGTAGTAGAATAACTCATAAACTAAATAGTACTACTACTACTACTACAGCCTATTTTGCGTCCCACTGCTGGGCAAACAACTAAATGGACTATAGATAAAAAAACAGTTATAAAACCCCCCGCTCTTAACAAAATGCTTCACTTGGAGTATAGGGCAAAATCTAGTTTAAAAAACCGGCCAAGTGCGTGTCGGGCCACGCGCAAATTATAGGGTTCCGAAGTTGACGATGCCCACAGTACCTTTCTAAGACTTATTAGCATCTGGCTAGCCTGTGGTATGACGTGCCCGCCCGACGCCCCTGCCGCTCGAGAAAAATCATTGGTTTTTTAATCATTTCATAAGTTGGTCGACTATGACTCGTAAGTTTGTACAGCCTACTTAGCCATAACCGTGATTTTTTTCAGCCATCCAAATACCACCATTTAGCTGGCAGGGGGACAAATGACTCTAACAAAAAATAGCACTTTAAAGCTTAATATTTCACAAATGCATCACTTAATCAAAAAATGGTTATAACAAACCCACAATATTTCAAGACCTATTCAACGATATGCCGCATCATGGGGTACGCAAGAAAAAAAAAATTACATCCCCACTTTACGAGTAGGGGAGGTACCCTATAAAAAAATATATTTCAAAATTTGTACCACTTTGTCAGCGTAACTAATATGTATATTCATGCCAAATTACAGCTTTCTAGAACTAAGCATCTCTGAGCAATAGTGCGGACAGACGGACGGACGGACGGACGGACGGAGACGGACATGGCGAAACTATAAGGGTTCCTTGTGGACTTCGGAACCCTAATAAAAAAGTGTCGCTAGCTATACATACATATATAACATACGTCGGCATCGCTTCGGGTCGTCTGGTCAACTCGCTACAATAGAATTGCGGTCAGAGCGCAGATGTTATTGCGTTGCGGCCGGTTGCGGCCGATGTGTGTGACGGCATACGTTACCTTACACGTAATTCTGCTGTTTACTCGTAACCTTTTCACCACAGTCGGCCACAAGCCATATTGCTTACACATGAAATAAACTAATTATAAATCAGTTAATCGATATGTATAAATCTTTTCAATTACTGACTGACTGATTGAGTGTCAATTTATGTTTAAATAAATAAATAAATGTTGTGCGAAATTCAATTTGAATTTACCACTGAGCTTTTCGGTGAAGGAAACCTGCACGTATCTGCGTAATAATTTTAGGATGTGTGTGAAGTCCCCAATCCGCACTGGGCCCGCGTGTGGACTATAGCCCAAAGTCCCAATCCCTCTCTGATGAGAGAAAGCCTGTGCCCAGCAGTGGGCCGTCAATAGGCTCGATTCTTATGAAATTTGGAGTGTATGTTCAGTAGGTCTGAGTATAGGACGTAAGCTAATTTTTTTAGGCGTGGTGGCCTAGTGGTTCGACCTACCGCCTCTCATGCAGAGGGTCGGGGGTTCGATTCCGGCTCGAACCTCTAAGTTTACTTATGTGCGAAATTCAATTTGAATTTACCACTGAGCTTTTCGGTGAAGGAAAACACCGTGAGGAAACCTGCACGCATCTGCGGAGTAATTCAAAGATGTGTGAGAAGTCCCCAATCCTCTCGTGATGAGAGGAGGCCTGTGCCCGGAATGGGACGCAAATGGCTGTACTAGTAGTAGTATTTTTCATACCCAAAACAAAAATTCCAAGGCGGTCCGTACGGTCCGCGGGGTCGGCTAGTATAGCAATAAGATTATGATACCTACTTTCCTATTCGTTAATTTTTTTTCATTAGGACGTCTTTTCCGCCCTTCCGCTGAACCCCTCTGTTGTAAACAGAACGTACAATTTTATCTTGTTCCTCTCTAAACATTTGGACAGGCGACACCTCCCGAGTTTTGAAAAGATAATTGTGTTTGTTACCGCTTCAAGCCGTCAGCGTGAAAAGTAATTTGGGTATATTTAAGGTAGGTTACAAGATACATTGCTTAAAAAGCTTTTTTTATTGACGGTGTCCTGGGAATTTAGAAGGCTTTCTTTTTAGCCCACTTCGAAAACGTTCTCTTTTCAGTTAAATTCAAATCTTTATTACTATCATATGTTTATACAGATGGTCTTATTTTAAGGAGTTCTACATATACCCTGTAAGGGCTCATTTTTTTTTTAATATAATAATTTTTACCTATGAGCATAGCAATCAAAATCAAATACTGTAGTATTTGATTTTGATTGCTATGCTCATCCGTTGAGCGAGGAAGCTTTATTTTGTTTTTAACTCATTCGCTACGTCATCTGCTACGAGCTACGCTGCTACGAGCTATGCTACGCGATAGCCTCGTAGCAAAATAGTTACCTATTTGCTTTAAGGAAAAAAAAACAAGTACGAACACACACAGCAGTAAAAGTTCGAGTAATTTCACGGACGGTCGTAAAACGTTCAAGAATTTATATGTAGACAACTTAGTTGCAGCAATCGAAAAAGAAATGTTTTGCAGGTTCCGGCTAGCGTATATAAAAATTTTGTACTCAGTACAATTTAAAAATTGGTATTTTTTTATTAAAAAACCAACCAGCGATTGACCTCTATCTTACGTATTTTTTTTTGTTGCTTTTGGTGTAGATGTACCAAAAATGATTCATTTTTGAGACCGCAATAGGCGGCTTTTCTACTTATTTGCTAAGCAAAGATCTTGTAAAAAAAGCTTACTACATTATAGTAGTAGAGATTTTCATTACGTAAGTGTTAGATCAGTGGATTTTTGTGAAACAAGACGAAATCCGAACTCAGTGAATATTAAGCTGCCGCCAATATTCATTTGACCAAATAAAATTCCCCACGGTTCAGAAACGCTTTGATCGCCATCTTGGGTTTGTGCACAATAGATAGAGCATTTATTGGTTTTGATTGGGTGAACGTAAAAAGGGCGCTGTTTTGTTGTGTTATTGCAGATTTTTTGAGGTAAATTGATCTCACATTTATTTGCGGTTCTTGACTAAGATCAGGTTAGACTTCAGACAAAACTAATAAAATTAAATGCGAAAATTCTCTGTCTGTCTTTTCATCTGTCTGTCTTCCTTCTTAAATTTGCTTGACCGATTTAGATGCAATTTTGTTATGGAAATGGTTCGAGTCCCGGGTAATGACGTAAGGCTACGATTTCTACGCGGACGAAGTCGCGGGCAGAAGCAATAAACGTAGTAGTAGAAGTAGTAAGGTATAGGTACCTGGCAAAGACAGCTCCTATTTAGAAGAAGAAGAAGAAGAAAACATATAAAAAGAAACACAGGATAAGAAAAAAAAAGACGAATCGACGACGTGTGATTTGCCACGAAATGGTCCCAGCTCCAGGACCATTTGGTGAGATCACGGAAAACTACACAAGTTTATTTAACATATTCAAGACGATATAATCATAGCATGTACAGCACACAGCCGAAAGAATAGATGGTTCGTTTTCAGTAACGTGCAGTTTTTTATTCAGTGGTAATTTTATTTTATTACGGTTGTGTTGTGATTAAATTTAATTATGCAGCTCTGAGGACACATTCGATAAAAACTTTTCTAATAAAAGTTACGGGAATCGTGTCCGCCCCTTTAAACAGGAATGTTCTGTATTCCTGAGTTTACAGAACGTAGGACTACTGTTTGACATAAGCATTATTTATTAAATATTATGTGACTTAGGTGTACACATTACCAATCATTTTTTGGCGTCTAATTTCCATTCCACTGGCTGAGCACAGGCTTTTAATCAGAAATGAAAAACACTGAATTCACAATTTATTGAGATTACAAATATAATCTAATTTTCCGTTTACTTGCGATTGTGGACAATTTAATTCCCGTCATTAATTAGTCTCCCCAGTTTATTCAAGATGGCGGCACTGTTCGGAATGATTTTGATTGATTACTATTTTAATGGTCATATAATGGTGGCTCACGATCCAGTCTTAGCTTATGGGGTTCATTTTAGAGAACAGAACTGACACAACGGGCAAAAGTTTGAATTTGTAATAACTAATGGTGCATACGATACTTTGCGTGGAATTTTCCACCCAATTTACACCTCCTTTAAGAATTTTCGGGACAAAAAAAGCCAAATTGGTTCAGTTTTAGCATGATTGATTAACAGTCCAAACAGTGGACAAATTGTTGTTTAAATAAGAATACGGGATACTTATTTAGGCAACAATTTGTCCCCTAAATCTATGTTGATAGATTTGATTGAACCCCTATTCTGCAACTGTTGATTTTTAATTCTAACAGCCAAGCTTCGGCTTTGGTTGAAAGGCCACGACTTGATGATGTCGTGATTAATATTACATGGATCTCGCTTCACCATTCGGCGATTAGACGATTAAAATAAATTTACAATACGAATAATTACATTTGCCTAACAAATCGACGTTTCGATCCCATAATCGCGGCTTATCGACAAATGGATTGGGAATATAATGTATCGATTCGGGGGATTACAAATACGATTCGGGGTGAATTACAATATTTTCCCAACAGATGGTCGGAAATTGGAATTGGAAATGTGTTGACGATGATTTCGTTATAGGTCTGTTATAGCCTGACTTTCACTTTTATATGTTGCTTTTTAGATTATTGAAAATAATTGGGCTCTCAAGTATAGTGTTAGTGGTAGGACCTTGTGTTGGGTCCGTCCGAGGTGGTACCACCGTCTTTCCCCGCTAACCTGCCGCCAAATAGCAGTGCTCGCACTGTTGCGTTCCGGTAGGGGGTTAAGGCAGCTGGTGAAATTTCTGGCACAGAGGCATTCCATCTTAGGCCTCAGCGTAGGCAACGCATTCGAGTTGTTATGGTTTCTTAATGGAGGATCATAGGATTTCGGTATCCATGGCCCGCAGTGACCACTTACCATCAGGTGGGCTGTGCGATCGTTTGCCTATAGGTACCATTGGTATAAAAAAAATTAACCTTTCATCTGTATAACAGTCGCTATAGATAAATGTGAACAAACAATTGTGATCAGAAATTCATGAACACGCCTAACGCCTGGACAATAAAATCGTGTTCACATATTTATAATCACCTTGCTTGCTGCCAATATGTATCTAATGGTACAAGAACATTTTAGCTTATCTTGAGATTTTGGGGTCCTTGCGAATAAACTTCGACCCATTCTAATGTTTTGTGTTGTGTGTGTGTTTTTTGTGTAATTGTGTGTATAAGAACATACTTAGACATAAGTACAGTTGTTTGATTACCTAAATACCTAATCATGAATTTCAGAAAAGAAAAACTTCTAACTTAGGAAAGCGTCACTGGAAACGAACCACCTAGATAAACTACAAAGTTTGAGTAAGCAGTAAGAAAGTTGTTCAGAATGAATTTGCAGTTTCTTGTCTCGGGGATAGTGTTCTGTCAAGGTGATATACACTCAACAGAAATGAAATCGAGTCACTTTGTATAGGATTTTACATACAAAGTGACCCGTTTCCATTGATTTTGAGTGTACAAGAAAACCAAACTATCAATTTATGAAAGCGAAAACGTAAAAATAAAACTCTGCTGAGTGCCCAGTTTTAGATGAATATTGCTGCTCTTCTATGGCGCTTGTTTATTGAAATTAATAGAAGTAATAATATTTATTTTCAAGTCGATCTCAAGGCGTTTTTAGACCAAATAGAGTAATTACATATAGATGTTTATTTTATTTAATAGTGTTACTATCTACTTACTTCTGGGGCACATCGCGGACACGGCCTATAAAAACGCGATCTATAACACAATTAGAATGAAGTGTCAATGTTTGCGTGCGAGGACGTCTGTGTGCGTGCGAGGATGTCTGTACACTTGTAAGTGTGTGTGTACCACTACTCGGGCCAATGATTCAATCACCATCTCCGGATGAAACAAATGACGGTAAGGCTAGTTGGGCGCGAATAACGCGGGCTTTTTATTTTATTTATTATTTTACTACAGAATACACATTTTTAGGGTTCCGTACCTCAAAAGGAAAAAACGGAACCCTAAAAAACGATTTAATTGTTTCAGGATTTCTAGTCTCACAACCCAAGATCTGTTTAATGGATCGATCAAAGAGTTTCAAGCTTGCATTGTTCTTTATTGCATTGGACTTATTGTTACACTTATGGAGGGTTGAAGTAAAGGAGCGCAATCTTTATAGTTTCAAAGGTGGACACGAAATTGTGTAGGTTGGGGGCGCTGCGGTCGTCACTCCAGTCAAGCCACCTATGCGGATAGTCTGCAGTAGCTCCTTCAGATGTCGCTGCTGAGGCGAAAACGGTTGTGAGGAGAGTGTGTTTTGTTTTGTTGCTTATCAAATCCGCTGGACACGTTTTCAACTGTTTCGCCATATAAGATTGCGCTCCTTACCAAGACACATATTCCACACTCCATAATTACACTATCGAAAATAAAGATTTTCTATTTCTATCCGTCAATACTGAATTCAAATTATAACCATTCTTGTTCTTATTCAACTAATAAAGAAAAAAAATGCAACTATGCTTACTTGGTAATTTTAACACGCAGATAAAATAATTTGATGAAACGGTGCGGCGTGGTGTTATGATTTCCTATTATAGTTTTTGCCCCATATCGGTATGATGGTGGTTTAGCAGCTATTCAATCACTTTTAAGGCGAGAAAGAGTGGGCCAACTTCAGTAGAACATGATCCAAACTATATTACTATTATAAATGCGAAAGTAACTCTGATGATAATGAAGATGGAGATAGTAAGAATCCCGTGGAAGGACATAAACTACTTTTATCCCTGACAAATGCATAGTTCCCGCAGGAACGCGACAATCGTATTCCACACAGGCGGAATCGCAGCAGAAGCTACTAAAATATAATTCTCATTTTAATATGAAACAGCTCGATGAGTATGTCGCTCAGTTACGACTCATTTAACATCACCTTTACCTCCCAGACGCGAATACCACAAACGATAAAAGTTCGAGAGGACTTATATCATTACAGCGACGCTTCTATATTAAACTTTAAGCCCCTTGAGATTAAAGTTAAGGTTCTCGTTTTAATAAAATAAAACCCCTTTAAGAAGATTGTCAAATGATGCCAAGACATATGCGCCGACAAATGGCTGAAAGGCAAAAGTTTAACGCACTGTAAAATTACATTGCGTGGGGACTATAGCCCAAACCCTCTCGTGATGAGAGGAGGCCTGTGCCCAGCAGTGGGACGCAAATAGGCTGTAGTAGTAAAATTACATTATGGTTTAATCTCTATTTGTAGTGAACTGAGAAACAGTGCAATTTGCTTTAACGTTGACATATTAATCCTTGACGAAAAACGAGGGGTATCTGTGTGTATCTATTTAAAAACGTGCAACGGATGATATATTTACAATATTTTAGTTTTAGGAAATCTATTTTTCAATGCAATCGGTTACCAGATTGAAAATGATATGTACCTAGTCGCTATAAAGTTTTTTTTACAATGTATAGTTATTTTAGCATCGAAATATAAGTATTTCATCTTGTATAAAAATAAATTGTTGACTGCCACTAAGGAAATCGATTTTGTAATTCATGTTTAAGTATTGCTATACTACCATGAGTGATCAGTATTATCCTAAAATTCGCATTCAGGTGCCATTTTAACGTCAGATAATGTTGTTAATCGTGGATTATATCAAAGTTTTGTATGAAGTATTCAAAGAATTACTTTTTACATGTCGGTTGAAAAGTCTGCTTTTGGTGTTTCTACTATATTCTAATAACTCTTTCTACCTAAGTACTTTCCATAGGTAGCAATATTTTTGTTTTTACTTAATTTCTTAGAACAGCCTTTCACTTCATTTTTCATCGATATAACATGAAACTATTCTATGACACTGCACACAAAGGTCTAGCGTGTAACGATAAATTTAACCAAATACGCATGTCAAAAACACACCGCTCTCCACCCATATCAATTACTAAATATAACATTTCACACCCTTACACTCCTGGCATACAAATGCTGACCAACGCACTATCAACTTACTTATTCTTTCCAAACTCAACCTTACCTTTATCTACTTTAACTTGAATTTTCAACTGAAATCTTACAATTCCTCGTAAATAAGACGCGTAAAAATATGCACATATTTGTCGAATGGTCTGCTATTTGGCGTGGTTTCCTAGCAAAATATGAGAAACAGGTGTACTCCCAGTTCATGTTATGTGAGTTTCGCTTATGAATTACCATGATTCAGTTTGGTTTAGAATGTGAGAATGCTTTATTTTTATTTTTATACCTATGATATAGGCAAACGAGCGCACAGCCCACCTGATGGTAAGTGGTCACTGCGGCCCATGGACACCGAAATCCTATGATCCACCATGAAGAAACCATAAGACCTCGAATGCGTTGCCTACCCTGAGGCCTAAGATGGAATGCCTCTGTGCCAGAAATTTCACCGGCTGCCTTAACCTCCTACCGGAACACAACAGTGCGAGCACTGCTATTTGGCGGCAGGTCAGTGGGGAAAGACGGGTCTTTATGGGAAATATGGGTTCAGTGCAGCTGAAGTACCGTTATTTTATGTCACTGAGTAGATGTAAAATGTAGATAGCCATAAGTGGCTGGTATTGCTGCTTTCTTTACTCTCACTGATCTTTTCGGTGTAGCAATCGCCATGGCTATTATCGAGCTCTCGGACCACCTACTACAGCCTATTTGCGTCCCACTGCTGGGCACAGGCCTCCCCTTATCATGAGAGGGTTTGGGCTATAGTCCCCACGAGTTAATCTCCGAAACTACTGAAACGATTTGAATGTTTTCAAGGATTAGAGCATCATTTGGAGCAACATATAAGCTATGTTTGATTAAAATCGGATGTTGGAAAGAAAAGTTATCGGCAGTTTTATATTCCACGCCTACGAAGTCGCGGGCAGAAGCTATATATAATATATGTATAATATATATAATGAAAAGTTTGTTTGCAGTCGGGTTTTATAATTTTGGAAAAAACGAGTTATTTCCATATCACTCCCATTATTATGAGAATGCGTCATTACGTCCTTCCACCAGAAAGATCTTCCTCTCTTCTGTGATGAGTAATTTTTACAGTAATTATAGATAGGTACCTCTCCATAGATGTTTCATAGTTATATGTAGAGCATTACACTTCGCTCCACTCCTTATCAGCTATAGTACTTTTATCAGTTTCTCCCACACTAGTGTGTACTTACTTCTCTTATCAGCTATAAAATTTCATTTTAACACCATGTTACGACGACAAGATCTTTGTATTTTTTAGAAATAGATTATCAATGTTGAAACGTTTTGAAAATATCCGACATACTTAGATAACCATTTTCAAATTAAATTTATTCCTTGATGCAAATGAAGTTATTACCTAATCGTTCTTCCGTGAGTTGAATTACAATCGCGATACAGATCGGAGTGTCGTCAATTTTTTCGTGATTAAAATTGAACACTCCATCGGAACGTTATACTTTAACTGACAAATTAGTCCGCATGAAAGCGTTAATTAATATGCGCTATTAATTCCAAGTCTGGTAATTTGATATTTTCTCTCTCGACGATGCCTGACGCAAATATTCATGAAATTATTTCATTTTTATCATGTAGGTAACTAGTTGGCCCGGTGAACTTCGTATCACCCGAAGGCGATTCCCACACAAAGTTATTCGTCTTTTTTCTAAACCTTCTCGGAATCACAGGGAATAAAACAAAAAAAGAATCAGCAAAATCGGTCCATCAGTTCTCGGGCCGTAGCCAGACTAACACACGGCGATTCATTTTTATTACATAGACTAATTTCTGCCCGCGACTTCAAAGGTGGAGTCCCCAGTACGAACTGAATCTTTATGTTGTCTACATATTAGCGTCCTCTCGTAATGAGCCCAGCAGTGGGCCGTAAATAGACTGTAATTGTGGTGGGAAAACCGTAAAACAAGTTTTTAATAACCAGTAAGTACGTACCTTCATGTTTTGCATTATGACATTGTGAGTTTATGGAAATTTCAAGTATTACTTCAAAATAAAATATATATTTTACTGAAAAAATAATGGGTACTTTGTGCACGTGAGTGTTTGATATTGATATCGTAAATTGTTTTCTCAGATTTTGACGTACATTTAATGTTTTTCAATATGAGCTGATTCTTTTTTAGGTTGTCACTGCTTTTCTTTATCTCGAGATCCATTGCTACCTAGATAGGAAGCGCTGGAAAAATCATCATCGAATTCAAGTGTACCCACAGATGTTACCGATTTGCTGAATCATAAGTATAATAATAGTATCAATAAATTGCAAATTCATTAAGTCGGTTTTAATTTATTTATTTGACGTCAATCAATGAATATTTACAAAAATAATTATACTAAAACTATGACGTATTGTGAATTTCATAAGCGTCGTATCATTATCAATTTTAGTTTACGTACGTAATAGGTAACGAAAGAAAAAATACCTATGGGTGTTTTTTTTCTTGATCTAACTGACGTACTAATTAGATTGTTTCAGTCGTCTGGCCTACTTAAAAACATCTTGTGTAAAAAAAATAGTACCGAAAAAAGTGCCATATTTAATGGATCTAACAAAGATTGCATTGACCCAATAAAGCCTTGGAGGCGTAATCTATACAAAAATTTACAGAATAATAGAATTCCCTGTAACCGAATCCTATTGTTTCGATTATATCTAAATTATTCATCCGATACGAATTATCAACATTCCCTACCCCTAATTTGCGGTAGGAATTTGTCGATCAGGGGTTGGAGAGGTAAAATTAAATTATTAAAACCCTAAAATTCACCAAATTTCCTTTAAAGTTCGTCTACTGTAATAAAGAAATTTAAAGGAAAAATTTGACACTTAAATTATGTGCTACCATAGTTGCATTATATTTTCGAACAACGGCTTTTTCTATCAGGATCAAGGTATAAAGAAAACCGAACTACATACTTACTAAATGAACCAAACGATGTTATTCATGAAATAAGGTCACTTACGCACCGCGCTCGATCCAAATATGATCGGTCCGAAGAGTTAGGTACATCAGGTAACCACTTATAATATAATCAAATGATAATTATATCAAACTAGCTTTTTCCCGCAACTTCGTATGCGCAGAGATATTAAAATGTAAAATCCCGTTTTTTCCGTTCCCGTGGGAATTTCGGGAAATTCTCTCTTAGTGCTCCCCTACGTTCCCTAAGGAATCTGCATGCTAAATTTCAGTTCTCTACGACCAGTAGATTCGGTTCCGCGTTGATCGATCAGTCTGTCAGTCAGTCCGTCAGTCAGTTAGTCAGTTTTTAGGGTTCCGTACCTCAAAAGGAAAAAACGGAACCCTTATAGGATCACTTTGTTGTCCGTCTGTCCGTCCGTCTGTCAAGACCCTTTTTCTCAGGAACGCGTGGAGGTATGAAGCTGAAATTTATATCAATTACTCAGGTCTACTGTCCCTTGAAGCTGTGAAAAAATCAAACTTCTAAGCCAACGCAATCAAAAGATACAGCCGTTTATGCCGCAAATTTTCGACACTTGCAAGGGAATCAAAACCTACAGGGTGCTTCCCGTGAACTCAGAATCTTGAAATTTGGTACGAAGCAACGTCTTATAGCATAGATAAAGGAAAAATTACGAAAACCATAAATTTTTAGTTATATCACATAATATATTTTTTTTTAATAATTTTAACCTTACTACCCATTTCCTCATAAACGCGTAGAGGTATTAAATTGAAATTCATACCAAATACTCAGGTCTATAATACCTTTAAGCTGTAACAAAATCAAACTTCTATGTCAACGCAATCAAAAGAAACAGCAATTTAAGCTGCATATTTTGAAACTCGCAAGTACTCGCAAGGGAATCAAAACCTAAAGGGTACTTCCAGTCGACCTAGAATCTTGAAATTTGGCATGAAGCAACGTTTTATAGCACACATAAAGGAAAAATTCCGAAAACCTTAAATTTTTAGTTACATTACAAAATATATATTTTTTAATAAATATAAACTTATTACTTTTTTCCTCATGAACGCGTAGAGCTATCAAGTTGAAATTCATATCAAATACTTAGATCTAATTGCCTTTAACCCGTGAAAAAAAAAAATTCTAAGTCAACGCAAAAACGCAAAACGCAAAAGTACAACCATTGATACCGCATATTTTGAAACTCGCAACTACACGATCGAACTAGATAAATGATATGTGTTAATATAAAATAAAGGATTACTTAAACGATAAAGAGATCTTTGTCTTAAATTTATGCTCCTCCATCTTTCCCCATTGTAATGCTATGAATTTCATTTTGCAATAAAAATACCATAGTTATGACTCGATTGTCGTAATGAACGAACTTTGTAAACCTTGCAGGTTTGTACGGAACCCTCGGTGCGCGAGTCCGACTCGCACTTGGCCGGTTTTTGTTTTATATATATCAAATAAGGCAGGACATCATATTTCCAACTTATGCTCGTTTGTCACTCTTAGTGGTATAATAAACATGCATTATTCAAACATGCACTTTATAACACATCGTGTTTAAATTCGCGTTTGTTTGAACCATGTGACCCGTTCATGTGTAATCGTTTTTCAACCAATTACATAAGCAAATCTATCATAATAACATCCGTAACCCTCAAAATAAAATCGATTACACGGTTTCAGCGTGATTTAAGGTACAATTCAATTCAATTCAACCATTTATTCAGCAAATTGGCTACATAGGGGCACTTTTACACGTCAAAAAAAGAATTTACCAGCGCTTCCTAGACCCATTGCTTGAGAAGAAGCGCCGCAACAAACTCAAGCAGAAGGCCTTTTTTCAAAATTTACAAAATTTACATTACAGTATAAAATATATAGGTAAGTACTAAAATTACATTAAAGGGATGTATAGTCCCTAACTTAAACTTAAATCTAAGATCTTAGAGATGTATTGTCTCCAAGGGTCCAGAAAAAAATAATATTATGGAGAAGGCCTACATTGTGAAATAAATATAAATTCCATAGATGTCGACAGTCTCAAAATGTCTCATAAATAATGAAATACATCATGTATAAAAGAGTTCATTAATACATGTCAATAAGAACATGATGAGGTCTCTCGCTTAAAATGTTTGACTTAGTAATATATTTAAAGCTAATGATTATTTTTAAACGTCCTTGCAAGCATGAACAGACCGGACCCCACAGACAGCACCCGTTCACGAGCGTGACGCGGAATACAATAGGTCTGAATAAAGTTAAAAATAAGTGATCCCATTTACTTCAGAAAAAAAGGCACCATCAAAACTTATTAATTAGGTCCACAAAGAATTCTTTACAGTTCATTACGTCTCCGAAAAGTTTATAAATTTAAGGTTCCCGATCAGATCGTAAGCAGAAAATTATTTATTTACTTACCTGTGGGCTTAATCCTTCATTTTAAGCCCTCGTATATACACAACCTCATCTTCTGATCGATCGGTGTATTAATAACCTTATTTCGTGTCGCTCGGATGCCCATCAACTGAACTATGCCAGCTAGTGAGAGGTTTAATATTAACGTAAATTGGTATTGGGAGATCTAAAGGATCATTTTTAATAACAATTTTAATATTATAGTTATTCAGAAACAAGTATATAAGGCTATTAGCAGGACGTTTTTCGGCAGAAATGGCCATTATGAAGTTTACTTATTGTAAACAGTGAAGGTACGTACTTACCTACTTTCTACACTTACTTACTGTACTTAATAAGTGACAAAGGCATCGACAGCCACTCATGTCAGGCTTACAATCCATACTAAAATTATAAATGCGAAAGTAACTCTGTCTGTTGGTCGGTCTGTCTGTCTGTTACCTCTTCACGCTTAAACCGCTTAAATTGAGATGGAATGGAGATATTAGTCCCGGAAAAGGACATAGGCTACTTTTCATCCCGGGAAACCGAATTCCACGCGGGTGAAGACAGCTAATAATAATAGTTAATGCTGAAAGTTTGTTTGTTTGCATGTTTGTTACTCAATCACGCAAAATCATCCAAAAAGGAGCTATAGTTTAATTATGAAGCTACTTGTAAACAAAGTCGCTGGTAAAAACTCGTTTGATATAAATTAATAAGAGCGTCTTCTGTTTCAGGTAAGAGCGGAGCAACTTAATTTGGTGAGATTCATTGTTTCAAAGACATTCGATATTTTTCGTTTATGAAAATCAGTAAAACAAAAACAATTTTATAATAGTTGACCCGGTGAACTTCGTATCACCCGTAGGCGATTCTTTTTTTAGCTGTTCCTTTTGACTTTTCCCGATTTTTTTTCTTTCTAAACCCAGAATCACGAGGAATAAAACAAAAAAATAATCAGCCAAATCGGTAAGTACAGCATTTCTCGAGCCTTAGCCAGACTAACACACGGCGATTCATTTTTATATGTATATAAGATAAGAAGATACTTATATTACAATATTTGTCAAGGAGTTAAAGTAGTGCTGAACGTAATACGATGTTCAATTTTCATTTATGTTAATTTTACAGTATAAACAAGAAAATCCTTAATCGTACATCTTAAGCAATAACACTTTTACTTCTACAATTCCATAAGGTGAAGAAAACTCAGCCGTTTCGCATGTAAATAAGAAATGTATTACACTAGGGGTGCGTGCCTGGACCCCCCGAGAACGTAATGGATATAAAAATATCAACTTTCTACACGTAGCTTGTAGAGATGTGAAAGACTAAAAGAAAAAACGAAAATAACAGCTTAAGGATTTGTCCAAGATCGATCGATATGTGGCATTCAGATTGTATATCCGCCGTATTAGATTACGGCTAGCCGTTTTCTAAAACAGGGCCGTTTTATATAATGCGGCGGTTCAACGATTAGACGGATTGTTCTTCAATAAGGTGGTCTACGTTAAGCCGCATCGTACTACTTGTAGCTAAGGCAATATCTGTGTGATTTGCCAATAAGGAGCATTTTTTTAGAGGATTAGTTTAGGTTGGGTTAGGTTTTAGGTTAGGTTAGGATTCCGCCGAACACCAATCCATAGCCACTTTAGTATCCGACGCCATTGTTGTTCTTATGTAAGGCAGCGCCACGAGTGTTAAAAATGGGAACTAAAAACTGTCAAAGCGGCGGCTAATGATTCGCTGTATAACATTACGGCAGATTTTCATTTAGCCGCATTCAATCCGGCTAATCCTTGAACCGCCGTATTAGAAAACGGCTAGCTGTAATCTAATACGGCGGATTATACAATCCGCCTGCGACAGAGACACTAAAATATTTTTGTTTTTGTCTATTGAGTGTTAATCCTGCCGACCAAGCAAACGTGTTAGAAAATGACTTAAAATGTTGTCCATTCTTGTGCAACTTTCCCGTTATAGTCCCAGTTATAACTGTGTTTGAAGAGTTATAGAGCCCAGATTATGCAGACATAAAATGATAATTGTTGATTCTGTGTCTGATTTAATTTGACCATTGAACCAAACAAAAAAACGGATTATAAGTACTTCATGTGATATACGATGGTTATACGAGTAGGTGTAGGTATGCCGAGTCAATACTGTTGTTAATGTATGACATATTCTAGGCTATGGTTTCTATATTTGAATCTCGATTAGATGTAGATTTATCTCGAGATATTCAGTGTTTGACAGATTTTATACAGCGCGACCGTCTTAGCCATCCTAGACCAAATAATTCATCTTTTGAATGCAAAGACCGGATCAAAAATAAACTCGGAAAAGTCGTTTTGACCGACTTGAAAGTCGGATCGTTACATCCCTAGCTTTCGAGGGGAAATCCGGCCTCAAGCGTGTCAAACATACAACCTAACTTGCGTAAGTAATGTCGGCTTTGTAAGACAGGATTTGTTGAATGATATATTTCTACAACTTGACACGCGGATTCAAATTGCTAACGAAAGATTTGTACAAATGGCCGAAAAGTTTGGAAATGTAGGCTTGGAATGTCGTTACCTGTTTAAAACTTAAATTGAATCTTGCAAAATAAGCTTTAAAAGATAATTATTAGATACAACGGTCCACGTGATTCTATCTAAAAGAGAGAAAAGATGTCGGATCAACCACTACAAATGCCTATTTTGCAAACAAATGCAAACTTTGTGTGATGAACACGAATGTTTGTACTCGAGTCATGGATGTTTAGTATTTATATATGTATGTATTTCTCTATATAAGTATTTATATCGTTGTCTAGCACCCATAGAACAAACTTTGCTTAGTTTGGGGCTAGATCAATATATGTGAAATGTCCCAAGATATTTATTTATTTATTTATTTACGCCCCCCCCCTCCTTTTGGGCACAGCCTTCTCCCATCACGGTAGCACACGTATACCTACTCGTAATTAAGTATTATGAAGTTCTTATGCATAAATCCACATTAAAAGTGGTTTTTTGTATCTCAGATCCATAAAATAATTTCTGTTAATACAATTAGAGTATCTAATGAACAGCTAAAGGAGAACAAAATACTCAAATTTTGTGTGTATGTATATCTACATTCATAATACCTTAGCCATAATGTCAATATAGGTATGGTTTGTAGAATATTTGTTTGTTGTAATTGTAAGCAACTTCTCATGTAATAACGCCATTTGAAAAAGATAACAAAGTTGCATTTAAACAATCACAGTTTATGTTCCACATAAAAGAAAGTAGAAATATCCCGAGCTCTAATTTATGGGCAAAATGGCCTCCACATCATGTTACTCGATGTAACTTTGTTGCTACACTCGGAAATGTTCTTTGTTATAGTTTTCTAATTATATTACGCGTCCTTTCCTAAGGCTTTCTGAATATAAGGTTCGATTTCACCATTCAATCGGAGTAGCTGCCAAAATTTCAGTCTGGATTACATTTTAGTATAAAAAATTAGGATTTTACAAAAATGGTAAGTTTACTTTTAACCACATTTTATAGTTTTAAATAAACAGACATTTTGGTTTAGGGCTAGAAATGACCTTAAAATCCCAACTGAGTAATTGATTTTTCAATAATTTTAGCTGAATTTAGAACTTTCGTCGTAATAATCGAAAGCTACAAAACAGAAAACAAAGCCAACAATATTAATAATGAAAAAGTCGTCAACTGTCGTACTTTTTATGGGTGAACTTTTCAATTTCGACCGCCGTGGGACCGAAACAATTGGAGGGAATGCGAAAGTGTATTATTTGACGAAGAATTCTTCAAATTAACGCTGTAGAGAAAAGAAGTCCTTTGAAATTTAGCATAGCCGGGTATATAAACAGACAACGGCAGAAATACTTCAATAAACAAGTTGGTAAACGTCTGTGGCTTAAATGCTAACAACAAAGCACATCAAAAATAATTCACAGATTTCGTGCTTCACATGACTATCAAGCACATTGGAAATAAATCTATGGAAATGAAAAATGTTGACTATCATATATTCTGACTCTTTGAATTTTTTTGTGAAATCGGAGCCTATACTGGAGCGAAAAAGAATTGCCCTTTAGTGAGATTCGAGCCCAGCATCTTTGATAGAAACGACAGAATCCCTACCGACTGAGCTAATTGGGTTGTCAAAAAAGCTAGCAATTTTCTCTTAGATACTAACAAGAGAACTTAAATAAAAACGAGCACTTGTTTAATTCTATTGACGTTAAAGACGGTCTTTGATATACAGAAATAAACGGCAGTAAATCCTCCTCACTTTAAGATTGAGCGAGCAACAAAGCAAACTGATTTAATAATCCCGATCTTGTTAAGAAATCAGAAGTTTAAATATTTGATATAACGCCTTCCCTTAAATTGGCAGTAGCTTCTATAAACTTGAAAGCACTTTACATTCATTACGGTTTCCGGCCAAGCTTTTGGCACTCAAAGTGTTATTCTCTTATCTAATTTTGGAGATTTCTAAATCTTGTAGCCGTGTTACAAAGATTAGGGAGGTAAAACAAACAAATAAGCTTTCTCGTATTCTTAGATGAAACAAGTAGTAATTTTGTAAGAAGATCCCTACAATCAAAGGTAGTGTTTTAGTATTAGGTATTTTATTGAAACGTGGCCATCATAATAATATATGTATAATATTAAAAAAAAATCTCTCTATCATTAGTGTTATTAATTCGCTTCAGATCTTTATGAAAATTTCGATTTTGCGTATATAAAATTTTAGACGTTAATTCCAGTGAAATGGTCATCATCGGAGGACCTTTTTTCATACTCTTTATTTTTATAATAGAATACTTCATGTTACAAACCTTTTTCGAGTATTTACTGATATTTATTACACACAGGCAAAGGTGGCAATGAATTTGTACCTACGTCTATAGAAAGCAATTCAAGTATAACAAGACTTATCCCCAAATTCGTGGCCTACCCTCGTTATCTTACGACAGATTGACTTTTTGGCGAAGCGAAATTATACCATAATCCGACGTCTTAAGGTTTAACAGATTAACCTATGTTCAGCTGTCATGTAGACGATGCCAATTAATTTTGGGGAATGTGTTTCTAAAAGTACGTTGGGGATTATGATAGAGGGCGCTTTAAGGAGGACTAAATGGATTCTATTTATGGTCCCATGAATTAGCATTGCTTTGGTTTTGATATTTACCGTACCATGAGATTTAGAAAAACTGCTTCATTGCCATTTAAACCGAAAGTTGTCCACTGCTGAACGTAGGCCTCGGAAACTTACTGGCGTCATTTCTTCCATTCAGTACAGTGCCCAGCCCACTGCTACTTTCGAAGTTTATTAATCGTCTCGGCAACTGTTTCACGATCAAAATAGTTATAAATCGGATTTCAAATATATATTTTTTATGTAAAAAGATGGCAGACGGCCCACATGGTGGTAAGCGGTCACCGACGCCTTTAGACGTTTGTAACACCAGAGGCGTCACTAATGCGTTGCCGATCTCGAAAGGGGAGGAGGATAGGGCGTATGGGATGAGGGAGGATAGGGGACATGGGATTAGGGAAGATGGGATAGAAGGGTTGGGAACAGGATAGACCACCGATCCTCTCACTCACCGTACGAAACACAATCCTTACTAATAAATGTGAAAGTGTGTTTGTTTGTTTCAATCAATCAATCAATCAATCAAGTAATTTATTGCATGGTCATGTGTTACAATGGTCTTATAAAATATATTACAGTTCATCATGCCCTACCTCTGAGAGGTGTACAATATTTTGGTTGCTTACAAATTAAATAGGAATTTTACATATCTACGTTAAATGTCACTTTTTAAACTACTACTTATCTAGAGGTGTGCTAATTATTTAATGTTTTATGTCAAGTTGTATTAATAATTAAGGTTGAATATAAATTTATTTATAATTATTTGAGTTAAGAAAATCTGAAATACTGTAGATACATTTAATGATTAGCCAATTATAAATTTTCCTCTTAAATTCTAATCCATTTAATTTTTTTAGGTCAACTGGTAAGGTGTTATAGATCTTGACACTCATACACAATATACTATTCGAAACAAACGCTGACTTGGATTTCGGTAGTGAAAGATCATAACCATATTTGGATTGTAGTCTTGCACTGGGATTTAGAGTTTTAAAAGAATTAATGTTATTTTTCACAAAGAGGCAGACTTCATATACGTATAAAGCAGGGAATGTGAGAATCCTTTTCTCAACAAACAGAGACCTACATGTTTCAGTTTGATTCATACCGTATATAGCACGTAGGCATCTCTTCTGCAATCTAAAAACCTGATCTTTATTAGCAACATTTCCCCATAAAATAATTCCATAGCGTAGATTTGACATAACATAAGAATGGAATGCTAAAAGTGCAGTTTTTTCTGATGATATATCCCGAAGTCTCCTTAAAGCATAAGAAAATCTACTTAGTTTCGACATAATATGTTCTGAATGCTTAAGCCAATTAGAGTGGGAATCTACAACCATTCCTAGGAACTTAATTGATTTTACGCTTTCCAATTTAAAACCATTGTACTCTATTGTTATTTGTTGGGGATTGCTTTGAGAACTATAAAATTCCATAAACTTAGTTTTGTTCAAGTTAACTTGAAGATCATTTCTTTCTAGCCATACATTGACATCATGGAATATACTATTTACTTCTTCCTGATAATTTTCAGTCTCATCACTATTTATTACAATAGAACAGTCATCGGCAAAGAGCAAAACTCTATGATTAGTGATATTGGGCAAATCGTTGATGTAAATTAGAAATAGCAAAGGACCCAGTAAACTGCCCTGTGGGACCCCTGCTTTGACGGCTCTATATTCAGAACGATAGGCTTCAAACGTTTTGTTGCTATCTGTATAGGTTGTTATTTCTGTGCATTGTTGACGACCTACAAGATAAGTTTTCAGCCATTGATAACAGTTACCTCGTATTCCGTAATGATATAATTTATTCAATAGTTTATTATGGCACTTTCTGTCAAAAGCTTTAGACATGTCCATGAAAATCCCTATTACAGGAGATTTTACATTTCGACAGTTAGTTATTAATTTTATTAGCTCATATACTGCCATCGTAGTTGTTCTCCTTTCTCTAAATCCAAACTGAGCACTTGTAAGAATGTCATGTTTATTAAAATACTGAATTAATCTGCGGTACATAACCTTTTCCAGAATTTTAGACATTATAGGGATAAGTGCTATTGGCCTATAATTATCGATGTCTGTAGCTTTACCTTTTTTAAGAATTGGTTTTATAATTGTGTATTTAAGCTTGTCCGGAAAATATCCCTGTGACAAAGACAAATTTATGATGTGGAAAAGAGGAAATACCAACAAATCTGCATTATCCTTTATTAATGATGTTGGTATCTGGTCATAGCCTACCGACTTGGTATTTCGTAGTTTACTGATTACTTTCAAAATTTCAGTGGGAGTTACAGGATTCAGGAAAATAGAAGAATTCAATTGCATACTTAGCGTAGAGTTATCGTTGTCATTTCTAACGTTAATTGCGATTTTGCTACTCCCTTCATTTATAAATTTGTCATTAAAACAGTTGGAGATTTTTGTTGGTGAGGTGACAACAGTTTTATCTTGTATTATTGTTTCAATGTACTTCGGCATGTCACTGCTTGTAATATTTTCTTTAATGACGTCCCAAGTTGCCTTTACTCGATTACCGCTTTTGTTAACATAAGCATCGTTCGATAATTTGTGTGACTTTGAGATACATTTTTTAAGCAAAGCGGAGTATTTTTATAGGTCTCCTTATTTTGACAACTAGGTAAATGTACATATTTATGATATACACTTCTTTTAATCTTTGAAGATATTCTGATGCCTTTCGTTAGCCATTTACATTTTTTGGTATTATACATCTTTACTCTCACAAGTGGAAAACATAATTCAAAGAATAAAATAATCAAATTATGAAACTCCGAGAATGCATCATTTGCATTATCTGAGCAAAACGTTTCACTAAAAGTAAGGCTACTAATGCACTCCCTGAACTTTGTTCGATTGTTTTTACACATATCACGTCTCCACGTAAACCAGTAGCTTAATTTTCTGGAATGCTTGACTGGTACAGAAATCGTTTGAGCAGTATGGTCCGATAGCTTAAGATCGTGTACAATAATTGTGTTTTTATCTACGAAATTCAAAGCAAAATTGTCTATACAGGTACTTGTTTTGCCAGTGACTCGTGTAGGTTTATCAATTTGCAATTTAAAGTTATATTCTATTAAAGTAGATTCGAACATACTACTCAAAGGATTTTGGATTTGGCGGTTAATATTAAAATCACCACAAATAACAATCTTTTTGTTGCGTATCTTTGATAATTTTGTTAGGAGTATGTCGATCTTATTAAAAAATATAGATGTGTCAGAATTTGGAGTTCTGTAAATACAAATCACTAATACATTATACTGCTTTAGAGCTACACCGCAACATTCGAAACTGTTTACAACGCACAAGTCGCTTATCCAGTCAATTGAATCACAACTTAGATCATTTCGGAGTAGTATACACGCACCACCTCGGCGACTATTTTTCCGCGAATACTGCGCAGCTAATCTGTATCCCTGGATTACCAAATTCTTCTCATCTCCCGCTTTTATGAAGTGTTCTGTCAGACAGACGACGTCGACGTCGACGTTTGTTTATTTGTCTTCCTTCACGTAGCAACGACTGAACCGATTTGGATGAAATTTGGTTTGGACATACTTTGATACCCTGGGAATAACATAGGATACTTTTTATCCCGATATGTCCACGGGAACGGGTTTTCTACTGGTCAATCCAGGGTTTTCAATACTTTTCTAACTACCTATATGTATAGTATCATCGGGTACGCAAATTCTAAGTCTACGCGGGACGAAGTCGCGGGCAAACGGCTAGTACATAATAACAATATGTTCTATTTACCTGTACATAAGGCCGAAGGTAGTTCATGCGTCTCACGTGGATGTATATATCGATTGATCTTGGTGGTTTGATGGCGGGGGGGAAGGTTGATTAAATTTATCAAACTGAGCCATTGATCCCGAACCCGCAGACGTGAGTGGCGAATGTGGTTTGACATTCAGATGAACATGATGAGCTGTCTACTGAATCCGAAATAGGTAGGTCTAGTGAAATAACTTCAATAACATCATGAGAGGGTTTGGGCTATTGTCCCCACGTGGGCCCAGTGCGGATTGGGGACTTCACACATTTTTGAATTACTTCGCAGATGCGTGCAGGTTTCCTCACGATATTTTCCTTCACCGAAAAGCTCATGGTAAATTCAAATTGAATTTCGCACGTAAGTAAACTTAGAGGTGCGCCGGAATCGAACCCCCGACCCTTTGCATGAGAGGCGGTAGGTCGAACCACTAGGCCCACACTACGCCTTTTTTTAAACGTTCGTTCTCCTTAATTGTGTCGTGATCGTGCTGTATTTTTGTATTATTTTCAATACATACATACATGCATAACCTCTCGCCTGTTTTCTCTTTAGGGTAGGCAGATACCATTGGCCTCTCTATAATGGGATGAAGTATTTCAAATAAATCTTGATCTTAGTTTCAACCGACAGCTAATATTAATATTTTGAAGTTCTATATTCAATCCTATCCTACTATTAAACGAGCAATATTTGTATATATGAATAGAAATATACCTATGTATATATATTTGTAATCGCGTTCTCGAAAACGGCTCTAACGATTTCGATGGAATTTGGAATATAGGGGCTTACGGGGGTGAGAAATCGATCTATCTTGGTCGCATAATATATCAGGGAAAATTCCTTTTTAGCTATTTTCACTCGAGCAATGCTCGGTCGCTCAGGTACGAGTACTTGTGATGATGAAGGTATTCAAGGTTTGGTTGATCCTAATCATTTTCATCGGTTTTCCTTGCCTACTCCTCGAGAAATAGGCATGAATATATTACGTTTAATTACTTACTACTTTCTCTGAAAGATCGGATCCGCAATGAGGTGATCAGGCAGAGAACGAAAGTTGTCGACGTAGCCCAAAGAATAAGCTCTTTGAAGTGGCAGTGGGACGGTCACATCGCGAGAACTGCGGATAGTCGTTAGAGTAAACGCGTTCTTGAGTGGAGACCACGACAAGGCAAGCGAAGTGTAGGGCGCCCTGTTGCCAGGTGGAGTGACGATTTGCGCAAGGTGGCCGGTGTAGATTGGATGCGGCACGCCTTGGACAGAGCTCATTGGCGTGCATTGGGTGAGGCCTACGTCCAGCAGTGGACTACTATGGGCTGTTGATGATGATGATGATGATTTACTACTTCTGTATAGGTATACCTACCTACGCAGCTGCTCTCGGAAATTCCCTAAGCATTTGCGCTAAAATACTCGTACCATTCGCTTCAGAAAGGCATTCTCTAACTTTACTATAACCATTAATGGACCATTTATGGTGGTAGTGGCATTTAATAGGCGCTTTACGACCCTTGCCCCCAGTCTTGTCTATAAAGGGTTTTTTACGGCACAGCGCGTGGAGGGTTCTGGGTTCCTCGCAATTGTATTAAGAGGTGTAGTAAATATATCATCCGGATAAGTAAGCTGTTTGTTATCTTTGTGGAAATGCGATTTTCAATCCAATTAATTAGCGAAGTCTTTGGAACTACACTCAACAGCAATGAAAACGGGTCACGTTGTATAGGAGTTTCCATGCAAAGTGATACATTTTCATTGCTGTTGAGTGTATTTAGATACAATTAATGTAATTCATGGATAAAGGTAATTTTAAAGTTCAAGTGGAGCTAAAGATTCGTTATTGATTGTACATACTTACTTGTAAATCAATACTAACATTATAATTGCGAATTTTCAGAACTCTGTCTATTATATATGTACTTGTACATATCAAAGTCAAATTCTTACGTAACATTCCAGCCCGCCAGTGATTACTCTACTCGAGCACTAATTCTCGCCCGTGTGCCGTTAACCTTTAATAGTCTACGCACGATGTTACGTCCTATTACCACGCACTTATGACCACTTTGCTTTGAACACTGCGGTTTGTTTTACAACTGTGCATTTTCAAACGAGTGCACAATCATGATGTAACACCACTTCCTTTGATTGTGCTTGACTCACTTTGCTGACTGAAAAATGGACCCTCTTCGAAGAGCCAGCCATTTAAAAGGGACTATCACTAGAGACCTAAAATTATTTTTTCTTCTTTATCTCCATACCAAAATTCATCTAAATTGGTCGAACGGTTTAAGCGTGAAGAGGTAAGACAGACAGACGGATTTACAGAGTTACATTCGCATATATAATACCTATTAAAAGTATGTTATAAATGCAAAATATACATCCAGAAGGCAATAACCCTATTCCTTCAGATCGTGACGTTTCGGTTCCCTGATGGATAAGAAGGCTTATTCTGTTTGTACACATGATGAGATATCCCAAGATGAGAAATGGGATCTGTGGATCAAATGATCTGTTACAGTTACGTTTTGTTTAAATTAAATTGACTGAGAGTTTATCTTCAATAGGAAGGTGATGGCCGCGTGGGGACTATATAGCCCAAACCCTATCGTGATGAGAGGAGGCCTGTGCCCAGCAGTGGGACGCAAATATACTGTAGTAGTAGTAGTAGTAGTAGGAGACTGGTATACGAAGAGAAGAAACATCAAATTAAATCAATCAAAAATATTTTTTCTCGTCACAAAGTGTGTAGGGTGTAGGTACTAACATGCTAAAAAAAGTATTAGGCAAATCGGTGTTGTTTTTCACTTTTTATTTACACGGTAATGGTTCATAGACATACATATTAAACTCACGTTAGTTTCTCATTGGCGTAGGCAGAGACCATCTAATTTTATCCAATTGATATTCGTGTATAAAATACCAACTAGTTTCTGCTCGCGACTTCGCCCGTGTGAAATTCGGTTATCGCGTTCCCGCGGGAACTGTGTTTTTCCGGGATAAAAAGTAGCCCAGGGACCCCAACTCTCTCCATACCGAATTTCATCCAGATCGGTCATGCGGTTGAAGCGTGAAGAGGTAACAGACAGACAGACAGAGTTAATTTCGTATTTATAATAATCCTACCTACCTAGTATCCACTCCCCTAGCTAACTCCAAATTCACTCTCCAAATCCACATTTCAAATTCCGAACACTACGCGCCCCAAAATGTTTCAAACGTATATCGAATGGCCGCTGAGGCACTGAATGCCCGCGCGGTCGCCCGCGCGGAAAATCCTTCCATTCCAATGGACTTTCTCACCCAGCCATCGCTTTGAACTTATTTTCTGCTCTGCTATTTTCTTGCTGCCAAACGTTTTTCTTCGACGCACCTTTGACGGTCAATCGCTATATTGAGTGACTTGAGTAGCAGCGGGGATCGTTTCAGGTGTACTTTTGGCAGTCATTGAAAGCCAAGTTCGTTGATTCTTTTGTAATATTCTCAACTTTTGCTTATTGAAATAAACTTGTATATTATAATAGCCACAAATACCACAATTTGGTGTACGGAAGCGAATTAGGTTAGCTTACAGAATACTTTGTCGTTTTAGTTTCTGTGTTACTAAAAGGGTTATATTTTGGTAAAAATTATTTTGGCTTATTAGTGTCAGAAATTTTGAGAACCAAATGCCAAAATTTTCCGCTTTTGTTTCGTATCTCATCATCATCATCATTTCAGCCGAAAGACGTCCACTGCTGGACATAGGCCTCCCCCAAGGCTCGCCACTCAGACCGGTCCTGTGCTACTTGCTTCCACAGGTTTCCCGCGACCGTTGTTTCGTATCTGTGAATATGTAATATCAGTTCTCAATATGTTTGTTCATTTTCATCATAAAATAAGGGTTTAAAAATGAAACCGTCACGGTCGAGCAAATTATCCCATTTTTATGGCGCTTGTCTGTTTCAATTAAAATATAACAAGTAAACCCAATAAGTAAACAATAATATGAACGAAATAAATAATGAACTATGTTTGCGGAACGATTTGAAGAGTCAAAATATGTAGGTGTCCATTTTAATTTTATAATCGTGACTTCATCTCTTTGAGAGCGACCCCTGACCCGTGTAAGTTACAAATTAAAATTCAGAATTTTTGTATAGTACGTGTGACCTTCTTGCGTCTACAGATTTCTTTTCTGTTCATTTTGATCGTATCAGGTTAGGCTTTTGTTATAACAATCCATTAGTTGCATGTCACGTTATTTGAATATCGTGCAAACAGTGTAGTGACATCACCCCTTTGTTGCGTGTCGACCCAAATATTGACATCAAAGGAAACGGAATATTCAAGGTGAAATCAATTGTAGATACAACGCATAATTTAACCATTTCCATTTTACATGATAATAGCTTTTTCCCGCGACTCTGTCCACCTGGAATTATTTTACTCATCCTCCACAGTTTTATCAATGTCGTGAAGAAATTCCATTATCATAATATCGAACTTCATTTGAAAAGGTTTCGTGAATCAAGAAGGAAATGGAAGAATATTAATCCCCTTTGGCTCTGCTGCTAATTGAAATAAGCCTTTTTCAAGAACTATTACAGTTATTTTAATTGGAAAAGGCTCGCTGGTATTTCTTGTAAATTAATTTTCACCGTTACGGGAAATCAACCGCAGACTCTTTTGTTTACGCTCGCCGATATGCAAGCTGTTGTTTCAGACATTTTCCATCTTGAGAAATCCAGTGCTATGTACAAATAATGAAATACACAGTGGATATAAACCTGTTTTGTAGAAACAACGGGAATAAACACCTGGTTTTTAGGGTTCCGAAGTCCACAAGGAACCCTTATAGTTTCGCCATGTCCGTCCGTCTGTCCGCACTATTGCTCGGAGATGCTTAGATCTAGAGAGCTGTAATTTGGCATGAATAAGCATATTAGTTATGCTGACAAAGTGGTACAATAAAATTTTGAAATATATTTTTTTATAGGGTACCTCCCCTACTCGTAAAGTGGGGATGTAATTTTTTTTTCTTGCATACCCCATGGTGCGGCATATCGTTGAATAGGTCTCGAAAAAATATTGTGGGTTTGTTAAAACCATTTTTTGATTAAGTGATGCGTTTGTGAAATATTAAGCTTTAAAGTGCTATTTTTTGTTAGAGTCACGTGTCCCCCCCCCCCTGCCAGCTAAATGGTGGTATTTGGATGGCTGAAAAAAATCACGGTTGAGGCATATATAACGTAGTTGAAAGGAAAACTATCAGAGCTAAGTAGGCTGTACAAACTTACGAGTAATAGTCGACCAACTTATAATGATGATTTTTCTCGAGCAGCAGGGGAGTCGGGCGGGCACGTCACACCACAGGCTAGCTAGATGCTAATAAGTCTTAGAAAGGTACTGTGGGCATCGTCAACTTCGGAACCCTATAATTTGCGCGTCGCCCGACACGCACTTGGCCGGTTTTTATTAATATTACAATCACTCCAAAAGTCTGAATCTTCGGTTAAGGGTAAAGTAGAACCAGATTGTGGAATACTTTTTATTATTATTTGGGCCTGTAATGGCCCCTAGTGGTTCGACCTACCGCCTGTCATGCAGAAGGTCGGAGTATGGAATCAGACTCGCATCTCTGATTTACATATGTATTGTATACAGCAGGTTTTTTTAATGTAAGAGTGTACCTACTATACTGTTATACATTTTGGCGAAAATCTAAATGTATTACCATGTATATTATTTCTGATAAATAAAATAAATAAAAAATGTGCGAGTTTCTAATATGAATCAACTTTTCGGTGAAGGAAAATATCGTGAGGAAAGTTGCACGCACCTGCGAAGTATTTTAAGGATGTCTGTAAAGTTCCCAACCCGCACTGGGCTTGCTGGTGGGGATTATTAACCCAAAACCCTCTCGCCATGAGAGGAGGCTGATAATGATTCATTTATTGATTTTTGTAAATCTTAAAAAAATATATAACCGAACCTAAGATTGTTACGTTCACTCTTCTTAAACGTAAATTTCGACCGAATTCAAAGTCAAATGTAAACGGCCACGTAAATTCGTTAACCTTTAAAAACACATTACGGAAGCACTCAACGACTGTTTGGGACTCCGTGATAATGGTGATCAATAAAAAGGTTCTATACAACTATTCTGAGCCACTTTACATTCAGACCTTACACGTGCACGTTAGGTTTAGAATCATCATCATCATTTCAGCCGAAAGACGTCCACTGCTGGACATAGGCCTCCCCCAAGGCTCGCCACTCAGACCGGTCCTGTGCTACTTGCTTCCACCGGTTTCCCGCAACCTTCACGAGGTTGTCGCTCCATCTTGTGGGAGGCCTACCGACAGCTCGTCTCCCGGTTCGCGGGCGCCACTCGAGAACTTTCCGGCCCCATCGGCCATCAGTCCTGCGAGCAATGTGCCCCGCCCACTGCCACTTAAGGCTCGCAATTCTTCGGGCTATGTCGGTGACCCTAGTTCTACTGCGGATATCCTCATTTCTGATTCTATCACGCAGAGAAACCCCGAGCATAGCCCTCTCCATTGCCCTCTGAGTGACTTTGAGCCTTCTTATGAGGCCCATCGTAAGCGCCTACGTCTCGGAACCATAAGTCATCACTGGCAACACACACTGGTCGAAAGACTTTCGACTTGAGACACTGCGGTAATTTGGACGAAAAGACACTGCGAAGCTTCCCGAACGCTGCCCAGCCGAGTCGGATTCGACGATTAACCTCTTTCTCGAAGTTGGACCTACCTAACTGGACTGTTTGTCCCAGGTATACATAATGGTCAACAACTTCGAGCGCAGAGCCTCCGATTATTACGGGAGTTGGCACAACATGGACATTACACATAATTTTCGTCTTGTCCATGTTCATTTTAAGACCAACTCGATCGGAAACTCTGGCTTAGAATGCTGCTTAGGTTTAGAATGGAATGACTCAATATGGTAAGTTGGAACTTTTTAACCCCGACGCTAAAAGAAGGGAAGAAGATTGACTTGTGTGTTTGTCTGTCTGTGGTCTCGTATGGCAGTAGGTAGATGAAATATTTTTTTGTGTTTTAATCAGAATATAGTGATTGTTTTTTTTTCTCTGGAGCTTTTTAAATTTACAGTTTATTTTTATTTTTTTTAGTCACATAATGATGAGCATATTAAAGTTATTCATATTGGAATTTCCCTTACTAACTGAGTGACTGATATACAACACAATTTTCTAAACTTACTGGTGGTCGTAGAAAGCTGAAATGGGACATGTAGGTTTCAGGAAGAATGTAAGGGAGAACTAATATAGGATTTCCCGAAATTCCCAAGGGAACAGGAAAAATGGGACCTATAAGGGTTGTACCGCGGGACATGGCTAGTCTATACTAATAATAAGTCTGTAGAAGAAGTCGCGTCTATAACTTGAAAAATAAAAAAGAAACGAGAAGTCCAGGGGACTATATAAAAGATACTGAACACAAAAAAAAAGATTTTTAGTAAAATTGTCTGTATGTATGTACAGCACGACACAACTTAGAAGGCGCGCGGTGAAGCACTTAAGCCATTGACGCAGAGTGTAAACCTGTACATGTATGTGTGTATGTATGTCCGGATTTAACTCGAAAACTTCTGATCGAATTGCAACCAAATTTGGTATGGGGGTAGTTTATAACACTGGTCAACACAAAGGCTACTTATTATCCCGAAAAAAAACGCATAGTTTCCGCGGGAACGCTATTACCGAATTCCACGCGGACGAAGTCGCGGACAGAAGCTGGTTTAAATATAAAAGTGTACCTACCTATTCATTGCAAATATAATTACGACAAGAAAAAAAAACCTCTCTTGTAATCATCTCGTTAACTTCGTTAGTATAATTACTGTAAGTAATTGATACTTTTAACATTTACCTATATGCTTAAAAATACGTGGGTCTAAGTATTCCATGAACACCACAGCAGCCTACTACTACAGCCTATTTACGTCCCACTGCTGGGCACAGGCCTCCTCTCATCACGAGAGGGTTTGGGCTATAGTCCCCACGCGGGCCCAGTGCGGATTGGGGACTTCACACACATCTTTGAATTACTTCGCTGATGCGTGCAGGTTTCCTCACGATGTTTTCCTTCACCGTAAAGCACAGTGGTTAATTCAAATTGAATTTCGCACATAAGAAAACTTGGAGGTGCGAGCCGGAATCGAACCCCCGACCCTCTGCATGAGAGGCGGTAGGTCGAACCACTAGGCCACCACAGCAGCCTAATTGCGTTCTACTGCTGGGCATAGGCCTCTTCTCATCACGAAATGGTTTGGGCTATAGTCCCCAAGCGGGCCCTGGGGACTTCATACATCCTTGCCCGTGCATAAAATTGTTTTCAGGATTTGTTCTGTTTTTAACTTTTTTCGAAAGCACTTTTTGGGTGGGTTAAATCAAGCGCAGTTGACGGACTCATAGTCGTTAAATATGGCCGCCGAGCTGTCATCCCATACAAAAACGTAATTTTATCTCATAGTATCCCACTACATAGTACAAAACAAAGTCACTTCGCTGTCTGCCTGTCCCTATGTACGCTTAGATCTATAAAACTACGCAACGGAATTTAATGCGTTTATTTAATAGGTAAAGTTATTCAAGAGGAAGGTTTTAGTATATAATATGTTATAGTGTGGCGCTCCTTCCCGCGGGAACACTATAACCGAATTCCACGCGGACGAAGTCGCGTGTAGAAGCTAGTAATAGAACATTACAGACCTAGGGTGGTGAGTTCGTAAATGTTCCTGATCGCAGGTTTCTGTGGCCCGAACCGGAGGTGAGGGCCATAAATATGCGATCTAGGGCTTTACGAATTACCGCCCGTGGTTTGTCAAAAGTTTTACGTCATGCCTTGGCCAGGAAGTGAGATTTTCTCTCCGCGTCGCGGGCAGAAAATCCCACTTTACGGCCAAGGGTGACGTAAAATATATAACGAGCGCTGTTTAGTTAATAGACGGTTTGAAGCAACCCCCTATCTTCTATAGTCAATTAGGGATATGACCTTATTTAAATCATGACGGTGACTGTGACAGCGTACTTATACGATAACAATATGATGGCAATGATATGGGCTAAATATATACTTAATAATATACTTAAGTATATCATCCCTTGGAAAATATTCGTTATTTCTTCAATTTCTTTTGCAAAATAAAAGTATATTGCGTTAAGTAATCCCTTGAGTACTAAAGTTAAGATATGTGCTGAAGTTACGTCGGAAAATGTATTCCAGGGAAAAATTAAGACGTAAGTAGAATACTTACGTAAGCAGATCATATTACCTACGACTGCGTGTAAGACTCCAAATGTGGCGTAATATTTTGAAACGAAATTGCTCATTCTTTTTCAGCTGACAGATTGACTGACACAAACTCCTAGATGATCTTAAGTATGGAGTGTGGAATGTGTCTTGGTAAGGAGCGCAATCTTATATGACGAAACAGTTGAAAAACGTGTCCAGCGGATTTGATAAGCAACGAAACAAAACACACTCTCCTCACAACCGTTTTTGCTGCGATTTCGCCTCAGCAGCGCCATCTAAAGGCGGTACTGCAGACTATCCGCCTAGGTGGCTCAACACTTCTGGCGACCGCAGCGCCCCCAATCTACCCGATATGGTGTCCACTTTTGGAACTATAAAGATTGCGCTCCTTTACTTCAACCCTTCATAATCTTAGGATCTCACAGAAAGGCTCTGAGGGCGGGTTGATTCAAACCGTCCGTTAAAGTTAACGTTAACGTTAAATATCTTACTATGCGACGAAGAAGTCCGTCAACTTGACGGCCGGATTGGTCCAGTTGGTAGTGACCCTGCCTTCTGTTCCGATGGTCGCGGGTTCGAGTCCCGCTCGGGGCAAACTTTGTGTGATGAACACGAATGTTTGTACTCGAGTCATGGATGTTTAGTACTTATATATGTATGTATTTCTCTATATAAGTATTTATATCGTTGTCTAGCACCCATAGTACAAGTTTTGCTTAGTTTGGGGCTAGGTCAATATGTGTGAAATGTCCCAAGATATTTATTTATTTTATTTTATTTAACTGTACTTGAATCAACCCAGGCCTAAGCTCCTGGTCGTTAAATATGGCCGCCGAGCTGTCATTCCATACAGAACGGTCATTTTGTCCCATCCATATCCATACTCCATACTAATATTAATTATACTTAAATGCGTGTGTTTGTTTTGTTTTGTTTGTTCGTCCTTCCTTCACGTCGTAAGGTCCGATTTGAATGAATTTTGGTAGGAGATAGTTTGAGACCCCGGGAATAACATAGGATACTTTTTATCCCGACATTTCCACGGGAACGGGTTTTCCACGGGTCAAGCCAGTTGTTCAATAGTTCTATAACTATAACCATCTATAGGTTTAGTTTCGCATCACGTTATACTCACTTTTATTCATCCTTATTTCTCTTTCTGTATGTTTGTGTGCGAAATAGTACATTATTGCAGAGGCCGCCAAGTAGCGCATTGCCGGACGAGTCAGTTAGAAGGCTGAGCGAAGCGAAGCCTTCTATTAGTACGAGTCCGGCAATCGCAATTGCGGCCGAGGTATATATAATGCTTTTCTCAAACAGCGAGGAAATACGTAAGGTCAGTCGGGGCAAGTGCGCCAGGATGGGGTAAGTGCGCCTAACATAAATATATCGAAACCTATAAATATTACTCAACTAGTAGTTGGCAGTTTACAAGGCATAGAGGCGAAATAAATTTAGGCGCACTTACCCCACATCAGTATTTACTACTTCCATGATCGTGGATGATTTGACCATGGAAGTTGTACTTATTACCACCATGGATTTGTCAGTTTCTCTACAGAGGTGTCTCAAATAGCAAGCGAATTAAAAAAAAATACGCACACGACAATAATGTTTTTGCTGGCCAAGGCCGGCAATGGACGGCCTCGCGTCTTCTTTTTTTGAAAGTAACACTAGCATTTCCGAGCATGTTTGAGAAAACGTGATTTATTATAATTATTATTATTATATAATCAGCGGGTACGCAAATTCTAATTACGCGGGACGAAGTCGCGGGCATCGGCTAGTAGTAAAATATTTTACATTAACGTTAACTTTAACGGACGGTTTGAATCAACCCACCCTACGCCATTAAATTTTAATAGTCCCCACGCGGGCCCAGTGCGGATTGGGGACTTCACATACATTGAATTACTTTCCAGATGCGTGCAGGTTCCTCACGATGTTTCCTTCACCGAAAAGCACAGTGGTTAATTCAAATTGAATTTCGCACGTAAGTAAACTTAGAGGTGCGAGCCGGAATCGAACCCCCGACCCTCTGCATGAGAGGCGGTATGTCGAACCATTAGGCCACCACGGCTTTCGCGGATATCTACTGAAATCGTAATAGGGATGACGACAGGGTGAAGAAATCGAAATTCTAATTAGTCCGTCAGTCAGGTAATAAAATAGTACATTACACACCTAGGGCGGTCAAGTGAAGAAAGTATCAGATCGCGGGTAATTGAGGCCCGAGCCGGAGGCGAGGGCTATAATCTAGCGGTCTGAGGATTTCTTTACGACCGCCCGTGGTTAGTATATGATTTTACGTCACCACCTGGCCGTGAAGCGGGATTTTTCGTAGCGCCCAAGGGCGGTAAATCCCGCTTTTCGGCCTGGTGTGACGTAAAAAATATCACACACGTATGTTTTGTTTTATCAAATTAACAAATAATGACTAAGTTAAAACGCAATAAAGTTGGAGAGTGTGGGCTAACTACGTCACCGTCAGGTATAAATCGTACCTAACCATGACGTCACGCGACATTTCAACTCAATATATCTCCATATAAGTTTGATTACGTGAAAAAAGAAAAAATACATGTCCAATACTTTTCAATAATCTTCCTGATAGACTAAGGAAAAAAAAGTTGTCGTCATCCCTATTTTGTGAGTGTTGGGATAAAAAGCTCAGCTTTGTTCTGCCTCAGCTCATACATTTCTATGGGTATTTTTTTTTTTTTTTTTATGATATGGGTGGGTTAACGAGTACATTTTTTGCCTCAAATAGCGGCAGTTTTAATGGAATCACCAGCGTTACCAATCCTTGAAGGGGTTTTAGTATAAATCAGTGCCATTCAAACTCCATTCAGTATGGTAGGTGTCTTGTACTTCTTGGATGTATAGTGGTCAATATAGTATATTGTATTGTATTGTATGACGTCAGAATGCAATAAGCATGTCTATAAACACAAACATGTTCACTTCTAAAAATATAATAGGTACCTATCAGAAGTTAATATGTTTAGGTTTAAGGCACAGGGCGGACATGGCATATAAAAGCACAATTTCGAACACAATTCGAATGAAACAGTCAATGTTTGTGTGCGTGGACGTCTGTGTACGTGCGAGGACGTCTTTACACTTGTAAATGTGTGTGTACCAACTACGCGGGCCAGTGATCCACTCTCCATCTCCGGATGAAACAAATGCCGGTAAGGGCGAATTGAGCGCGGCTAGATTCAGGCGATTGATTCCGTGGCCATTCTGTATGTAGTACTATTAAATATTCAGCTGGTAAATTCTTTTTCTGACGTGTAACAGTACCCCAATGTGGCCAATTTGCTGAATAAATGATTGAATTTGAATTTGAATTTATGTTTAAGTTGTACAATCTAAAGATCCATTAATAAAAGAATAGAGACACCGTCAGACGGATCAATTTTCATAAAGTAAAAACTTTCATTTATCAATAATGTAGGTCAAATCTGTGGGTATTCCATTAGAATCCATTAGAGTTTTCATTTTTCTAATTCTTTTCAGTAAACAGACTTGATTGAAATATTCGATTAAGCCTTAAAAGATAAACTTCAAGGAATATTAATGAAAGAAAACTAGGCAAGTGCCTAACAAGCGTGGGCTCGGGGTTCACGATAAACGAATTCAATGTCTATTTAAGTAACAATAAAATAATAATTTACCCAATTAACGACCCAACTAGCAAATTATGCACTTATAGTACTCTTCAAGCCTATTTTTATTGCGCTTATAAAGTACTTGTAGCTATCTACAAACCTGGATTTGGGCACACTTATAGGAGCATTTGTTTTTGTAACAGTCTTATAATCTACTTACAGAATGCTATTAAGTCCTATAATATGCTCGTAATAGCGTTGAAGAAGTACAAATCGTCCTATAATGTATACTCAAAACCTTTATGAGTACAATTGCTCTTGTAAGTGTCTGTCACAAGCTCTTTATAAGATTAAAATAGTAAATGTCAGTACATCTTGCAAATGTGGTTTAGTGTTTGTGTTGTGAGTGATTTTTGGAATTAAAAAGGTAAGTACAATATCTTTTTGACATAATACTAATATTTATCGTAGCCGGTGAAGTAGGGATGTGAATATAGGGTTAATAGAGAATGAATTAGTGGGGAAGTGATATTCATCTATTATAAAAGTGTAATAGCGCTTATTCAAACTATTATAAGAACATCATGCCCTCCATGTTGAAATTAATTAGGGTTCCTCATAAATTCAATATAAACACTTCTAACCCATGATTTTTTTACAGTTTATAATTTTAAAATGTAGTAAATCCCTATAAATCGTAAACAAATGTTATTTTTGGTCTTGAATGTTTTGTCTGACCGACTTTATATCATAGGTACTAGATTTTGCCCGCGACTTCGTATGCGCGTAAGCATTAACATGTATTTAATATTTTTTTCTGTTCACGTGGGCATTTCGAAAAATCCTCTTTAGTGCTCTCATACACTAAATTCACAGTTCATTGAGGACTACATTACATGTGGTACGTTATACTTCAGGGCCAGAGTTTTTTATCTTTTTCACTTTATTCGTTATCTTCTTCTATGTAATTTTCTTTGTCGAAATCTTCATCTTTTTTATTTTCATCTTCACTTAAATTATCTAAATTATTTGATTCTACGGGACCCTTTCTTAATAAAGTTCCCGTTTGATGCAGTGGGTCAACTCTTATAATAGCATCAAACAAGAGTAGATACGTTTTTGAAATCTGATTAAGGATCCCTCAAGAATGTAATAAGAGCTATTACTCTTATAAAGGTTCTGCTCAAGTGTGTAATAATTAAAACCTTAAATTACAAAGACTACTTACCATGTCCTATAACTGTCTTATAACATACTCCTATAGTAAACTATAAAGCTTTGTTATAAGAACAAGTGATCTTGAGTTATTGCTCTCATAGCGCTCTTAATAAGAGCTTTTACTCTTATAAAGGTTCTGCTCAAGTGTGTAATAAAACCTTATACTCTCACCGAATGCTACTATTGGAGCTGAAATTTTACAAAGATTATTTATCTTGTAACATGCACTTATAAGATACCATGTCCTATAACTGTCTTATAACGTACTCCTATAGTAAACTATAAAGCTTTGTTATAAGAACAAGTGATCTTGAGTTATTGCTCTCATAACGCTCTTAATAAGAGCTTTTACTCTTATAAAGGTTCTGCTCAAGTGTGTAATAAAACCTTATGCTCTCATCGAATGCTACTATTGGAGCTGAAAAATTACAAAGACTATTTGTCTTATAACATGCACTTATAAGATACCATGTCCTATTACTGTCTTATAACGTACTCCTATAGTAAACTATAAAGCTTTGTTATAAGAACAAGCGATCTTGAGTGTAACAATCGCGCGCGGTTTTCGCTCGCTGTAGGTTTTTGTAAGCATGCTATTTTTAAGATTTGAATAAATAAATAAATGAAAAATAAAAAACAAGACTTATAGCTTAACCTTGTAGTACGCTACAAGCCTATTTATAAGAACACGAGATCTTGAGTATAACAAGACTTGTGGAATGCCAATATAAGAGCGAAAGTCTTTCTCAGTGCACTTACTAGACTATTATGAGAATTGGTAGTCTTATAATTTTGGTTATAGGACTACTTTGCTAGTTGGGGAAGTAATTAAGATCGGTTCCGTTGGTGATAGCAATTAAGGATTCTTCTTTTCTCTTCTTCATCAGCGTGTATACACCGTTGGGCAAACGCCTCTGCAATCTCTCTCCATTTAGAGCGGTTGTCCGCTTCCTTCATCCAGACTAGTCCTGCTGTCGCTTTCAAGTCATCGGACCATCGGGCTGGAGGGCATCCAAAACGCGCTTGCTCCATCGTTCGGTAGGTCATCAGGATACGTAGCCCGCTTAAGCCCACTTTAGATTGGCTTTATTAAGGATTAAAGGAATAAAAATTACAGATGTAGTAATTTGCCATCGGGAAATTTCGGAAATTAGATTAATTAGATAAGAACCGAACTGTCACTCAAATACCTACCTCTGCATCCAATATACCGATCAATAAGAAATATACCTACACTCGAGAAACAACCCTCCTTTTAATTTAACAAAGCGAAATATGGAAACGTTTTGTTTCCTCAGACACTTGAAATAAATTATTAGTTTTCCACACGGGTGATATTTCTATTAGATATGGTTGAAAGTATTTTTTATTGTCATTGATTTTTGTAAGTATAGATTCCACTTGATAAAGCCTATAATAGAATTTTATAAAAACAATGCTATTCGGATATTGGAATATTTACTTAGATAGGAAAAATACTTAGAAATGTTATTAGTCTAGCTCGTACAGAAAAACAAGAAGACGTGATATTCAAGCACTATTATGTTTTTCTTCATCCATCTGACTTATCCACTTTTATTATTAGATTCATCCCACACGTGAACATCCTACGTGTATTTTTATCGTCGTACCGCGTCGACAAAATTAAGGCGCTGACAAGCCCTAAATTGATTTTGTTTAAGCAGTATTTACTTAAACGAAAACTATTTGATTTTGTAAGGCAAATAAAATATATGGTAATATTCACCATAGGTACTTATACTAAAAAAACTTGCTATTTCTTAAAAAGGATTTCATGAAAGCGGTTCGATGAAAAAGTTCGTGAAGTTACGTCTTCTAATCTAATCTAATTTTAATTTTATAAGTTTATTTTTTTAACACAGATTTCTATAATTAAATACACTATCCGTTATACTCATACAAA
Organism: Aethes cnicana; assembly: GCA_963971205.1. Lineage (NCBI taxonomy): Eukaryota > Metazoa > Arthropoda > Insecta > Lepidoptera > Tortricidae > Aethes > Aethes cnicana. The sequence goes on from OZ020294.1 coordinate 4,292,824, forward strand.
AAAATTGCTAACTTATATTTTTCATGCAATGTGGGGTTTTTAAAATCTTGATTTTTATGATTTTCTACGTATATCGCCCGCATGCCGCGGTCGTGCTTCTCGCTCCCTCCAATGCAAACAGACATTGTCCACTGAGACAGTTGCCTGCCTCGATTGCTCAAGCTCTTGTCATTAGTCGTGGTCCAAATGGTCCCAACGGAAGACCAGCGCTGGCATTAAACTAGCACATGCTCAGTTGGGGCCATTTCGTGACAGACCACAACATTTTTTCTTTTCTTCTGTGTAAATGTTTTTCCTTTTGTCTTTTGTTATTTATCTTCAGGTAAACTTTACTCAGAAGTTTTTTTCACGAAATAAATATGTAGGTCAATTTTTCATTTGAGGTGCAACTCCTTAACTTAAAAATCTTTTTAAATTTAAGATTATAGTTAAGTACTTAATCAATGTAATTAAAAGTTTTCATTGAAATAACAGATATATATATATTTTTATTTGCGTGTTGTGTGATGTCGGAAATAAATGATTTCTTTTCCTTTTCTTTATTTTCTTTGTCAGCGTCTTAAACACGTGACAATATTATGATGAAAGTGATTATGGAGTTGCATTGCCTCGCGCGATTTCGCTACATATTAATTACTTGACGCACAGCGTGAGCCTTCGTGACGCCCGCCGCGCGTCGGTTAGCAATCGCCGCGCGCAATGTATCAGTAAAACCACAGAACATAGATCGAGATAGAATGCTAAAGTTTACCTACCGCGCGTGGAAAAAAGTAGAAATTATGACCACTTTGCTCGCTTCTAACCTCAGTTCGCTTCCGAACGCCTTCCGCGAGCAACGTCACATCAAAAAAAGAAAATGACTAAGTGTGCCGTAATGAACTGTACATACTACACCAGCGTTGGTGGAGTTGGTCATCAGGGTGTTACCTATCATCGGTAAGTACTTTCTGTCTTGAAATATCTGTTATTTTTGTGAAAACGATTTATTTTGTAGCTTTTTATTAGTTTTACCAAATTAGTAGCGAATGCCTTGTGTCCAATGCTCGTTTTCCATTGCGGCTTTAATCTGTTGCGCCAAACTTGCGCATATTGAAAACCAGCAATGTAAAAGTAGTCAAGCCAAACTCTCGAGGCGTCGACCAACCGCGTTCCAGGCCGATTTCTCATTATTCTGTCAATAGTGATGCTAATTTCAATGCCGATTTCATAATCGATTAAAATCAGACAGAAAAATGATAATAAAAATGCATATTATAATGTAGCTATTATTATGTAGGTATTATTAGTAAATAAAAACCAACTTGCCTAAATTACGTCATCGTGATATCGTAAAACACTAGTAACAACTACCGCGGTACCAAGGCATTGTACTTTAATTTAAAAAGACTCGTTTTAATAATAAGTGTAAGTGTTAAAACATTTTAAAACTATTTCGCATTATTCTGTGGAAACGAATTATCATTTTTCTGTCGTGTTTTATCGATATGTAAATCGATTGAAAATGCTAAAGATCTTAAATCGTTTAGCCGCTTGACAATCGATGCTGTTAAATCGGAGTCGCGCATTTTTTGTTGCCCATCACTAAATTACTCTCGTGACGTCTTCGTAGCGACGCAAAATGTTACACGCTTGGTTCCCATACAAATGGACGAACAACCGTACTCTATAGTATCTGTTACCTCTGTGAGTAAAACGCTCACTGCTGGCGCTGCAGCGAAAAGTTGTGGCCGAGACGTTACGTACACGTAAATAAATGCGTGAATTAATTTCCAAGTTCAGTCATCATAATTCTCGCAGCTTACGCTACGCACTTGTCAAGTAAACATTTCGTGTTCAATTCCGAAATTTCGCCGATACGAAACCGTAATCGTTAACTTCGTTAATATTTAATATGCTCGCAGTAAATATTGTAATTTTGAAGGAAATTATTAAGCGGGCAGTAAAGTTCACGAACTTCCAGATTCAACTTTAGAAAATACTTATCGAATTGGACGATGAACCGAAGTTAGACTGGGTTGTTCGCGGAGAAGTTTACAGTATTTTTGAAATTATCAAGCGGAAGAGAAACCTCTTAAATGAACGAGGAATTAAAATCTTTATTACTTTGCTGGTTCAACTCAATCGGTCCAGTAAGTTTCGGATCGAATTGACTGCGACAGACATACAAGTTACCTATATCTAAAAATCAGTTCATAGACACGTCGAATTTTTGGATCTTTTTTTGCGACGTGAGCTAAATGAGCAAGATTAAGATAATATAAAAATTAAATTATTGCATTGTTAGAGAAAACGTGTTGATTAAATCGCCCCCAGCAAAACCAGGTTTTGTTTTCTTTTTGATTAAAGTTTGATAATTTAATTAACCAGCCAGTAGAATGGCTTGGTGCAATCTAGAACAATCTTTTAATACTGAGCATCTATTGCGAAATGAGAAAAATTAAATTGGCGAAAAGCATATTTGCAAAGGAAACCTTATTCAAAAAATTTTTTGCTATGTCGATGACAATATGGTGTGACAGAATAAAATTTGCTGCAAATAATTATGAGTTGATTAGATTTTGTTAAATGTACCTATTCAATATTTTTTTTTCGACGACAGGCTTGTATAGAAAACACAGTCCTAGTATCTAAAAGAGCCATGATACAGATGGAGTATTAGTTACCACCACATTTACGCCTATTTACGGCCCACTGCTGGGCACAGGCCTAGTCCTCTTATCACGAGAGGGTTTTAGCTATATAGTCCCCACACGGGCCCAGTGTAGATTGGGGACATCACACACATCCTTGAATTATTTCATAGATGCGATCAGGTTTCCTCACGATGTTTTCCTTCACCGAAAAGCTTAGTGGTAAATTCAAATTAAATTTCGCACGTCTAAAAAAAAATTTTAGACGTGCGAGCTGGATTTGAAGCCCCGACCCTCTGCATGAGAGGCGGTAGGTCCAACTACTAAGGTACCATGGCTTCCGCGGATTAGTTACTACGTAACAGATAAATCACTACGTCACGTTTGTACGTGACGTCAGTAAAATACCTATCCATACGAGAAGCGCAGGCTTTCCAAATATCGCAAGTCTGCTACACTATGGAGTGTGGAATGTGTCTTGGTAAGGAGCGCAATCTTATATGGCGAAACAGTTGAATACGTGTCCAGCGGATTTGATAAGCAGCAAAACAAAACACGCTCTCCTCACAACCGTTTTCGCTGCGTTTTCGCCTCAGCAGCGCCATCTCTGGCGGCTTGACATTTCTGGCGACCGCAGCGCCCTCAACCTATCCGATTTGGTGTCCACTTGTGGAACAATAAAGATTTCGCTCCTTTACTTCAACCCTCCATATGCTACACGTTTCACGTTTGGCAGTCGATGGTTGACAGGTTGCTATGCTAGGCTGCGTTCCGAATCGCGCTCAGAGTGCTCACAACACTCTGCATCCTTTTTCCTCTTGAAAGTCGACTCCTAAGAGGAAAAAGGATGCAAGGTGCTGTGAGTGCTCTGAGCGCGATTCGGAACGCAGCCCTAGAAACGTGTAAATAGCAACCGTTGACTTTTGAGTTTAATTGTGTTTAAAGAGTGATATTTGATACAGTACACTGAATTTGTAAGCTTATATTTTACACTAGCTTCTGCCCGCGACTTCGTCCGCGGAAATAGCGTTCCCGCGGGATCTATGCGTTTTTCCGGGATAAAAAGTAGCCTATATGTTGGCCAGTGTTATAAACTACCCCCATACCAAATTTTGTTGCAATCCGTCCAGTAGTTTTCGAGTTAAATCCGGACATTCGTACATAACAATTTTAGAGAATTTTTCTAAAAATCGTTATTTTGTGTTCAGTGTCGTTTATATAATCCAATGGACTTGATAGTTTCTTTTAATTTTCAAGTTTCAGACGCGACTTCTTCTACAGACTTATTATTTGTATAGATTTAAGCTTGGTATTGTTTTTACACTTTGTTTGGCATACATACCGGTAAAATCTGTTCGTAATGTAAACAACGCTCGCATTCAAGTTCAGGTTACAGAATGTTCCGTAAACAACAATTCGTGGGTAGAGATAATCTACGAGAGGAAGCCCTGCCTCTCCACAATTCAAAACGCTTCAATGCATTTGGAAATGATTTAAAAAGCACCACCAACACTCTCCACGCGTATTTGACGGTTGTCTCAGCATGCACACATGCGCTGAGAGTGTTGGTGGTGCTTCTTAAATACTTTCCAAACACACTGAAGCGTTGTAAATTGTGGAGGGGCGGGACTTCCTATATAGGCCGGGAGATCCTGACACTGAATTCCGAACCATTTGTACCAGGCTGGCGAGTCTACAGGGGTATAATTACATAATGACGAAAAGGAAAATCATGGTCATAGCGCCAGTATCTACCGGGGGCCCAATCGCGTGAGCGTGAATCGAAAGTCTAAAGGAACAGCTAAAAAAAGGACAATAACTTTGTATTGGAATCCATGGTGAAACGAATTTCACCGGGCCGACTTAAATATTAAAATGTGTACGTGTCCTGTTTTAACATACACTCCAAATTCTTCGGTTGTGCGCTCTTATCAGTCAGCCAGTAACGGAAAAGTTATATGTGCCTATATAGACGATAATAGTATATTATTCAACATAACATCTGGATATAAAACAACATGGCCGCCACATACGTGTTTGAAATTTTGTATTTATGTTCTTTGAACCTCACACTTACGGAAAATAATAGTGCCATACTGGTACAAATCGTTCGAATTACCCATTAAATCTTACAATTTCTAAAAAATATTGTACACGCAGGCCGCCTCCTACAGGTATGGCATTATCAGACTTCTATTTATGATCATACAAAGAACGAGTAAAAAAAATATAGGGTGGTACAAATCGTTCTGCAAAATAAAAATAAATTACATCTTTGGAGCGGTATGGCGGCCATTTGGCCCCGTCGAAAAAGTATGGCATACTGATTTTCGTGAATGGCTACTCGACGATGATTATCCGTGCAAAAATTAGCCTGGTACAAATGGTTCAATTTTTGGTTTTTAATTAACATGTTTTCGTCGGTATGGCGGGATGTAGGCCGCGCCGGAGAAGTATGGCATTACGCGATCGCCTACTTCGTTTTTCATCGACTATCGGAAAATACAAGATTTTTTGTGGTACAAATCGTTCGACTTTCGTAATTTATGCGACACGTTCGATTAACGCTCACGCGATTGGGCCCCCGGTACTGGCGCTATGACCATGATTTTCCTTTTCGTCATTACGTAATTAAACCCCTGTAGACTCGCCAGCCTGGTACAAATGGTTCGGAATTCAGTGTCAGGATCTCCCGGCCTAATAGTACTGTGACGAGAAACTGGGGGTCGTCAGATGGTAGCGCTTGTAGGTACTACCTTGAGGTTAATTAAAAAATGGAGTTAAAAAGATACTTCATTTTTTTTTTTTATAGTGACGCCTAAGTACATGTTCACGCTACTACGACGAGCTTCAGACTACTCTATTGACATTCCAGAACCGCTTTCCTTTTTAATTTTAAAATGATTAGCAGTTCTAGAACGTTTTACAAAACTACAGCCCTAAAGAGTTCGTATAGGGAGGGCTATACCAACTCTACAGTACTTCGATTTATCTCTATTTGGATATTTACAAATAACGTGAATGACACTGCCCGCCCGCGCGAGGAATAATAGCCCATACCCTCTCGTGATGAGAGGAGGCCTGTGCCCAGCAGTGGGACGCAAATAGGCTGTAGTAGTAACAGTAGTAGTAGTAGTAGAAAGTATTTAAGTAGAAGTAATTTAAGAAGTATTTAATCTATAAGTCTTTCTATCCTCCGCTTGTATTTTCGGGAGATTTCCTTATTCCTTTAGTTGGTCAAAGTAGGTTAAGCGGGGTCTAACTTTTCCCCTTCTTCCTTCCATTTTACCTTTCGTAGTAACTGTCATATCGATTCAATTTTTAATGTCCAGTAATACGATAGAAACTAATCTTTTCTATTCTACGTAAGATTTTAAAGCATATCTTTATATATTTTCATAAGACATACAGATGATTCAATATGTATTTAACTTCATTTATATTTATAAAAATCTTATATGCCACACTTAAAAGCTGGTAGTCTTGACACATTTTATTAATTCATTATAAAAGCATTACAACTAACACACTATCCGATTGTGAATTTCTTATTACTATATCGTCAGAATTAAAAGAAAAAGAAGAAGAAAAACGTTTATTCATAAACACAAGAGATACAAGTCTCACCACATACTTGAACAACTATCCCAATGTTGGAACTGACGGGAAGCATCATCGAAAGGGTTGGTAGATTCAGCCCCAAATCAAGTAGGTACATATTGGTCGATCGAACGAAACTACCAGTAGAATGGCCCACTTGTGGCCGTATAATTTCCATTCTAAACAAGGGTCTGGGTTTGATTTCCGGAAGAGATAAGAGGTGCTTGGGTCCGAATGACGTATTGTCAAAGCTTCCGGCAACGGGGGAAAATCTACTATTATACAGGTTGAAACAAGTAAGTATATTTTCGGCGCCGCTTCATAAATAAAGCATTTTTTTCTGAGCTCTTCTATTTAACAGGTACCATTTATTTTCTTTTTCTATTGCTACACCAAAATTCTAACGTAAAATCGAGCCCGGAATGTTCTCTTGTAATTTTGTTTATTTTGTACCAAACTTACGTCCTTATCATACACATCCTTAGGTAGTTAAGTATAGTTGGCTTAGATGAAGTGGAAATAGAGCCCTAAAGCCTAGGTAACACAGAATGCTTGTGCAGACACAAAATGCATGCTTAAATAAAATAGATGCCAATGTATCAGTTATGCGCGCGGAAATGATCGCGATTTTCGAAGCTCTCTCATACGCGGAGTCCATTGACTGCAACAAATTTTTTTCACCTCACTGGCTCGAAAGTGGTCGTTTTGCAGCTTGATATCTGAGCGCAAAAGTTGTTTTTATCCGCTAGCGTGGAAAGTGTTTTTGGAATTCGAACGACGCATGACGCCACTGTCACAATAAAAAAAACAACGATACGTTCTGAAACGCAATTCGTCGTGAGAGTTTTATTAAAAAAAAGGTTCAATTTACTTAATATCATCATTAATAAAATTATATTAATAATACACCGTTTCAGATGTATTTCATTATTTGACTATGTTTTATCACAAAAATACTTAAATATGTGTATGTTTTAACTATATTCAATGAATAATTGAATCTTACGAGTAGGAGTGATTTGGAACGCAACCTCCGGAAAAAAAAACATTAAAAAATAAAAATGAAAAAAAAGTTTTAGATTGCTGGTTTTGTAATTTAGAATACCTATACGAAGTAATAAAGAAAATATGAGCGATTCTAGCGATGAAGATACGAATTTAACTCCTCCAGAGTTAGCACAAACTGTACGTGACGCCGAACGAAGTCTTCTTCCCGAAAAATCGCGCGTGAGGTGAAAAAATTTGTGTTGCGCTCAGCAGCAAAGTCGTTTGCGGTCTCGTGCCTTGAAACCCTCGTTACACTCAGGATTCTATATTTCTATAATCCTTCGTTCACTCGGGTCTCAATCACGCACTCACAGCAAACAACAACTTTGCAGCCTTGCATAACAAATAACTATTATACTGTCCGACTCAAAAAGTGCTTTACAGCATGTAGCTCGCTGTACCTCGAATTGTCGAGGAACTCCGATTGGTTACAGTATTTTGAAATTTATTATTTATTTTTTAAAATTATTGTATAAGTTTGGACAGTCAAACAAAAAAGTCACTTTTCAGTGGATCCCAGCCCATGTCGGCGTGGAGGGTAACGAGCAGGTGGATATACTGGCTAAAGAAGCGGTTTATAATGGCATTGAATTGCAATGTATGCTAAGGCATACATTGTGGTAAGGTACAAGTGGTAAGCCACTTTGAACTTTTGGGTGAGGTCAAAATGGTCTGCAGCAGCTTATGGAAACAGTACTTTGACGAGAGGTCCCTGACCAAGGGGATCTGGTACAGGACGATTCAACCAGGATTGTGCAGATCTCCTTGGTTTGAGGGTGCGGATATGTGCAGAAACGAAATTGTTACGGCTCTCAGGCTCCGCTCCGGACACATACCACTTAACAGTTTTGGATTTCTTATGAAAAATAACCCGACCCCGAATTGTAGTGAATGTGGCGTAGTAGAAGATGCCTTCCATATCATGATGGAGTGTTTCCGCGGCGAGGCCAAGCGGCACGATTTCCTCACAGCAAGCAATTTTAATGGCGAAGTAGGTTTTTGTAATAGTGTTCTGGCCAACTCTACTTCAGCAGTGGCCAGAGCACTGTACAAATTAGTCTTAAGATGTATGAGAAGTAAATCTAATTAAAATAGAGGATAATTGTAAAGGTACGATATCATGAGGGTGGCATTATTAAAATAAATAAAGATTTAATAAAAGAATGCTTGTGCAGAAGTGCACGCGACTTGCGCTTTCGCGCGAAAGGTATAATTTGTAATTAGATTTAAGATAGGATATGTGGAGTTTTGAAATAAATAATTCTCATTCTCAAAGCGGTTTGCGATATCATACCATCATCAATATCATACAACGCATGCATTGTTCATGCATGATGCTGCACACGTATTCAGTCTGCGCCTTCATTCCAGCCACCCACACATCACTTAACAAAACATTTGAAGTGTTAATTGCTATCAAACAAGTTGTTAATGCGATTACCTTTCCTTTTAATGAACTTCCAGTCCTGTGAAAATGATTGAGCTTGAAAGAGCTCCTAATTATTCTGATTACGAGCTTATGAATATTCTGCGTAAGTACTAAGTACTTACTCCAAAAGGGGAGTTATGAGCTCTTTAAGGATGTGATTTAATTATGTGCGTCTCGTTGGTTTTGTACTACATAATATGTACCTCTAAAAAATCAAATATCCACATGGTCTTAAAGGGTTTTAAAAGTTAAAAAAAAAACATCCCTCCACCCATCCATACTAATAATATAAATGCGAAAGTGTGTTTGTTCATGTGTTTGTTTGTCCTTCCTTCACGTCGCAAACGATTTGGATGAAATTTGGTATGGAGTTAGTTTGAGACACGGGCAATAATAACATAGGATACTTTTTATCCCGATATTTCCACGCGATCGGGTTTTCCACGGGTCAAACCAATTTTTCAATACTCCTATAACTATAACTGTAAAAAGCCGTGGTGGCCTAGTGGTTCGACCTACCGCCTCTCATGCCGAGGGTCGGGGGTTCGATTCCGGCTCGCACCTCTAAGTTTACTTATGTGCGAAATTCTATTTGAATTTACCACTGAGCTTTTCGGTGAAGGAAAACATCGTGAGGAAACCTGCACGCATCTGCGAAGTAATTCAAAGATGTGTGTGAAGACCCCAATCCGCACTGGGCCCGCGTGGGGACTATAGCCCAAACCCTCTCGTGATGAGAGGAGGCCTGTGCCCAGCAGTGGGACGCAAATAGGCTGTAGTAGTATAACTGTCTATATGTCGCACCCCCAGTTACAACACTGTATTATGTCAAAAAATCTCTAAATTTACTTTTTCTTATTTCTGTAAATTTAATGCTATTTGTAGTTTATTTTTAATATTTCAACTTGTTCTTTTCTGAATAAACAATTAACTTCTAAATTTACTTGAAAATATATAGTTGAATCGACAAAAATTTGCCGAGCATACCACGAAGAGCATAATACGCCGGTATTTATATTTATTTTGACTTAGTACAGTGTTGTACCTACTGGGGGTGCGATGTATATAGTATAGTATCGTCATCGGGTACGCAAATTCTAAGTCTACGCGGGACGAAATTCGCGGGCATCGGCTAGTAAGGAATAAATCAAAATGACACTGTTAATTTCACAAAAAAGTATTAAGCTGGTGCCCTCGCGACGGTTTCCTTCACCGCTCGTTGGTAAATTCAAATTGAATTTCGCACTAATAATATGTTCATAATATGGGTAGGTATGCCCTGGAATTCTGGGAGTTATGGCGTTTAATATGTTCCCGATTTTATTAGACCAAACAATTTGAATAACATTTTACACTGTAAATAAAATATTTTCGGAAAAAAAAGTATGTGGTATACAACTACACCCTCACTGCATTCTCACTTATTTATTCTAAGGTTTTCTGGAAGAAATCCCTCAAAGGTACAAGTTCGCCTTTGTACATATTTTCCTCACTCGGTCGTGTTGTTTTATCTTTGTACAATAAAGTCTTTACATACATACAACTAAAAGTTTTAAATTACTCTTTTTACAACTGATGTCAATAAATTATTAGTATTTATCACTTAATACAGGCTCCTTATGAAGGTTTAATCAAAATTACAACCAACACTACACGAAATTAAGTAAATGTTCTCAGTTTCACCCCAAGGTTGACTGGTAGAAAATGCTTGTAGCATTAAGTCCGCCTATTGTACACTGCATTTTTTTTGTTTGTGCAATAAAGAGTTTAAATAAATAAAAAAATAAATTACAAACTGACATTTTTTTCGAACGAGAGGTCCCAGGATGTTGGTCATTTTCATATTAAGATATCTGTGTTGCACCGTAAAATTCGATCACTGATCTTGAACCTAAGCATATTATCTTACTACGACCAACGCGATACATAAATCAAAGCCGTCGACCCAACAAATTGAACATAAAACAGTTTCATGAATGTTCTGAAAATGATTTGAATTATTCATTTCAACTTTACTACGTTCACGGGCTACAATTCCAGGCATTGTCGCCATTTAACACCGTTTAGAAGCACTTCCAGGTTTATGGTATACATTTATTAGGAGTTTACAGCGATAGTTGTTTGAACGTGGTCGGGTTTGAAAATTCGGAGGAAATCATAAATACTTACCTACTAGTGGTTTACACAGCTTAAAACAGTTTTATATAGGTATTTTGAATTTTTGCTAAAATCAAACGGAATCCACAAAAATATCTGTATAATTTTGGAACCGGTTCACAAAATGTTACGTAAATCGGTTGAGATAATATGCGACCTGCTGTAATTTGTGGCTGTACATGAGAACAGCCAGAAATCGGCTGGTCATCTGGACTTAGCTATGTAGACTTTACATTAGATGGGTATACATAATACAACTCGAGCCTTTCATCGATGTAGTATACAAAAGTCTACATTCCATATTTTAATGTTTCAACGAATTTTCGTATAAAGAACACAGACAACTACATCGATCAAGTTTCGTTGCATGTACCCGGTGTTAATTACGATCGTAATTAATCGATCAGGTCGACCAACATTGAATAATCTGGCAAAATATATAGAAACTTTTCAAAACAAAATAAATTTTAAGGTTATTTTGGCGTAATCACTATTCTGTAAAAAATAACGACATCTCCGGCATTTCAGCCAAAATAATTGTGTAAATTTATCGTCAACGTGTGTTGTTATTTTTAACCAGTCGATGTCCCAATAGACTGCGTTACGCAATGAAGTCACGTTCAAGCTTAACTTCTTTAGCTATACGCTTTTCTGAAGCAGAAAATACGCAAATACGTAGTTAATAACTACCGTATTGTCCGTATTACCTTGTTTTGTTACTCGGAAAATATGAAAAAATCTTTCGCTTTGTAAACACCCATTTCTTTTTCGGTTGCCGGTAAGTCGCTGTACTTTTTAGCCTCATTATTTTGCCTTTGGCCGATGAAAAAGGAAAGCCCCTCTCACTGCATTTTAAGGGTGAATTTTTGAACACGACGTATTTTGGTAATTTTCGTGGCGCTTTTTTTTTCTCTTATTTTATATTTTTGATAACGGATTACAGTAGAAATTGGAAGTATGAACAAAATGCAAAAAGAGGCACACTTTTGTGATGAATAGTTTAGCTACAATTCGATGCCGAAAATTTTCATTGCACACAAATTACAAACGCGCCACACAAATTACATTTTTAACTTCAGTGACATAAATTTGCTCAATAAAACGAACGTTTTTTGACTTTTCGATTTGTTTGCATTCATAAAAACAGCTTTAAGCAATGGCAAAATGAATTTCAAGCAGCATCCGTATCAAAAGGTATTTGGTACCATACGATTCAGAATAAGGTCTTTAAGGTACCCTGGTTTGATGGAGCCTGTCTTCCCAGGGCTTTACTTGTAATAGCTTTTCGTATCAGGTCTGGTCACATCCCCCTTAATTGGTTTTTTTAAATGATGAGAATATCGCCATCTCCCTTGTGCGAGACTTGCAATAAAACAGAGGACTTAATGCATTTTTTGGTGGAATGTGACTTGTACCGCTCTATAAGGGATAAGTTTCTGGGTCATCGGAACCTACATAATGGTGGTTTGAATTTTTTACTTGCAAATCCCATGTCTAATGATGACTTGCAAATTTATAGATTTGTTAAGCATGCCTTCCTTATCCGAGGATCTCCCTGTAGCGGGAATTCTCCATAAACCTTTTTTTTTTCTTCGTTTTCTTGTGTCCTCCAATGAGGCCTGGCATAGTCACTTAAGTGTACTTAAGCCTCTATAAGTATTTCTTGATTTAAAAAAAACAGCACACGATATTTCTTGAAAAAATCGATCATATGGTGTAAATGAAAAAAATATTAAAAATCAAAATGCATTTCTACAGACTAATTCAATAGAGTATACAATAGAACGTACTGCTATTGTATTTATGTTGTTTTTTAAAGATAACAAGTATAATTAAGCATATACGATACTGTCGAAATAAAATCTAAGTGGCACACAAATTACGCCACCCAAATTACAGCAAAAGTGCATTTTTTTTTCTGTTGAAACCATTAGCTTTAGGTAAATGACGATAGGAATATTGATTCTCGATAATCCTAACTATAAAACACTTAAATAGACATCATTTTTAAAATAGTTGAATATGCAATATTTACTGGCCACACAAATTACCTTGAAGGCTGACCAAAAACATCGTGTCACGAACTATCCTATTTTTCTAAATTACAGCAAAGACTATACAGGTCCACTGCGATCGGTAATCAAACGCGAACTTGTATATCTTCAACGTAGTAATTTAAAAATGGAGTTAAATAGCTCAATCAATCAGTAACCAGCAGGTATTTGAGAGTTATTAAAAGTCGTTCGCGCGCGGGAAAAACACACTCCGATCTCTGTATTTTTAAATTATGTGATTTCTGCATGGTTTACTACTATATAAAATAGGCCAGGAAGAGCCCTTTTAAATTCTTTTTACAGAAATGTATTACGACAATCACAGAAAAAGTTGTATTCATTTGTCTGAGCGCAACTACGCGTGTGACATACCTCACAGCTATGCTAATCGTGCATTTTCGGACTTTCATTTTTTTTTTGCGTATTAATAGCTCATTATCATTAATTAAAGGCTTTGCCTCATCATAAATGATGGCAAAGAATACAACCATATATTTTTCTTTTTGGAATATAGCATAGTTTTTTTTTTGCAAGCATGGGACATGCGAAAAACTCGTGTTGAAAATTCACCCTTAAATAGAGAACTTGACGAAGTAGCGAACTTTATCGAATCACTTGATTGTACTCTAAAATAGCTAAGAAAATTCCCACAGAGTTTGTAAATTTGATATTTCCATTCCTAATAATTATGATCCTGAAAAAGTCACGTGACTGTCTGCATATGTGATGGAATGGAAACAACGAGCGTAACTAATCAATTAATTTAATGAAGATTACAAATTATACAATAGGTGTTTGACACATACGGTACGATAGCAGGGAGAGCGTGTGAGCAACATTACATCGATATGAGATTATTGCTGTGATGATTTCGTCAGGCGCATCATTTACGTTCTATTCAACATTCTCCCCTAGAACGTAAACCCATTAATTTGCTGAGAGCTTCATGTTTCGGACGATGCAATCCCTTCGTCAGTATATCAGCTGGCATGTCCTGACTTCTCATATATTTTACGGAAACTTTGTTGGTAGCAATCTTCTCCCTTATGAAGTGATATCTGACATCAATGTGTTTGCTGCGGGGATGATAACCTTCATTTCCTGAAATGCTAATAGCACTTGAATTATCACAATATAATAATATCGGAGTGGCTGAGCTGTCAGGGAAAAAATTAGCTTGAAATTGTTTCAGCCAAAGAGCTTCTTGAATGGCAGTTGATAGAGACATGTACTCCGCCTCGGTACTGGATAGAGCTACTGTTGGTTGTTTTTTGGAACACCAACTTATGGCGGCACCCTGAAAACAAAAAAGATACCCTGTGCAACTTCTGCGGTCTTCAGAACTAGCCCAATCTGCGTCGCAATATCCTTCAATTTTACCATCTTGTTTGCCTTCATAAGTCAACTTTCTATTTATAGTTGCTTTTAAATATCTGAGGACTCGCTTAACCATTGTCCAATGTTGTGCTGTAGGTTGGGCGTTGTATCTACTCAAAGAGTTTACAATATATGCTATGTCAGGACGTGTTCCCTGTGATAAGTATAACAGGCATCCAATTGCTTCTTGGTACGGGATGTTAGTCAATATTTCATCTCCTTTATCAGCTCTTCTCAACTGTATATCTGTATCACATGGAGTCCATATGGGTTTGCATTCTGACATTCCAAATCGGGTAAGAATTTTTTCAATATATTGTGATTGATCTAATGATATTTTATTCTTTTCTTCATGTGTTATTCTAAATCCAATACACTGCTTAGCTTTACCCATATCTTTCATATGAAATTTTTCTTGTAGTTTTAGTTTTATATCTTCACCCGTTTTGGTATTATTAAAAAATAAAAGTAGGTCATCAACATATACAGTTATGAAAAGTATATCAGTTTCATTCAATATGCGATAGTAAACACATGGATCTACTTCAGAACGGGATAATCCAATCTCAATCAGTACAGTGTTTAATTTTTTATTCCACTGTCGGCTGGCTTGTTTGAGTCCATATATGGACTTGTTCAATTTACACACTTTATTTTCGTCTTCATAGCCAGGAGGTGAAGTCATGTAAATTTCTTCATCTATTTCACCTTGTAGGAAAGCTGTAACTGCGTCCATTTGGTGAATCTTTAAATCGTGTTTTGCAGCTAAACCAATTAAATATCTTACGGAACAATAACGGACAACAGGCGCATATTTTTCATGGTAATCAATTCCCTTTACTTGTTTGTAACCCTTGATTACAAGTCTCGCTTTGTAACGTGTGATACATCCATTTTCATCTGTCTTGGTTTTATATACCCATTTGCAGGGAATCACATTTTTTCCTTGTGGTAAATCAACTAAAGTCCAAGTATTATTTTTTTGCAGAGATTCATACTCTTCTTCCATGGCGTTTTTCCATTCCTTGGACTTAATACTTTTGAGAGCTTCTTCAAGGCTCTCTGGATCATTATTCAGTAGACTCATAGTTGAATCACCTGTCATGCACATGAGTGAGGTGAAAGTACTAGGACCTTGCTTTGCTCTTGGAAGTGGACGAGGACGGAGCATGATTCTGAAATTTTCAGGTGGAGAATCGACTGTTTCATCTGGTAAGTATGTTTCATCATTAGCATTCTCAAATTCACTGGAGTCATCAGAGATAGCAACATTTTGTATTTCAGTCTCATTAACTATGCTTTCTTCCACAGGTTCTTCATGTTCTTCAGTGAAAGGTAAGTGTGAAATTTTCTTTTCTACTAATGTGCTTTCTTGCTTATCATTGTTGCTGTTATTATTTGTAGAAATTCCAGTTTCATTGACATTTTCTTCTTTTTCAGGTACTTTATCTACTTTATTTCTTTGTATTGCAGCTTCTAAGAAGACAACATCTCTACTAGTAATGCCTTTTTTAGTTTCAGGGTCTATAAATCTGTATCCCTTAGTAGTATCACTGTAGCCAACAAAAATCAACTTACGTGATTTAACATCAAGCTTTGTTCTGTTTTCTTTAGGAATATGCACCATTGCATAGCACCCAAAAATCCTCAAATGACTTAAATTAGGCTGCTCTCCAGTCCATACCTCATGTGGCGTGACGTCTGATAAAGCGCGAGTTGGTGAGCGGTTTACAATATATGCCGCCGTTGCAACTGCTTCAGCCCAGAATGTATCCTGCAATTTAGCATTAAAAATCATACATTTAGCGCGCTCTATTAAGGTCCTATTCATTCTTTCGCTGAGACCATTCTGCTCTGGGCAGTACGGATTCGATGTTTGGTGCAAAATGCCATGTTTTTTAAGGTAAGTTTCAAAATTCTTGTTTTTATATTCAGTACCATTGTCACTTCTTAGAATTTTTATTTTTTTATTTACTTCATTTTCAACCTGATTTTTAAATTCTATAAATTTTTCAAATACTTCGC
The DNA here is from genome assembly GCA_963971205.1 of Aethes cnicana. Taxonomy (NCBI): domain Eukaryota; kingdom Metazoa; phylum Arthropoda; class Insecta; order Lepidoptera; family Tortricidae; genus Aethes; species Aethes cnicana. The sequence goes on from OZ020294.1 coordinate 4,309,143, forward strand.
TTTTATTTTTCATAAAGTATACATGTACTCTGCGTGAAAAATCATCAATAAAGGTAACAAAATACCTGGCTCCTCCAATGGAAATGCACCTTACAGGGCCAAAGACATCGCTGTGCACAAGCTCTAGCAAACCACTTGCTCGGGAGCCCTCACTGGGAAATGGTTTCCTGGTCTGCTTGCCCTCCAGGCAAGTAATGCAAATGCAATTTTCCTTTTTCTGTGATAATTTTACACCTTGTGTACAGTTTGGAATTTTATTAATATCTATAAAATTTAGGTGACCCATCCTTTGGTGCCACAAATAAGTATCATCATCAGCTGTGGCTGTCATTGCTTGAATTTCTTTGCTTTTGCATACATTTAATTGATAGGTATCATTTATCAGATATGCTTTTGCTACTAAGTTATTATTTTGATTGTGGATTTGGCAGCCAAACTCATTAAATGTTACTTTACAGCCACTTTTAATTATCTTGCTGACTGATAATAAATTTGTTTTTAATTCCGGTACATACAGAACTTGTCTCACCTGTATTGTCTCCGTGGTGCCATCATTTGTATTTATATGTACAGATACATTTCCACAGCACTCTACTTTTAACACCTTATTATCGGCGATTCTTATGGTCTGTACAGGTGGAGCTGTGACATCGCTGAGCCAGTCCCGGTGCATGGTCATATGCATGGAGGCGCCAGAGTCAACATACCAGTTCCCGGAATCGTTCACTGTTGAAGCTGAAAACGCTGCTACAAAACCTGTATTATCATCTGATTTCTTCGATTTATTTTTCTTGAACCAACAATTTTTACCAAGGTGGCCATATTTATTACAATTATAGCATCTTGGGCCCTTTTTTAACTTTTGCTTGTTATGAGAATTATTATTCGAGTTTGTATAAAGGGCAGTTGTTTCTGATGACTTTACTTCTTGTAGTAGTTTATTTTTTACTAGGTCAGCGCTGATTTTCATGCCTGAGCTTTCTAAGGCCATGATCATAGGCCGGTACATCTCTGGCAGACCAGCCAGCATCAGAGTACCTAGCCATTCGTCATGAACTTCAAATTTTATATTTCGTAATTTATGTGCCGCTGACATTATTTTGTTTATGTAATCTTCCACAGACATACTACTTTCTAGAGTAGTGTTAGTTAGTTCTCTCAACAAACTGACTTTTCTTGTTAGCCCGCTGTCTTCAAAAGATTTTTCCAACTTTTCCCAAACCTGTTTTGCATTTACAGCATCTTGGATGTGGACATATAATATAGGGTCAATCAGTAATATTAATTTTGACTTTGCCTTGATGTCTAATTTCACTGATTTTGCATCAGATGTGTCTGGTTCTTTTTGTATACAGTCATACAAATCTTCATGTTGTAAGTATGCTTTGACAGCGAAACTCCAACTTGCCCAATTATCTCTTCCAGTTAGTTTCTCAATTGACATCATTGAACTGTGATTAGCCATATTTATCGGCAGTATTTACTGAAATAAGCTGAAAATAAGAACCACTCGCGAGTAGAAAGTGAGGTTATACACGCGGCTGATTTTACTTTTAAAATTTCACTGTTAATACTGTTTCTAATAAAGAGATAACACTTTAAGGCAGGCATGGGACGGCCCATAACCTGATGGAATGGAAACAACGAGCGTAACTAATCAATTAATTTAATGAAGATTACAAATTATACAATAGGTGTTTGACACATACGGTACGATAGCAGAGAGAGCGTGTGAGCAACATTACATCGATATGAGATTATTGCTGTGATGATTTCGTCAGGCGCATCATTTACGTTCTATTCAACAATATGCATGTCCAGATTTAACTCGATCATGGTCCAATTGTCACATACTTAATTGCTTAAGATAAGCAAAAGGTGTGGAACAACATTCCGTCGCTAGGTTACTACACTCAGCTTCACGCTTTCAAAATTTATCTTGAAAAAATATTTATTGAAAAACAGAAGTAAGCAATTAATATTAAGGTTGCGGCTGAAAAACAGCGCTGCCTAAATAGAGCCACCCTGCGAAGAGGGACTAGCAGCATTACGCTGACGCCGAGACCTAAGAGAGGTAATCCATAAGTAATGATAATCAGTATGAAAGACACATAAAATGTTTAATAAAATAATTTATTTTTCTACGTAATCTCCTTCCAAGTCTACACACTTAGACCATCGTTTCTCCAGACCACGAATTCCTTTTAAAACAAAAATCTTTTTCTTGACCCTCCAAAAATGCCTTCAAAGCGGCCATTACCTCGCCATTATTTAAAAATTTGTTGCCTCTAAGATCTTCCTTCAGCCGTGGAAAGAGATAAAAGTCGCTGGGGGCTAGGTCTGGCGAATATGGGGGGTATTCCAGCAATTCGAACCCTGAATCACGGATGGCAGCCATCGCAACGCCGGCCTTGTGGGGCGGTGCGTTGTCCTGGTGAAACAGGATGCCAGCTCGAAGTTTACCCCGCCGCTTTTCTTTGATTGCCTCTCTCAATCTGCGTATTTGGTCAGCGTAGTAGGAGCCCGTAATAGTGGTTCCCTTTTCCAGGTATTCGATCATTATGTTATGACTCCCTCAGCATCCCAAAACACTGAAGCCATGACCTTACCAGCGGAGCTTGCTATCTTGAATTTCTTCGGTGTAGGGGAAGACGCTCGCTTCCAGGTCATGGATTGCTGTTTGGTCTCAGGATAGAAATGGTGGATCCAAGACTAGTCCATGGTTACAATCCGACGCAAAATTCTTTCGGGATCAGTTTGATATTTGTCAAGATTATACTTCGAAATCTCACATCGTATTTTCTTTTGTTCAGCCGTTAACATTCTAGGCACCCAACGAGCGGAGACTTTTTTCATGTGTAGTTCATCAGTTAAGATTCTTTGAATGCTGCCATACGAGATGCCTGTGAGCTCAACTAGATACCTGATAGTCATCCTTCTATCTGTTAAAACGAGATCATGAATTTTTTCGACGTTTTCTCCAGTAATGGCGTCAGATGGACGGCCTTCGCGATGTTCATCTTGAGTGGATGTTCTTCCCAAGTTAAACTCCTTTGACCACCGTGCCACTGTGGAATACGGTGGAGCGGACTCGCCCAGTGTTCCCATTAATTCAGCGTATATATCTTTAGTACACATTTTTTTCACACAGAAGTATTTAATAACCGCTCTCACCTCAGTTTTCTCCATTTTTGCGTTATTGTTCCGACTGCTCGTGAAAAAACAGCTGCAACTCTCTGACAGATACATATTTTTTATTTTTTTATTTACTAAGGAGTCTTTATGGCCAGTAACGGCATACCTATTTATTTTAATCCGATTCAATAAGTATTCAGTTATCATTACTTTTGGATCACCCCTCGTATTGTCATATTTCTTACATTAGTTTTAAGTTAATTGAAGAGATCAATGTTTTTTACGACACTAAAATTCTTTCTTTCTCCTTTCTAAATAAGTAGTTAGGTAAGTACATAGAGATCTTTGATCGTTGTCTAGCATCAGATAATATCCTGTATAAGCGTTATTTAATTTGGGGCTAGGAAAATTTGTGTGGAAATGTCCTAAGATATATATTTTTTTATAATTGGAGTCTGTTGGAGTGTCCCACTGCTGGGCAAAGGCCTCCCCTTTTTTCCGCCAGGTGTCCCTGTTCAGTGCCTGTGTTTGCCACTCTTTATCAAAGACGTCTAGGTTGTCCCGCCGTCTCATTTTTGGTCTGCCTCTTCGCCGAAGATATTTAATAAAAAATATTATTTATTTCATGTTCTTTTGAATGTTTAATGCAATTATGCCCTTGATCAATGGACCTATTAAACTCTTGTACGCAAATTCAACTTCCAATTGTCCCATGCACCATACTATACTCGCTTTTCTCGAAACTTCTTAACTTCTATGCAGCTCAGACGTAATGTTGCAATGAAAAACCCAAATGGTCAGCCAACAGCTCCCTAGGGGGCCGTCCGGTCAATCAGGATTTACCTCCCCAAGTAGGACCAATGGTCGCTTAAACAATTTATTGAGTCTGGAAATACCCAAGAGACCGAGTTTGAAAGGGATTTGGTCATTTTGTTACACTCGTTTGGTGTTAAGTACTTTGTATTATTGGGGTTTGTTATAGTTTTATGGATTACGTATTATCATCCCTCTACCAAGAAACGCCTTTGTATAGACAACATCTTGGTTATATAATTAACTATTTTACATCCATTCAATGTCGCTAGATTATTTTTTTTAAACTGACAGCAAGTTTTATATGCAAAATAAAAAGAAAAATGGCAAACTTTGGGCGCCATTTTCAAGGTGTTTTTAAGGTAGGTACTTCTAGATTTTATTTCTCGGTTAACTTTTAACCCGAAAAAATTCATGGTTCCTAATCTAATGGATGATTTACAAGATTTAATAAGCGCTATTCTAATTACGAATTACCTAAGATTTAAACATTTTTAGACTGACTCGGCACTATAAACATGTTAGAACTTTCTTGAGCAAAATCATGTGCTGCCTAGTGGAAAACCCTCTATATTTGCATTGGTCCATTATGTAAATGGTTCCCAGGCGTAGGTAACTACCCTTACACTACACTACCGACTTAGTACAGAACTAGCAACAGCTATAGTCTTAGCATACAAATAAGGTGCCGAGTGATATAAAAGCTTTAGCAAGTGACAACGTTTTCCTAAAAAAACTCAAATCCTTATTAATAAGTATGGCTTGTTACAGCGTAGACGAATTTCTTCTCGGAGATGGCTAACATATAAAATGCAACTGTTAATTACAAAAATGTTAATTATAAAAAAACTTAACTGTTAAAAAGGAAAATAGTACCTAAAATGTACCTAGTATAGATACTTTTTTAAACTAAATGATGTGTAAATCTAAATAAAAAATAATTATGTAAATAATGATTGTTGTGTTGACATTATCCAATAATTATAACTAGTTTTAATACGTATTTACTTTATGCTATAGAAATAAATTTTAAATGACATGTTAAATTGTACAATTTTATAAATAAAGTATCTGAATCTGAATCTGAATATAGCTCAGAGATAGGTAGTACTTTTAAATACGAGTAATATAAACTTGAAAACAATGTAAAAAATAAATAAAGTATTTACTACATACCTACGAGCTGTCTGTACTACACCTCCAACAAAATAGACCTACGACCTCGTGAAGGTAGAGAGTATAGATGCCATCATTTTGTTTACCTAACAATATGAAAATGAAAAATGAAAATGAAAATATTTATTCAGCAAATAGGCCACATCTGGGCACTTTTACACGTCACTTTTAAATGAATTTAACAGAAATGAATTTACCAGCGCTTCCATTTCTTGAGAAGAAGCGCCGCAACAAACTCAGCAGAAGGCCTTTTTTCAAAATTTAAACATATAGATTTACATTAAATTTACGTTAATATGTATAAATATAAATTTACTTTAATTATTTTGTAATTAATTCAAGTTAGATTAGAACTGTAAAATTAGATATACACGTCAGTCAAATAACTTTGCAACCAATTAACTCTTATTAACCCTTTGAAATCTTTAATTAAGAAACTTAATAATATTTTGATATTTTCAAAGTACCCACCTAAGTCAAGTCCTAATTAGTATAACTACTACTACTAATACAACAGCCTATTTACTACTACTACTTTATTTATTTTAATTAGTATAAAGTAAATATTAATGTTCTTTATTTCACAGGATCAGAAATTCGTACTAAACTAGAAAAAAATGTTTTTCTGCGTTCTGTGAACTTTATTAGAATTACATTATATTTTACCAATTGAAAGTGAAATCGTAAAAATCTTATTTTGAATTCATTTCTTTTTTACAGTTTTAAATATGGCACCCCCATATTGCAGATATCCTAAATCGTTGGTACAAGCGGTGACAAACCTTTTTGGCTACCGTTCAAAATAAAACGAGCAATAAAAAAATTAATTACATTATTACAAGGGGTGGGTCTTAATCCCACGTCCGAAGCCGTGGTCGACAACAATGACTACGTCGTAATTTCTGGGTGATAAAGTTTACGAACGTTTTTTATTCAGTCGTTGCGGAGAATCGTAATTGATATAATCAAACGGACCAAAGGTTGCGCTCCCCTTAAAACTTTGATTATTTTATAGGGAAATTCCGATGATAAAAAAAAGGATTACGACTTGATTACGACAGTCGCTTTATACAGCTTATCGATCAGCATCGATCTGCATTGCAGGCCTTTGGGAGTTATAGTCATTCGTCGCTTGTAAAGTTGTGGACAAAAGTATAAACAGCATTTGGTATTTAGTACGTAACATTATATTAAACCCTCTCGTGATGAGAGGAGGCCTGTGCCCAGCAGTGGGACGCAAATAGGCTGTAGTAGTATTATACACACTACTAATGGGACTTAATCGCGTAAAAAACTATTTATATTTTACCTCGACCCAGCCCCCCCCCCCCCCGTCCCGTCCCGTCCCGTTAGTAGTGTGTTTATACTGGAGTTCGAGATAAACTCGCGTGGAGAGTGTTCCGTATAGTACGACACAGCTTAGAAGGCGCGCGGCAATCATAGACTCTGCACTGCGTCAACGGGTTGTGCTTCACCGCCTTTTAAGTTGTGTTACAGAATATTTAATAGTACCTACTATATACAGAATGGCCACGGGGTCACCCCACCTGAAACTAGCCGCGCGCAACTCGCCGTCAACTCGCCTCACCTCCATACGGAGATGGTGAGTGAATCATTGGCGCGCGTAGTTGTACACACACATTACACGTCGACACCGCAGCGCGCTGCCCGGCCTGCTGCATTCCAGTTGTGATCGAGATTTTTGAAATCATTTTCCAAGTCAACCTACAGCGCATTCCATATTTTCCGTTTTTCCATAATTTTCTCCAAGAACCGCGTAAGTTCAATTTCCCGCGTCAAATCCCCCTTCATATTTCCCAAATAATATGGTGATATCCATTTGGTTCCCCGAATTCTCAGCAAACCGAAGTACGCATAATGCAGGACGTATTAAAAACGCGCTTCGCATTATGTCTACACTCCTCGTGACAAATTGCTTATAGCAGGGGAGCTGAAGTGGATATTTGTGGATTTGTGCGTGGATGCTTTTAAGGAACTAGGTAACCTTGTATCTTATAGCTTAAACGAGCTAGCCTTGTATATTTATTTATACAGATGATATCAGAAATGGCTAACCATTTGGACGAAATTTGCAATTCAGGGTAGCTTGGTTTCATATCTGGAAAGACTAATTTTCAGCTATTTTCATTAGTATCATTTAATTAGCAGTCCTCGGTTGTCCAGGTAATACGAGAGATAACTTCCTTTCTGGTGACTAGGCACTCTCACCAAATCTCAGCCCTGATCTAATTAAAGTTACGTAGTCCCACAAGTGCAGAAATATTTTAAAAATGACTGCGTACTTACCTCTTAATAGTCACCATTTTATAAAAGGTTTTTTTTGCAAGTAAACAAAGTGATCTCAGTAAACGCCAATGCTCGAGTAACTCCATTTTATCAATAGGCTCCCCTGCTATTAGCCTCTTCGATTCGGCGGAAAAAACATATGTACAATACACGAATCTGGGAAAATGTGGTTCTTTCATGGACTTGAGTAATGGTGTGTTTAGTAGAAAATTGTTTTGGAATTTTGGGGCATGACTTGAGATTACACATCTTTTTGGACTGAGCTGTTCTTCGATGAACTTTGTCATTTTATAGCTGTGTTTTTCTTGCTAATAGTGATAGCTTCTGCCCGCGCATGCGGCCGCGTGCTTTCGGCAATTAAGAGCGTTCCCGCGGGAACTGTTTAGGCTTTTTCGGGATAAAAAGTGGGTAGCCTATTATTGTTGACTGTTATAATCTACTTCTAATCCATACCCAATTTTGTAGCAATTTGACCAGTAGTTTTACATTCATACAGACTATATTTCTAAAATCGGTTTTTGGGGTTCAGGGGACTACTGTAAATGCTTAAAGTGACTAATTTTTCACCTGTTACAATAGTTACATCATGTATTTTTAAGCGACATAAAATACGGTACTGTTAATTTGTATTAGGTACATATTTGTTACGGGAAACATGCATAAGTTTATGCAATTATGTTGTAATTTTAATTCCCTTGTGAGATGACTGCTATGACTATCGTTTCCGCCTGCGACATTACAGTGAAATTTTCATACTTTTAAGAAAAGATTTTCAAGATCAAAATAATTCTATGTCCTAGCTTAGAAGCATTAGTGAAAAGGGAACAGACGGACGACGAAGTTTAGTGTGCAGTGCACTGTATCACTACATAGTATAAAACAAAGTCGCTCTCTGTCCCTATATCCCTATGTATGCTTAAATCTTTAAAACTTCGCAACAGATTTTGATGCGGATTTTTTAATAGATAGAGTGATTCAAGAGGAAGGTTTTCGTATATAATTTGTTATAGTTTAACACTCTATTCCCGCGGGAACGCTTTAACCGAATTCCACGCGGACGAAGTCGCGGGCAGAAGCTAGTAAGTATATAAAATGTGACGTCGTATTGTTGTGTGTTGTGTGGCGTGAGTAGTAATGTGTTTTTCTGTCAACATTAATCCACACTGTTCTAGGCTGTCCCGCAAAAACGTTTGTTAGTACTCAGTTTATGTTCACATAGTAATCTTGATACTGAATATTTTTTTGTGCCCGTAACCCTAAGTATCTAGGTCTAAGGGCTATCAAAGGAAGGCATGCATATATGTTAGGCCCTTATTTACTAAACCATAAAAATGCTTTTGAGTATGTCTGTATTATTGTAAAAAAAAAAACTTACACTGAGCACGGACACGGAGAAAAAAAAACTGCTCAAAATAGTACCTACATTTTGATACAAGAGCGAAAAGTTTATAAGTTATGTTGGCGCGAGCTAACGCGAGCGTTAACACTAGGCACGAGGTGTCAAATAATATTTTAATAGGTGCTTGCGAAAATTTTAATAAAGGAAAAAAACAACAAGATGTAGTTCAAAAAACAAAGAGCAATTGTTCGGAAATGACAATCTTTTCGCACGCTAAACAGGTATCGAAATGTTTACTTTAAGAGCAACTGTATTAAAAAGTAAACATTCGGATCTGTTCAGGAATTTTTGATGCAATTGCGAAAAGTTCGTCATTTATGTCGTAGTTAATTTGGCGCGAGCGAAAGACCTAAATAGAACAGAATCGATTCAAGTTATTGTCAAACCTTTGATACCTACTACTCGCTTAGAATTTGAATAGGCCCAGGCGCCCCCGGGGAGCGTATTCGATTTATCGAAGCGAATTCAGGCACAAATAACCAAACTTGTCGAACATAAAGTATAAATTGGGTAATGCTTTTAACTTATCACCACTTGTTGAAGCATACTTATTTTGAAGTTTAGCGACGGATGAGTTTCTGATTTCGAATAACTGGTTTGTATGTCATGTAGGGAATCTCAAATGGAACTGGGCTGTTTAGCATGGCATCATGACATCGATGGTTTAATATAACATTGAAAATAGAAAATAGTTATTTGTTATGCAAGGCTGCAAAGTTGTTGTTTGCTGTGAGTGCGTGATTGAGACCCCAGTGAACGAAGGATTCTAGGGTTGAACCACGAGCGAAGCGAGTGGTTCAAATATAGAATCCTGAGTGTAACGAGGGTTTCAAGGCACGAGACCGCAAACGACTTTGCTGCTGAGCGCAACACAAAATTTTTCACCTCACGCGCGATTTTTCAGGAAGAAGACTTAGTTCGGCGTCACGTACAGTTTGTGCTAACTCTGGAGGAGTTAAATTCGTATCTTCATCGCTAGAATCGCTCATATTTTCTTTATTACTCCGTATAGGTATTCTAAATTACAAAACCAGCAATCTAAAACTTTTTTTTTCCGGAGGTTGCGTTCCAAATCACTCCTACTCGTACTTGAAGATTCAATTATTCATTGAATACAGTTAAAATATACATATATTTAAGTATTTTTGTGATAAAACATAGTAAAATAATGAAATACATCTGAAACGGTGTATTATTAATATAATTTTATTAATGATGATATTAAGTAAATTGAACCTTTATTTTAATAAAACTCTCACGACGAATTGCGTTTCAGAACGTATCGTTGTTTTTTTATTGTGACAGTGGCGTCATGCGTCGTTCGGATTTCAAAAACACTTTCCACGCTAGCGGATAAAAACAACTTTTGCGCTCGGATATCAAGCTGCAAAACGACCACTTTCGAGCCAGTGAGGTGAAAAAAAGTTTACTTATGTGCGAAATTCAATTTGAATTTACCACTGAGCTTTTCGGTGAAGGAAAACATCGTGAGGGAACCTGCACGCATCTGCGAAGTAATTCAAAGATGTGTGTGAAGTCCCCAAACCTTACTGGGCCCGCGTGGGGATTAAAGCCCAAACCCTCTCGTGATGAGAGGAGGCCTGTGCCCAGCAGTGGGACGCAAATAGGCTGTAGTAGTAGTAGCTTGATTTTCAGTGGCCCTCGAAGTGACCATACGAACGACAGACCAATACAATACAAACATATTGTCATGACATGAGCTAGTATAATTTATCAAAGGCAACGAAGCAAGCCCAAACGGGGATTCCAGTACGACTTTGACTTTCTTAAATGACCTTTGAAGGATTTCATTGTGCCCAGGTAGTGGTATTTTTTTTTAATGATGCCTTATTATAATAATTTACATGCCGTTAAATTTCTTCTCATTTCTAAATGTCTATTAAGAATCTCCGTTGAGTTTCTTAGAAAGCAAAGAATTTATTTCCAAACGACCGCGTTCAAAATGTTGATATTTTTATTTTATTTGATGTATCTCGTTCAATTTCACTAAAGATACTTTGATGATCTTTTGGCTGTCAGTGTCAAACGCAAACGGGCCACTTTCCGGGTTGAAATGAATCTTATTACAGAGGAAAACGTTAATTCAGTAAGTTTTATCTCTATTAAAAATCCATGTCTTTACAGCCAGTGACTTGGAGAACGATTTAGAGGCAAAGGCTGTTTTATTACAGACATCGTTAAAAGTACCTTGGCGTGTTAGTACCTTGTCGTAGTCAGTGATAATTATTTCAAACACAACCCACGACCATTTTATGCTTTACTTAATTTGACAAGGCGAAGCTACTTTACGCCACATTAAATGACTACAATAATTAATTATTGAAAAATGGGCTACTTAATTTATCGGTTCATTCGTTTCAGAGCTACGAAGCCACATACACCCACACTGCTTAATACATACACGCACACGTCGAGCTGTGAATCTTAACAAATTCAAAGTTATGTGTGTGTGACATCTACTACTACTACTACTACAGCCTATTTGCGTCCCACTGCTGGGCACAGGCCTCCTCTCATCACGAGAGGGTTTGGGCTATAGTCCCCACGCGGGCCCAGTGCGGATTGGGGACTTCACACACATCTTTGAATTACTTCTTACTTTTTCTTACTTTTGTGTGTGACATCCCCAACCCAAACCGGCAAATGGCTTGAGGGATAAGTAACTCGAACAAAACACCAAGGAGTGAAACCCTCATTGATCTATTATAAGTAAGGATTCACAATCAGCCGGAGAAAAATGGCCCGTTAAAACGGGTGCCCGGACAACTCGGGCACCTGTTTGGCGCTTAAATTTGACATTTAAGTCTTATAGTGTTATGTTTACTTTTGTATAAAATATTTATCTTGACACATATTATAAAGAGGCGTTATTAGCATATTGGAAATATTGGAATGTATGTTCTAATGTCAGTTTGCTCCATATATTTTGACATGTTCTGTTAGGCACTGTTTGTCCATATGTTATTATATGTATAAACCCTATAACGCGTTGTGGCGAAGTCAATATATAAAATAAGAATTTCAACACAGTCTCTATGTATATAAATAATTCACAAGGACTTTCGATGTATCCCTCTGACACATTCCAATTTCCGTGTGTCGAGATCTCTTGTGTGTGGATGCCATTTTAATAAACCTACTTACCTACCTTTTACGAGTATTTTGTACACACACAAAATGACACCCAGACACCCTATACATAGATAAAATAGATGAAAAACGAAATCTTTGTATTTTTCTTTGAAAATCCTCTGTGTTTTACCAACGAGAATGCCGATATTATTTCTCATCAGAAATAACCTGGAATCCAAACTCGACGGGGTAGTGTCGTTTAACTACCGAGCACCAATAGCCACCTTCCGGTCCCATCATCAGATCAGCTGCATATCACAATAATTTTGCATTGTTAAACCGATTTACACATGCAAAATTTTAGCTCAATCGGTAACCGGGAAGTGGGTCAAATTTAACATGCAAGATTTGATTAAGTACAGACAAACAAATATCGGGACAGGTGAAACTAAAATAAAAACTTGTAATCTCAATTTTTTCATCATTTGTTTCAGATATGTGACGTCAGCTCAAAATGGCGTCGCTACGCATCGCCCGGCGCCCCCCACGGGAGAGCTTCCTTATGAAGGTCGACACCAAGACCTGAGCTCATGAGCGAGGGACGCGAACCCGTCTAAAATGGAGTTCGCATCTTTATTTCCTACCAATGTAAGTCCACCACCACCACAAACAACAACCTATTTAAGTCCCACTGCTCGGCACAGGCCTCCTCTCATCACGAGAGGGTTTGGGCTATACAAATAGTATAGTTAGTCGCCACGCGGGTCCAGTGGTGGATTGGGGAGTTCACACACATCCTTGAATCACTTCGGAAATACGGTTTTTTCCTTCACCGCAAAGCTCAGTGGTACCTAAATTCAAATTGAGAACCCCGACCCCTGCATGCAAGGCGGAGATCGAACCACTAGGCCACCACGGCTTTAATTAAGTCAATTGGACAGTTAGTATAACACTTACAATAGAAGTGACCCTATGTGGCTGATTTGCTAAACAAATTATTGAGTATTCGAATTTATAACGCTTAAATAACACCACTTCTTTGTATTGAGGGTTAGTTAGAAAAGTGCTCTGCGCTTAGTAGCGCAAAAGCCTGACCATTCGTTAGTCTATATCTACCTATTTTCGTGATGAATTATTATAATGACTTAAAATGATGTGTATTCTTCCATCTCGCAGGTAGTGTTTGAATTGAATGAGACCACGGTGGAATTCAGCGATGGAGGAGACGACCCGGACGCCGTCACTCTTCTATCTGTGCTGCTCGTCGGTAAGTTCCTGGGACATGCCCGTTTCCACCAACGAGCGTTACCCTAGAGGCATGCCTGCCCTACCCCCTACTACTAGGGTAATCACTAGCAAGAAGTTTTATTCTGACTCTGGCGAGTGCATCACATTCACACAGATTGTGTCGAACTAACTCATTCTGGAAACTACACACTCTGCAAAGTCTGTCGTTAAGTAGTCTCATTTACCTTTACGTACGTTAAAATTTCAATATTCTAATAGGTATAAGAAAGGTCACTTTTCTATAAAGCAGTAGGAGTAAGGTTATTTATCCTAATTTTTTTTTGGAAATACATATAAAACCTTGAGTCTTTGCCGAAATAAAGGATAAATAACATTCTGTTTGTTATTAGACGTCATCCATACAAACTTCTTTGATGATTAAAATTCGATTCCAGAAGAGCCGCGCTCGAATGACGAGATTTCAGCCGAAAAATGACAATTTTATATTGATATTATTCATATAATTCTGGCACGAAATAAATATAAAGCAACCAATAAAATACCTCGTATAAAAGACGGGGACCTATCTCGGACGGCAGACTTAATCTCCGTATAATACCACAATAGACCTTCGGTCGATTCGGAATGAATATTCCAAGAATTTGGAACATTGGAACGACCTTTTGCAATTCTTCAAAATTATTATTGCTAAGGGCGAGCGACAATGGAATTCAGATATTTAATTTAGTTCCAATAAACAAAGTAAGGTTCCACAATCAAAATGAAACCTCAAAAGCCGAAATTAATTTTGTCAATAGAGTCCGTGAGCGCATTTTCGTGTTTTGAATTTCTATTGTTTTCGCCAAAACAAATGGGCTGGAAGAACTTTATTATAAGCTTTATTAAATCTTTCTTTTAATTTCTTGTGTCTACCCATATTCGTCAATTGCGTTCTTGTGAAAATCTTACTCTCTATCTCTCTGCACCATACTGGTTTCTTGTTCAATTCTTTCTTCCTTCGAGTTGCCCTATTTTGGAATTATCTCCCCCTAAAAATCAGACAAGAACCTAGCAATTTGTGTTTAAGAAGCAAGTTCCTGCAGTTCTATGTAAGCAGAATTGACCATCTTAATCTTAATTATAGTACATTACAGACTAGGGCGGTGAATTCGTTAATGTCCCAGAATTGGAAATTTTAATAATTAGCTATTTCCCACGACTTTGTCCTCGTGGAATTCGTGCAATAGCTTTCCCGGGAACTATGCGTTTTTCCGTTATTTATGTAGGTAATTAACTGACGTAACATGTAGCGGACAGACATCTAATCCTGAAGATTCTGCATCGGTGAATTTATACATTGAAAGAATGCTGCCAAGAATTGCGGGGTGAGAGGGGCATGGCAGGCTGCGAGATGAGGATAGATGTACGCTCATGCTATGGAACTTAACCGTGACAACTTTTCATAAACATCAAGGCTGGTTGACATCACTATATTAAAAATACACTTCTTATATGCAAAAAACATAAAGGCAGTAGCAGAGGAGGTCGCCCGACTAAGCGGAGTCCTCAGGTTTAGATGTCTATAGTAGCGGATTGTTATCCGCTACCATAGACATCTAATCCTGAATAACTGACTGTTGTATGTTACTAGGAATATCAAATTCAATGTAGCTTAGGTACATAGTGACGATGCAAAAGAGATTGTAAAATCCTACTTCAATGTATTTTTTATCTTTTATCTTTATTTTATCTACTTGTTCGCAGGCATATTCCTCTCCCTCCTTATATTCCTGAGTGTGGCCGGTAACATCCTAGTATGCATTGCGATCTACACGGACCGCGGGCTGCGGAGGATTGGCAATCTGTTCCTGGCATCATTGGCGATCGCGGACATGCTTGTAGCGGCTGCTGTGATGACCTTCGCCGGAGTCAACGATTTACTGGGGTACGTTTATGTTGATGATATGCTTGTGATGACAGCGATAAAATAGTAATGGTACTTACTAAGATACAGTTTTAAAACTGGAGCTGAAGAAGAGAATGCACTTAGATGAAGCCTGCCTGATCAGGAATAAAGCAGATATATTATTATTATATTGTTATATTGCGACTTTTATAGGCCAAAAAAAGTAAGCATGTAGTCAGTCTTGTTTCCGGCCCCGTATAAAATGAATACTAAGTCGACTTGTAAATATAAGTCGTGTGTTTACGAGTTGTCAAATTACAACTCGTAAACACACGCACTAAAGTCATGTTGAAATACGAATGAAAGTAAGTTGATTCGTGACATCAAATGAACGTGATATCATTCAGAAGTACAATAATATCTTGACAAGAGCCTGTTTGAAAAATAATGTCAACAGTCAACGGAGTCTATTAGGTTATGTTTATTTGCATTGAACCAGTGCACATGCATAGTGGTTTCGCAGTAACCGCAATTAATATTGGTTTGGCGTCACGAAATTGAACTAAGTAACTACATAACTACTTAATTGACTGAATTCCGTAGACAATGTATAATAATATTAATGACTGATAAATTACTTCAATTGCTAATAAATAATTAAATAGCCATATTTTTACTGTCGATAGAAGGGTGAAGATGACGTTCGAACTTCGATTCAACCTGGTAATGATCGCGGGAATACTCGTACCGCTAGACGAGACTTAGCAGGGAAGTCTGACTCCTAGAGGCAAGAAAAGCAGTCCTCGACTATAATAATGATTATTATTTTGTAGATTCTGATATTATTGCGTAATTTTGACAGGTACTGGGTGTTCGGCGAGCAGTTTTGCGACACGTGGGTGGCTTGCGATGTGATGTGCTCCACAGCTTCGATCCTCAACCTGTGCGCCATCTCTTTGGACCGATACATCCACATCAAGGACCCATTGAGGTAATTAGAACCAGAGACAAGGTAATGACATAGACTGACAGTCTCCTTGCATTGCGGCGTACATCAGATAAGCCCCGTACAAGCTAGGCAGCGATTAACACTTATTTTGGGCGTACGCTGTAACACCGATTTGTATGAATGTCATCATTCTAGGTTTAACTTTTTTTTTATGTTAGAACTGGCGATTTCAGAATAGATTGTTGGTTCGCGGAACTCGTGGTCGATGGGGCTAGAATGTTCTCGAGTGTTCGCGTGGCGGGAGAAGCGCTATTATGCATTGTGTGACGGAAACCATTCGACCTACCGCCTCTCATTCAGAGGGTCGGGGGTTCGAATCCGGCTGAGTTTACTTATGTAAGAAATTAAATTTGAATTTACCACTGAGGTTTTCGGCGAAGGAAAACATCGTGATAAATGAGACAGCTGGTCTACTAGGTTTGTTATGGTACTTGTCAACTCATCTCAACAAGGTGAATAAATTTTCCTGATCGCTGACTCTTGTCTTGAGATTGTCTTATTGGTAAAACGTGTGGCGTTAAAATGCTAATCATGGATATTAATACTCATTAGTGGCATGAGATGACATAAAAATACGGCGTCAAAAATAGTTCATCGTGTAACTTAAAAAAAAGGTGAAATCATTCTGTGACAACACTGTGTGTAGTACTGTGAGTAGGTAGTTAACAATTATTTAATACATACTCGTAGTCCGTATAAATGTAAATACTAAATAAAATTATGTCATTTAGTATTATTCGTAAAGACATTTTGTCATTCCTCAAAATATTATCTCATAAGTCTGTAAATTGACGAAGATTGAGAGGCGCGTTGATTGAATTAATGCCTCGAGCTTGACGCTGAGGAGCTTGGGGTAAATCTGACAGGCAACCTACTTAATTTCCAAACCAGCTATCAGGGGGACATCTCAAGGCCAGAAAAGTAATACTAGCTGTTAGGAAAAATATCAAGTTTCAATCGACCTTACAAAGCTCAGATTCGAGTCATTGGAGTATTTTGCCTCGATTTTATCATGTTGTTAAGTTTTATTTTACGGTTATTCACTTAGATCTCCTTAGTAATATCCCTATTAAAGAGATGGCAGGCACGTTCACCTTTGCCTTCAAATGATAACGTACAATTTAGATGTATACCAACGTTATCTTCCGTGCTAAATATTAATATTCTATAATCTATTTACAATTTTCACATACCCTAGTACCGGTTTCGGTAGGTATTATTTGTATAGATATAAATTGAATTATTATGACGCACCGAGCATTTTATTATTATCAGATTGATTTTCTATTCAAAGCGCCCATTCAAGCATTCAAGTAATAATTTCTGTAATAACACCTTAGACAGCGATAGTCTTTGATCGCACAAACTAATTCCTTTGAACATTCATGAGCGCATTTATACTTATACAATAAAAAATGATATAGGTAGTTCAAAGACGAAGCCTGTATCGTGTAAAGAAAACTATATAAAATGCAATTGTACTTACAGCACGACACAACTTAGAAAGCTTGCAGCGAAGCTGAGCGATTAAGCCGTTGACGAAGTGTCTATTGCTGCTAAATCCACTCACCATCTCAGTTGTGTAAACCTGTTCATAACGACGATGCAAAATTCTACTCGTTTTTTTTATCTTTTCCACTCGTTTCATCAGATATGGCCGCTGGGTGACCCGGCGCGTGGCGGTGGTGACCATCGCCATGATCTGGCTGCTGGCGTGCCTCGTGAGCTTCCTGCCGATCTCGCTCGGGCTCCACCGGCCGCACGAGGAGGCGGCCGCCACGCAGCGGCCCCCGCGCTACCCGACGTGCGCGCTCGTGCTCACGCCGACCTACGCCGTCGTCTCCAGCTGCATCTCCTTCATCCTGCCCTGTATTGTGATGATTAGTATCTACTGCAGGTACGTGACGTACGAAATTTATACTAGGGTGATTGTTTTCTCTTTTTACTTTCGTGTTTTTTTTTTATTGATTGATCTTGTAATTTTTTTTGATCGACGGTAGATCTACCGTAATTCTTTAAGTTTATCTTCGTCATAATTCTTTATGTTCAACATCATCATTATTTATTTTACATCAAACATTAATGAAGATGAGCAAGAAAAAGTACTGTTGTTATGTATAGAAATGGGACGACAAATAGATCTGGCTAGGTTTAATTTTAGCATTTTTCAATCGAGAAAAGATAGGTCGTCCAACGTTCGTTCGCACAACTTCTGATATAGAAGAGCATAATGAAATGACATACGTACTGAAACATTCCAACTTATTGTACTGTCAACTCAATAAACTTAGGTACGTTTCAAACTTTCAATTAATTAACAGTAGGTACTTTGTACTTCTTCTTGTCTTTGTTAATAATTTTACATGAACACGGATACGCTTGAACATTGAACGAGACTTGGTTGCTTTAAATTTTAATAAATATTGTGTTCATTGTGCATGTTTAAAACTTTGTGTATTGTTAAGAATATACTTAACAAGTTGTCTTTCCAAAAACAATTATGTTGAACTTGTCGTCTGGTAGGTAACAATAATGCGCGCTTTGCAAGTTGAACTGAAACGTGTTTCGCGACAACTGTTGAGACTTTGGCAAAGTTCTCTGTATCATTATCTTGCGTGCCATCAAAACGAGTACTTCTAACTTATACAACGTGACCTTACCTTCGAGACAAATAAGGAATACCTGTAATAACTTCAGACAAAGAAGAAATGAAAAGCAAAACCTGCTAGAAATTAAAGATACCTACTATGCTACCATAAAATATCATTTACCAGAGTGCATTACCCGCACCGAGTTCCGCATCGGTGTGAAATTTACTCAGTCAGAGCTCTAAATCTCGTTTGGTGAATTTAGTTCGGCTTTGTCCAGCTCTGTGTTTGTGGAAACGCACCTAATCCCAAGGAAATTTCACTTTTCCCATTTGTCCAAAGCTTGAAGTTGTCATGCAATTCAAACGAGTTCGCAAACATTCAAAAACACTCTCCTTACAACATGGACTACCTACTTCTTTAAACCCTAAGAGAGAACTTTGCAAAAATATTGGATCATCTCATCTGTGATGATATTTGACAGTTTTTGGATAGAGATACTCTAATACTATATAAACCAGTAGCGCTCTCTCTCTCCTGGAGGCCTAGGACATGTATTGTCAAAAATTACTTTAATTTCCTTCAATTTTCTGTGCAGGTTGTATTGCTACGCCCAGAAGCACGTGAAGTCCATTCGGGCGGTGACCCGAACGGTCCAGTTGCCGGATAACCGGACGAAGTCTGTCCGGACCAGAGTCCACACGCACGTCCAGTCGTCCCCGTACCACGTGTCCGACCACAAGGCGGCCATCACTGTCGGCATCATCATGGGAGTGTTCCTTCTTTGCTGGGTGCCATTCTTCTGTGTCAACATCGTGGCCGCTTTCTGCAAAACGTGTATACCTGGTAAGTTTGTTTCACGGTTTTATAGACAGGCAGACAGACGGTTTACTAGATGGAAAGTAGTCACCACGGCCTATACATATTAGACATTCATCAATACAACGTGCTGGTACCAATAGAGGGGGGGGGGGGCTGTAACACAGTCTCCAAAGCCACAGTACAGCAAGCTGCTTTTCGACATAGATACCAAAAACTGTGAATGGTAGCCATCTAGACGATGCCCAATACCTCTCTGTACTTAAAATGGTATTTAATATGTAGCATTACTATAGAATTTATACGCAGTAGCAAAAGAAAGTTCCAACATAGTAATAGATTAATGGAGTTTCAATTATTAAATAATGCCGATGTTCAGATTTTTTGCAGAATACCTACCCTATAAATCAATATTCTACTCACGGATCGCCTCAGCTAAGGCAACTGTTTAATATTTAAAAATATGTTGCCTCTATCTACCCTTTCCAAAAAGGATCGAATAAGATTTCGTATCTAGTCGTTGACATAAATCCTGAGCTCATGAATATTGTTTCAGATCTGGCCTTCAAAATCCTGACATGGCTCGGTTACTCAAACTCGGCCTTTAATCCTATCATCTATTCAATATTCAACACTGAATTCCGGGAGGCGTTTAAGAAGATTCTCACATCGAGGTATCCTTTGTGCTGTGGTTACCAAAGTGTCAGGGCAAATACGCCGACGAGGAATGAGAACTTTGTGACTGATTATGGGACAAAGACTTTGGTGGTTAGGAGGAGTGGTTCTTTAGGATTGTCAGGTGTTGATCCGACTCCTCGGTCTTCGGCGGAGTCAGTGCGCCCTCTGAGAGACCACCACATCTGACCAGACGATGGGGGTAGCAACAACCAGCTACTCGACGGCAGCGACGTGGTTTAACGCAAGGTTGCTCAACTTCGTTTTATCAAACGAAATTGTAATAAATTCCAATCTCCTTTAGTCCTTATTATTTAATAGTTCACCGGATTTCAATTTGAGATTAGGTACGCTTTGTTCGTTCGTTGTGCCATTGACAAAATTTTAGTGTTTATTAACTTTGTTTTACGATATAAATCCGATATTGTTCTGGTTTCGAAATTCCTGTGATACTTTTGTATATAAGTCTATTATAATATAATTATGTCTGTAAATATAAAGTATTTACTGAATATAAGGAATTTAAACTTAAGTAAATGTCATGAATGCTGTTTGTAAATAAGTACCTGATTTAAAGCCAAAGATTTTCAAGGTTATTTTATTGATGTTTTACCAGTAGTTCGGTAATTAAAAGTATTCAAATATTTAAAAAATAATATAATTAGATTTCTCCATCATTTTTCCCATATCCCCTAGTACAAATTCAGCCTACGTAGTTGTTATTGCCTATTATCATAAATGTCGTATGTGCATTGTGCACTTAAAAAAATATAGTGCAAAAATGAGCTTAAAGTGTGAACCTGTAAGAAACTATCCTGAGGCTGAAACCTCGAAATTATAAAATCACTCAAGCTATAAATTAATCTGGTTTTAACTGCCTAGCAGGTACATTTTTATACTTCATTTTTTTTTTCAATTATTTCCTTATTTCCGAGAATGCTTATCAAATCTCGTTAAATAAACATGATGTATAAAAATAAACCTAATTGATGTTAAACATTCATTGCGAAATTCTATAACCACCTGGCATCTATAGTAGCCGCTCGTAACACAAACTGAAAAACCATTAGAAAATGGCTTGGCATGCTATTTTCCCATTTTTTTTAAATATAATCATATTTATACAGGAAACAATTTTAATACCATCAATTAAAAAATAAAAGCCAATTAAAATCTACTTACAACTAAATTTTAAATTACTGGCACAGAAGTCTTCTCTCTAGGCTTCAGAGTAGGCAACGAATTTGAGATCTTATGGTTTTTAATAAGAAATCATAAGATTTCGGTGTCCATTGGCCACAGTGACCGCTTACCATCGGGTAGCCGGTAAAAAAAAAACTTTTTTTTACATTTAGGTACCTTTTTTTTTATTGTCAAGGTGTTAAGTCTGTGAGTGTTGCGAATAGGTACTATATCCAATGCTGTTTTTAATGAATGTTTTACCGATTTCCCTTATAATGCACCAATATCTATTATAGCACACAGGGTGATGTTTATATAGAAAATATTTTAATTAATGGGGAAAAGCGCTACTGAACTTTATTACTTAATATTGTATAATTATTAGGTAATAAATAATTGTATAATTTATTACAGTGTCAAGTATTGTCGATATCGTAGAACATATCAAATCTAATTAAGTTCTGAACTTCCGGTTCAGAAATTAACAATATATTAAACAATTTCAACAGTTCTGTATATTTAGAATAGAAATATATTTAAATATACGAGTAGGCATGTATAGTATAATTCGTAGTAAAATAAAAGCAATACTTGAAAAGATGTTTTTATAAACTGTTGTAGATAATGTTTAAAAATAATGTTTGAAATGACTTTATAGGTCCGTTACCTGATTGTAATAAATTACTAGTTGGCCCGGTGAACTTCGTATCACCACGGATTCCCATACAAAGTTATTTTTCCCAATTTTTTCTTTCTAAACCTTCCCAGAATCACGGGGAAAAAGAAAAAAGAGAAAGAATAATATAAATAAATACCTAAATACAAAAAAGAATCAGACAAATCGGTCCAGCAGTTCTCGAGCCTTAGCCAGACTGACACACGGCGATTATTTATAAGATTATTTTTTATTTGATTGGTTTTTGTTCATGTGGAATCAAATTACAGAATTTAGATAAACATGTATTTTTCTAAAGCAACACTTATGCATGTCAAACGAAAAATAGTCTCACTTATTGTCATCAATTACTAAGTGGATTTAAATATAGAAAATATTTCCAAACTACGCATATACCTGTAGAAATATAATATAATCGAAAACGTTTTGGTCAACATTTGGTCCATTACGTAATAAAATTATAGATTTCCTTGAACTGTAATTTTTTAATCCTTATAAAATCAGATGAAGAAAAAAATTACAAATTGAATTTGTTAAGGAAATGTATTTGTAAGGCAGTGTTAGATATACTTTAAGCTCTACATGTTTAGTCAAGCTTCCGGGCCCTTGACGCGTCGACAACCAAAGCTGGCATTTGGTATTATAAGGTTGTAGTCGAAAATAAATATGTTAAAAGACTTCTTTGGTCGTTTCATTTTATAATATTTAAATATTATTGGATAATGGATGTTAACATCCATTATCCAATTTTAAAATAATAACCTATATAGTGGAAAAGAATATAATATTATTATTGAGGAAGTAAATGAAGTTAATTTAAATTTATAAAATGTGAATGTCATGACTGTGTAAATGGTTGAATTAATAAACAAGTATTTGTTTACTTTCACGAACTGAACTGAATTTTGTATTTGAGACCTCTTTCCCAGTTGTCCCTGGGGTCATAATTATTTATCGGACGCTATCTTTCTCGATGCAACCCAGGTTTGTCCTAAAAAGGTCTAAACGACGCGTGAGCTTAGGGATTGTGAATGTATCTTACCCTATTTAAAACTTCGAATAGAGCCCCTGTGCGAAAGTAACCCTAATATAAGAAACTGAAATTCACGTCGCCTTGAATTTGACGGAAATAAAAGACGGCTCTTTTATTCCCCTGCATATAATACCACCTACGCAGTTCAAGTTACCAACTCCACAATAAGCGATATTGAATAGGCACAAAATATAACAAAGACAAACTTTTAAAGAACCTCTTTCTTCTTCTTTTCTTCTTTTACCTCTGCTCGCTGAATCCACTGGATTGATTTAATTTAGATGGAATTTGGTATTTAGATAGTTCGGGACCCGAAAAAGGAAAAGGCTATTACTTTTTATCCCGGAAAAACGTATATTTCCCGCCGGAACATTATAGGTAAGCTTTTTCCCGCAACTTCGTATGCGCAGATATATTAAAAATAAAAATCCCGTTTTTTCCCGTTACCCTGGGAATTTCGGGAAATCCTCTCTTAGTGCTCCCCTACGTTCTCTAAGGAACCTGCATGCCAAATTTCAGCTACGACCAGTAGATTCGGCTCTGCGTTGATCGATCAGTCAGTCAGTCAGTCAGTTTCTTGTTTTATGTATATAGATTATTTACGTGTAGGTTATAAATTATAGAAATATATCTTAGTCGTGCTTATTCTCAAACTTACTATAGTAACACACTCTATAATATAGGTCGCAAATCTATACCTACTAATAATAAGTCTGTAGAAGAAGTCGCATCTGAAACTTGAAAATTAAAAGATACTATCAAGTCGTGGGGACTATAATATAAACGATACTGAACACAAAACATCGATTTTTTGAAAAATTGTCTGTATGTATGTATGTGTGTAGGTATGTATGTATGTGTGTATGTATGTATGTTTGTTTGTCCGCATTTAACTCGATAACTACTGGACGGATTTCAACAAAATTTGGTATGGGGCTAGTTTATAATACTGGTCAACATATAGGCTACTTATTATCCTGAAAAAAAAAACGCATAGATCCCGCGGGAACGCTATTTCCGAATTCCACGCGGAGGAGGTCGTGGGCAGAAGCTAGTTCAATAATAACCTTTTTTCCTTTTCGTTAAAGGCAACACGCAAGAAAGGTTCAGTTTTATATTAGGTATTGTAAGCGGTTAACGGTCACAATTTAATATAGCAAGTTTTGACCCTTGCTTCCTGGACAGGCGCTGAACGTGAATATCATACAAACACAAATTACCGTATGAATCTCAAATTTCAGCTTCTCTTTGAATCTCTAGTTACAAACGCGCCGAAAATTCGTTTGGATTTTGACGGCACGTCGGAAAAGCCGGGGAACATCGAAAATTCAATTCTAGAGAGCACTCGTGGCTATAGAGAACGCTTGAAAAAATACACACAGAATTTTATTGGACACAACATGACGTACACGTTTCCTTTTTTTAAACGTGCTTTGATTTGAAGTTTCGTATCATATCATACCTTACACTACATACACATAACATACCTATTTACCATCACATCATACCTACACTCACACTGACACCCACACACGCACCCACGCGCACTGGGTCCTCTGAAAACCAGCGTCGAAACGTCTTGGCGTGTTTCGACCAAAACTGAGAGGATACCTTTTTCAAAATGTTGAATGAATGAATGAATGAATGAAGATTTATTGTGTTAATTAGGAATAAGTTTTTTTTTAAATTAGTTTTAAGATAGTATCCTGTGCAGTTTTTTTTGTAATTACATTATGTCTGTACTGTTCCTTGAATGTTCAATAGAGTGTATTGTATTGTTTTTTTCTGTACAACTTATGCAACTTACCTAGTCCAGATTAGCGTATTCACACTGTTACCAGTTTACGGAATTAACGATATCGTCGACGCCAAACTACTAGCAACGCTAACAACTGTACTTAGAAGTATTTTGTCTCATTTTAATTTTAACCTTATGGACTGTAGTGCAAAGTCACTGTTGAAATAACACGAAATAGTTTTGTGGAACCTTTTCACTCTAAGGTCACGAAATGTAGCATGGTTTTTTAGGGTTCCGAAGTCTACAAGGAACCCTTATAGTTTCGCCATCATGTCCGTCCGTCCGGCCGTCTGTCCGCACTATTTCTCGGAGATGCTTAGTTCTAGAAAGCTGTAATTTGGCATGAATATACATATTAGTTACGCTGACAAAGTGGTACAATAAAATTTTGAAATTTATTTTCTTATAGGGTACCCTACTCGTAAAGTGGGGATGTAATTTTTTTTTCTTGCGTACCCCATGGTGCGGCATATCGTTGAATAGGTCTTAAAAAAATATTGTGGGTTTGTTAAAACCATTTTTTGTTAGAGTCACGTGTCCCCCCCCCCCCTGCCAGCTAAATGGTGGTATTTGGATGGCTGAAAAAAATCACGGTTATGGCATATACGAGTATAACGTAGTTGAAAGGAAAACTATCACAGCTAAGTAGGCTGTACAAACTTACGAATCATAGTCGACCAACTTATGAAATGATTAAAAAACCAATGATTTTTCTCGAGCGGCAGGGGTGTCGGGCGGGCACGTCATACCACAGGCTAGCTAGATGCTAATAAGTCTTAGAAAGGTACAATTCAATTCAATTCAATCATTTATTCAGCAAATTGGCCACATAGCGGCACATTTACACGTCAGAAAAAGAATTTACCAGTGCTTCCTAGACCCATTGCTTGAGAAGAAGCGCCGCAACAAACTCAAGCAGAAGGCCTTTTTTCAAAATTTACAAAATTTACATTACTTGTATAAAATATACATATAGGTACGTACTAAAATTACATTGAAGGGATGTATAGTCTCCAAGGGTCCAGAAAAAAATAATATGGAGATGGCCTCCATTGTCAAATAAATATAAATTCCATAGATGTCGACAGTCTCAAAATGTCAATAAATAATGAAATACATCGTGTATAAAAGAGTTCATTAATACATGTCAATAAGAACATGATGACGTCTCTCGCTTAAAATGTTTGACTTAGTAATATATTTAAAGCTAATGATTATTGTCCTTGCAAGCATGAACAGACCGGACCCCACAGACAGCCAGCACCCGTTCACGAGCGTGACGCGTATCTCAGCCATCGCCTCCCTCAACCATTTCTTAGGGAAGGTGGCGACCCGATCAACGACGCCGCTGTAAGCAAGGACCTTAAAGCGAGCATGACATGCTCTGCTAACAAATCAGGTAGTGAAAGAAAAAAAAAGAGTTAATATTTGCCCAGCGAGACACATAAAATGTTACTAGTCAATAATAATAACCTAAACAGTTGGCTTAAAAGGATTCTTATCATCTAAAAAGTCATTCACCGAATAATATGCCTTCTTTAAAAGGCGGCACTTAATGAACGACTTGAACTTTTTAAATGGCATATTAGCAACATCAGAAGGCAATTTGTTATAAAATCGTATACAGTTCCCAACAAACGAAGAGCTCACTTTACGAAGACGGTAACCAGTAACAAAAATTTATCCTTATTCCTAGTGTTAAAATTGTGAACATCACTGTTATGTTAGTACTGTGGGCATCGTCAACTTCGGAACCCTATACTTTGCGCGTGGCCCGACACGCACTTGACCGTTTTTTTTTATTGAACATGCAAATGCGTAGTAGTTTTCGTTTCAATTGACGAAGCAGAGTTCATTTCCATAATTGGCCCAGGAATTGATTCAAGTGCCGCCATTTTGTCTGGTTTTTTCAGCTTTAAGTTAAGTCTAAAATACCGATATTTAAGTGTGAGTAGGTTCTCGTAAATTTGGGTGGGGTTTAATAAGTTTTTCCTTTAATTTTTTAATATAAGTATATTAATGGCTGGCCTACAATGGCCGAGGATAGAGGGAGTTGGAAGGTCACGGGAGAGGCCTTTGCCCAGCAGTGGGACATTCAAATAGGCTAGAAAAAAAAAGTATATTAATTATCTGTGGGCTCTTATGGCAGCCGAATGATAGATATAAAAAGATAAATACCTAATGCCAAAAACAATAATAGGTAACTACTTCTTTAACAAATACATTTATTAATTTTATTAATTTACGCGCCCAATTATAAGCAATTTATTCACCTGAATCAAACATAACTTATAAGTCTATTTGGCATGTTTATAGCACTGCTTCTATTCACCTATAATAAGTAATAACATACGGACGAACAGTGCCTAACAGAATATTTCAAAATATATGGAGCAAACTGACATTAGAAAATACGTTCCAATATGCTAATAACGCCTCTTTATAACGAAGGCCAAACGGGTGCCCAAGCTGGGGTTTACGGGGCCATTTTTCTCCGGCTGATTGTGAATCCTGCTTCTTTTATGTCATTCCGAGAAACAATTGAAACACACCTAGAATTTCAAACGTTAATATAAGTATCAAACAGGCGAGACGTTTAATATATTTCTTGAAATCGTTAATAGGATCTTTGGGCGTGACAAAACGTTTAATCTATCCCTCCCGCCAGAATCTATTGGGCAACTCCGGAATTCCAATAATAATTGAATGCTATTCATGGAAATTCCTTGCACACGGGAACTTTGTCTAAGAAAATGTCAGGCATGCGAGGGTGAATACCTCAAATAGTCTCATATGTTTAGAGGACCAAGCCACCACCAGTGGGTCGAAACCGCGTCACACGGTCGGGGGTTCGAATCCGGCTCGCACCTCTGAATTACTTGATGAATGAAATTAGTCGCCAGTGCCATACTCTCGTATGCACTAGCTTTCGGTTTCGATTCATAAAATTTAAATGAAATGCTAGACTACGAGCATTCCACTTTCAAACCATTTACAAATAAGTAAATAGATGTCGATTCCGAAATATCAGCTACTATATTTAGTGGCCAGTAATACCCATAATTTATATCTAGCGTTCCATTTTCAAATTGAAATTCCAAAAGTGGCGCAAATCCGTGGAGGAGAGCGAAATTTCAGAGGAGTAATGGATGTAAGATACGTAATGCACTCCATATTTTATGAACCATAAATGTCAGGATTTACCGCGACAGCCCACAGTTTGTACGGGTGGAGCACTAGATGATGTATGAGGTACAGTTTTGAACCTTACCCCTTTGTAATAAGATTTGAAAGTGTATGTCACAATTATGGTTTACCGCGAACGCTCGAAGTTTGTACCAGCTTAGAAAATAGGGTTCCCACAAGAGATTTATGCACACAATGGTAAATTTTTGAAAGGATTGTCATTACAACCTGTCGTTTGATAAAACTTATGCGTGTTGGGAAAATTGAGTGGAATGTTCTGTGAAGTTTTGAATTATGTTTATCAATTAAATGCTGTATATTTATTTATAATGCGTTTAAAACATTATATTGTAAAAATGTGAGATTGCTTTATAAACAGAGAACACAACAATAATCCCATACACAAGTATACGTTACCAGTTATAAGGTGAGTATTAATTACACGTAAACAGGAAAGTAGAATATAATACGAACGAAATATAATTAAAAGCAATAATATAATCGAGCCTCTTTTCGACTCGAGTCCCCAACAAGTCGAACTCGAGCCTTGATTTAAATGACTGGAGTCTAAAAAACCGAGTCGAGTTTTAGAAACGAAGACTGCATAGACTTGGGTCTTTCCCAACAGCAATTTCATTTCATTTTGGCAAATCCTATGCAACTAGGTGACTAATAATAACAAATTTTATTTCTCAGCTTCGAGAGATTCAGCAGCGCTCACTGAAGTCGGAATGAGCCAACATCGCGCGAAACCCTCGTAAGACAGCCCTGAGAATTCCCTTTTTACTGCCATTTTATTCCCGTCGTAAAGGAACAGCTCTTGCTTCACTCATTTTCTCCGA
The DNA here is from genome assembly GCA_963971205.1 of Aethes cnicana. Taxonomy (NCBI): domain Eukaryota; kingdom Metazoa; phylum Arthropoda; class Insecta; order Lepidoptera; family Tortricidae; genus Aethes; species Aethes cnicana. The sequence continues at coordinate 4,338,007 of OZ020294.1, forward strand.
AATTCAATGTCACATCACTGTATCAAGGTAAAAGTGTAATTTGTAACTTCAAAAAATGCTTCTCGAGGAGTTTGTATATTATTATATGGCGGCGTCATCCCTTGAGCACGTCGTATTTTTTAAAAGCATATGTAATCTCTTAAGATACTGGCTGTTATGGCACAGTTTTTTTGTCGCATCTTTCTTTCTTTCTTTTGCAAATAAATACGCAATAGTGACAGTTCACTTCACTGGTGTCCACCAGAGTATGGAGGGTTTAAGTAAAAGAGCGCAATCTTTATAGTTTCTAAAGTGGACACCAATTCGGGTAAGTTGGGGGCGCTTCGGTCGCCACTCCAGTCAAGCCACCTAGGCGGATAGTCTGCAGTAGCGCCTTCAGATGGCGCTGCCGAGGCAAAAACGCAGCGAAAACAGTTGTGAGGAGTGTGTTTTGTTTTGTTGCTTATTATAAGTTAATTTTGCCTGTCTTTAATTTTATAACATTTTCTTATTTAATTAACTGGGTGTAAATACCTTATTTTGAATTTACAATAAACCAAACTAATAAACTAATAAATAATAAATTATAAAATCCGCTGGACACGTTTTCAACGGTTTCGCCATATAAGATTGCGCTCCTTACCAAGACACATTCCACACTTCATACACCAGAGTTTTCATGTTTGGCTACGTCACACGCTGCGATCGTTTCCAAAATACACTATTTGCTTCATGAGGCAAATATAGCCTTATAATATAAAACCGTCAATAAGATATTAATAAATACCAAAGAACCTATTTAAATAAATCTACCATAAATTAACGTTTTGTGTATCTAAAAAAATAAAATAAAAAAGTTTCCGACGAATTGAGAACCTCCTGTGTGGCGTCCGCGAACCGGTAGACGAGCTGTCGGTAGGCCTCCAAAAAGATGGAGTGACGACCTTGTAAAGGTCGCGGGAACGCGGTGGATGCGAGTGGTACAGGACCGGTCTGAGTGGCGCGCCTTGGGAGAGGCGCCTATGTCCAGCAGTGGACGTCTATTGGCTGAAATGATGATGATGAATGATGAGAACCTCCTCCTTTTATTGAAGTCGGTGAAAAATAGTTTACATACGTACGCCTGTTTCCCGTTGGGGTATAGTTAGAGACCACTGAACGCCACCTGCTTCTATCCACATGTACCTCCCTTTTTTTTATCTTGGGAAAATGCCTTTACGCATCCCGTCCAGCTGAGGGACCAGGACGGGTATGACGGACTCCCAGGCAGTTGGCCCAAACTGCCCGGACTACCGTCTAAAAACCCACGGGTTTACCTCATGCCGCATAGTGACGGGGTGCGGGATCGCCGTGACGCATTCAACCGCTGCCCCGTCGCGGCCGCCCGCCGGAGCAGGACTCCCCCAAGTTGTGGCTGGAAGCCCCCCCACCGCTGGAGGCGTGCCGAGGAAACAAGACACGCCGACCAGCCCGAGGACTCGACCCACGGGCAGTGAACCCCCCGGTTCACCACCCGAGTCCTCAGCAGCAATCCACTAGGGGTTGGGTTCTGGGGAAACTCCTTCCCCCTTCTGATCCACATAACTCCCTGTTCCCTTTCTTCACGGGAAACAAGAGCTAGATTATGTTTGTATGTTCATAAAAAAGTCATAGCTTCTGCCCGCTTCGTCCGCGTGGAATTCGGTTATCGCGTTCCCGCCGAAAGTATGTGTTTTACCGGGATTAAAAGTAGGCATGTTCTTCCTCGGCACTCGAACTATCCCTATGCAATTTCATCTAGATCAATCCAACGGTTGAAGCGTGACGGTAACGGATAGACAGACATACAGAAATAAAAAGTTACTTTCGCATTTATAATATTAGTATGGATTAGATTGTTAAAGAGTAAGTTCTTTCGATATTGCGGGTTCTAACCTTAATAATACGAGTATGATGATCACTTAAGTATTCATATAAATGTATGTACTTATTCTGTTATATTTTAAGTTCGTTTAAAATAAATATAAATTCAATGTATGTATTTCTCTTTACAATATCTATTTTATAGTTTGTTTAGCACCCGTCTTTACTTAGTTTGGGGCTAGGTAGGTAAATTCATGTGAAAAGTCCCGACACGATTATTTATTTTCTAGCTTCTGCCCGCGACTTCGCCCGCGTGGAATTATGTTATCGCGCTCCCGCGGGAACTATGCGTTTTTCCGGGATAAAATGTAGCCTATGTCCTTTCGCGGAACTCCAACTATCTCCATGCCAAATTTCATCTCAATCGGTCCAGCGGTTGAAGCGTGGAGAGGTAACAGACAGACAGACAGAGTTACTTTCGGATTTATAATATTAACTAGCTTCTTCCCGCGACTTCGCCCGCGTGGAATTCGGTTACCGCGCTCCCGCGGGAACTATGCGTTTTTCCGGGATAAAATGTAGCCTATGTCCTTTCGCGGAACTCCAACTATCTCCATGCCAAATTTCATCTCAATCGGTCCAGCGGTTGAAGCGTGAAGAGCTAACAGAGAGACAGACAGACAGATAGACAGACAGACAGAGTTACTTTCGCATTTATAATATTAATATGGATATGGATTATATGACTTTGTTATATGACGTAGGTAATAAAGCTACGTCATATAACAAAGCCAACAAGTATCATTACCTACGCAAACTATTTTTCAGTATCTACCCGTATATACTCGTAACTAATACGATTGTAGATTATAGGAGTATTTCATAAAATACAAACCACATCATATCCGTCCAACATTATACTAGTTAAAACTAGACCCATCTGTTCACGCCTTGGTGAGAGTGAGTCACTTTTATCACTTCATCTAAGTGATTGATGGTTTTTGTATAACATAGTTACCCAACTTTCCATCGCAAAGCTTTTGTAGGGTTCCGTTTGAAAAAAAAAACTCGTGAGGGCGGCTTGCACCAACCCCTAACCGCTCTAACTCTAATTAAGTTCATAACACTACTTATACTTGAGTTAAGAGACCATTTTTTTACCCGACTGCGCTAGAAGGAGGGTTATGTTTTTCGAGTGTATGTATGTAAGTATGTATATTTCTTTGGCACGGTCTGTAGCCTAAATCGCTTGATGGATTTTAGCATGCGAGGTGTCGTTTGATTCGTCTTAATCATGAGAGTGACACTGGGTATATCAAAATTGCAAAAAAACTAAATGGCTCACTTTTGGAGGCATTTTAAACGTTTCCAAATTTTTTTTTGTCAAAGCCAACCGAGTTGTGTATCAAAATAAAGGGTTTAGTGACCAAAAGTGGTGTACAATAGTACATTACACACCTAGGGCGGTCAAGTAAAGAAAGTCTCAGATCGCGGGTAATTGAGGCCCGAGCCGGAGGCGAGGGCTATAATCTAGCGGTCTGAGGATTTCTTTACAACCGCCCGTGGTTAGTTTACGATTTTACGTCACCACCTGGCCGTGAAGGGGGATTTTTCGTAGCGCCCAAGGGCGGTAAATCCCGCTTTTCGGCCTGGTGTGACGTAAAAATATATAATGTGACATCAAAAGTTTGTTTGCAGTCGGGTATATCATGTTTTTCAAAAATCGAGTTAATTTCGAATTCTGGAAATTAGGTTTTTATTTTGATAAAGTCCAAGTAGGTACCATTCCTATCGAATTGGGATTCTTATGGCATCCATGAGAAAATGTTAGGGCTTCACAAAACTTGTTCGAGTTGTATGGTATCGCTTCAACTTCGAAACTACAGCGTTAATCAATATTTACTTAAGTCCGACAAACTTCGTAGTCGGTACCAACTCAAAGCATGATCTTACAGCGAAATCGACAACTTCGTAGTTGGATGGTGTTAGAAAGAGGTTTACTTTCAAGTCAATGCCCGCTTCGCATAAATAAACACGGACTCGTCCGGGGCAATCCCGACATGCACTTGGCTGAACTTTTTGCTAAAGATTGAATATCGACGTTTGAAAGGAAACATGCCGATTTTCTTCCGGTTAATCTGAAGCCGTGGTGGCCTTGTGGTTCGACCTACCGCCTCTCATGCTGAGGGTCGGGGGTTCGATTCCGGCTCGCACCTCTAAGTTTACTTATGTGCGAAATTCAATTTGAATTTACCACTGAGCTTTTCGGTGAAGGAAAACATCGTGAGGAAACCTGCACGCACCTGCGAAGTAATTCAAAGATGTGTGTGAAGTCCCCAATCCGCACTGGGCCCGCGTGGGGACTATAGCCCAAACCCTCTCGTGATGAGAGGAGGCCTGTGCCCAGCAGTGGGCCGTAAATAGGCTGTTGTAGTAGTAGTAGTAATCTGAAAAAAACCTACTTTAATGATCATCACCCTCCCTCTAACTTCCGGCAGTCTTTTTGCAGAAATCAATGGAACATAAAAAGTACACTGAGATTGTATTATATGTCTTATAGCGTCGATGTAAGAAGTGTTTGAACTAAATGACTAAACAGTTCTGCGATAAAATTCAGTAGGTAGGCAGGTTCTCTGTTCGCTTCTATAGGTCTGTTCGTTTAAACTGATTTGTATTATACATAACTAGGCTCTGCCCGCGACTTCGCCGGCGTGGAATACGTTTATCGCGTTCCCGCGAGAACTATGCATTTTTTCGGGATAAAAAGTAGCCTATGTCCTTTCCCGGGATCCCAACTTTGTCCATGCCAAATTTCATCTCAATCGGTCCAGCGGTTGAAGCGTGAAGAGGTAACAGACAGACAGAGTTACTTTTGCATTTATAATATTAGTATGGATTATTAAGGATATGTCTAGAGAGTTTGTTGTGATTGGTAATAAAAAGGATAAAAAAGTAATACCTTACCACGTTTGTAGTTACGAAGACAACTTAGGTACCTATAGCAACACCAACTGGTAGTAATATATTTTTTGCGGCTCAATAAAAAAATGATGTATTTACTACTCGTCAAGTATGTATTACTTAATAAATAAATAAAAATAAAATAAGCCTTTATTACTGACTATTAATTTACAATAAAACTTAATTATATTACTATATATATATTGTGTTTAGTTATGTTACCTTATTGTGTTTCTGACATCCGGGATGTTTTCATTCGTGTCAGTCTGCCCCTTGGCAAAGGCCTCCCCTAGAATTTTCCATTCTTGTCTGTCCATGGCTTTCCTTCTCCACATTGGTCCAGCCATTTCCCTTATCTCATCTTCCCATCTTTTTCTTTGTCTTCCCTTTCTCCTTTTCCCGTCACGGGGGTACCAGACAGTGATGTATTTGGACCATTTGTCTTTTCGGCTACGAATTGTGTGCCCAATCCATTTCCATTTAAGTTTTTTTATTGTATATGTGACATCAGTTACACCTGTCCTTGTTCTGATATTTGTTAGCTTAACTTTATCTTTCAATTTGATGTTTAACATACTTCTTTCCATTCTATTTTGGCACACTTTCATCGCTTTCCTTTGTTTTTCTGTTAGGGCCCATGTTTGACACCCGTACGTAAGGCATGGCAATATACAAGTATTAAAAACCTTCTTTTTATCTTTCGTTGAAAAATTTGGGTTCTTCATAATTTCTTTTAATGACCAATATCTTTTCCATGAGTTACTTATTCTTGTTTCTATTTCTTTTTGAATTTGATCTACTGGTGAAATTATTTGTCCTAAGTATGTGTACTGATCTACATATTCTATTGTACTATTGTTAACTTCTATTGGTTCTTGAGGTCCATTTGTCATCAATTTGGTTTTTACAGTGTTCATTGTGAGTCCAACATGTTCACTTTCCTCTGCTAACTGCTTAACCATAACTTCTAGAATTTCTGGTGTTTCACTCAACAGGATTAAATCATCCGCAAATCGCAAATGGTTTAGTTTTACACCATTTATATTTAATCCATAAGCATCCCAGTCCAACTTCCTAAATATATGTTCCAACACAGCCGAGAACAACTTGGGTGAGAGTGGGTCCCCTTGTCTGACACCCTTCTGTATCTTGAATTCCTTTCCTATCTTTTCTGTTTTTATCTTAGCAGTGGAGTTCTTGTAGATTTCTTTAATTATCCTAATGTATTTTGGCGCAACACCTTGGCATCTCAGGGCGTCCCAGATATGCCTATGTTTAAGGGAATCAAATGCTTTGTTATAATCTATGTACGCCAAATAGTATAACTTGCCATATTCGTTGCTTTTCTCTATAGTTTGTCTGATAGTATGAATATGGTCAATGGTGGAGTAGTCGGTTCTAAATCCAGCCTGCTCTTTCGGTTGGTTCTCTTCTAGTGTGTTGCAAATTCTGTTAAGGATTATCTTCGAGAATATTTTGTACAGGTTAGATGTTAAGCATATTGGCCTATAATTATTTATTTCATCTTTGTCCCCTTTTTTGTGAAGCAGTACAATTGTAGATGTGGCCCACTGTTTGGGTATTATCTCCTTTTCCAGAATTTCATTAAATATGAGTGTTATGGGTTTTGCGATAATATCCAAGCTTCCTTTAATGATTTCATTTACTATATTATCTTCGCCTGGAGCTTTGTAACTTTTCTGAGACTGGATTGCTTTTTCTACTTCGTCTACTAAGATAGCAGGAATTACTTCTTCTTCTTCTGGGAAGTCTTGTTGCTCATCGTTCATTTCTGTGTCTTTGTATAGGTCTTTATAAAATTGCGTTGCTCTTTCAGTAATGTGACCTCTGTTTGTTATTCTTTTCCCTGTGGCTTGGCTTTTCATATTAGGTATCCACTGACTGTTTTCCCGAAGTTCTTTAAGGGCTTTTTTGATTCCTCCTGTTCTTTCTACATGATGTTGGATAATTTTCCTTCTTATTTCTTTCCTATGCTTTCGAATCTGTTCTGATATTTGTTTGCTTATTTCCTCTATATGTTGTCTATTTTCTTTCTTGTTTTCTAGAAGTGTTTTTCTGTCTTCAATTAGTTGTCTAGCTTCTTTTCCTATTTTATCCTAAAGGATAAAGGATATGTATTACTTACCTACTATTAAATATTTTGTGAAAATAACTTCAAAATAACAGTAATATTGAAGAAAACTAAAATTCCATTCATTTCTCCATTCAAGCGGGATAAATTGTTACTCTTTCAGAATCGGAACAACAAAGAAATCTCCATAAGTTCACTCAATACGACTACTTATTTTCAAACGCTTTGTACTAAAATATTCAGAAATATGGAATATTGAGGCGGAGCGAAATAAACACCCTTTCATATAACGATGCCAAAGAAATAACATTTTTATTTTATTCTCTCTCTACAGTCCTAAAGGTTGGCCGTTAGCTTCTTGTATGCCTCTCGATCCATCGCGACACGAAACAGCTGCTCGGCGAATGAAACCCTGGTCCACTCGCGAATGTTCTTTCTGCGGCCAGCGTCTTTTGCCTTCAATCTTGCCCATCATTATGAGTTGTTGTAATAAAGTGTACCTCACGTGACCTAAGTACTCAATTTTATTTTATTCAGTCGTCTTTAAAAGGGTTTAACCCGAAAGTTGGCAACGTCGCATATAGCTGTCAAATGTTTCGCTGTTTTTATCAATTTCTCAATATTACTAAACAAGTTATCATTCTATGGTTGAATAACGCATCTCGATTTATATTGTTGGTTAGGCATTCAATGATAAGATTACATTCAAATGCATGGGAAAATGCGATGGAAAGTTTTCAAAAGATAATACTTCCATAATCCTAAAAAAATCGTGTTTTGTATGATAATTGTTGCAATCCATACTTATGTTTTATTCAACCATAGGGGGAAAATTCATGTTTTCATTCAGTAGTATTCAGAAATTAATGAAAACAGCGAAATATTTGACAGCCATTTGCGACGTTGCTAACTTTCGGAGTAAACCCTCTTAATCTCACCATCAACAATTTTACAAAACTGGAAAAAAAGGATAAAACTAGTGTTGATTTTTGTCATGTCATAAAAATACCCTCATTGGAGTTACACAATCGTCTCTATTGTTGTCAAAAAACAGGAAAGAATAGAAAAAATAATTAACTTTTAAATTTGGAATTGGAACGCGTCATATTCAAAACAATGAACGTTATCTGTAAATCGATGAATAATGTGACGCTGCGACTTGATTGTCTTTTAGGAATCGAGTGGATTTTTATTGTGATAAAAAAAGGTAAAATGTGGACACTAAAAATGGTGACACAAAAGTCAAATAACAATGTCTTCTAATTCGATTCTTTTATACCGCTTTTTTAATTTCTATTTAACTGTACCTATTCCATCTTTTTTTTTTTATTATGATAGTGGCACAAAATATTTAATAATATTACATACATAATGGCCACGGAATCAGCCGCCTGAATCTAGCCGGCGCGCAACTCACGCTCAACTCGCCCTTAGGTTACCATCATTTGTTTTATTTGGAGATGGAGAGCGAATCATTGGCCCGCGTACTGGTTGGTACACATACATTTACAGTGTACAGACGTCCTCGCACGCAAACATAACATTTCATTCGAATTGTGTTCGAAATCGTGCTTTTATATGCCGTGTCCGCCGTGTGGTAGAGCGGTTCAAATCTAATCTAATTCTTTTGAGTAGGTACAGCTTGTATTATTGAGGGAAATTAAAAATGTTTGACTTTTGATTTAAGAGGGTTTATCCCGAAAGTTGGCAACGTCGCATATAGCTGTCAAATGTTTCGCTGTTTTTATTAATTTCTCAATATTACTGAATTAAAATAGAAGTTATCATTCTATGATTGAATGACGCGTCTCGTTTTATATTTGTTGCTTAGGCATTCAAATGATAAGATTACATTGAAATGCATGGAAAATGCGATGCAAAGTTTTCAAAAGATAGGACATCCATAATCCTAAAAATTTCGATGATAATTGTTGCAATCCATACTTAATGTTTTATTCAACTATAGAGCGATAATTCATGTTTTCATTCAGTAATACTCATAAATGAATGAAAATAGAGATATATTCGACAACTATTTGCGACGTTGCCACTGTTGCCAGCTTTAGGAGTAAACCCTCTTAACGCAAAGCATCGCGAGGAAACGTGCATGCAATTGCGAAACTATTCAAGGGCCTGTATGAAATGTACCTAATATTCGCATTTGATTAAATATAAACACTGTGCAGGACTCGCAGGACTGATGGCCGATGGGGCCGGAAAGTTCTCGAGTGGCGCCCGCGAACCGGGAGACGAGCTGTCGGTAGGCCTCCAACAAGATGGAGCGACGACCTCGTGAAGGTCGCGGGAAACCGGTGGAAGCAAGTAGCACAGGACCGGTCTGAGTGGCGAGCCTTGGGGGAGGCCTATGTCCAGCAGTGGACGTCTTTCGGCTGAAATGATGATGATGATGATGATGAAACACTGTGCCCAGTGTGTTTTGTTGTTTACTACTTCATGTCAACATTTTATGTTTAAGTAGAAATAAATACACTTGGTTTTATTTTCCTACGCGACGATCAATCATGGAGCGTGTCATCCATTTTCCGGATGGACATATAAAAATCTTCCACGAAAAGGTATACATAAATATCTTATCTATATCTATACCAGCTGACCCCGCGGATTTCGTACAGCCTTAGTTTTTTTTTGGGTAAGTATGAAAAATAGCTCCAAATTTCATAAGAATCGCGGTCGAGCCGTTTCGGAGGAGTTTGGTTACAAACACTGTGACACGAGAATTTTATATATTAGACTAGATCTATAATAAAAGGGTAATTTTTCTTTCTGTTTGTCTGTCTGTCTGTCTCCGGAACGATTGGACCTATTTGAGTGCGGTCTTCAATGGTACAGTCAGCAGCAGAAGTAGATAAGCTGTCCAGGTGTTCAAAATGACCTACACACGCCCTTAACGTCTTAAGAATAAGGTCGTGTGTAGGTCATTTTGAACACCTGGACAGCTTATCTACTTCTGCTGCTGACTGTAGATAGAGCATCATTCGGAGCTACATATAAGCTATGTTTGAATAAAATCGGATATCAGAAAGAAACGTTTCACGCAGACGAAGTCGCGGGGCACGACTAGTTATACCATTAGGATGGATAATTTTGTTGATGTTACATATATGATATGTAACATCAACAAAATTATCCTATATAAATATATCCCAGCTGTGCTTTCAAATATGTAACACATGTAACATATCATATGTAACATTCAGATATGTAACATATCTGAAAGCACAGCTGCAGCTGAGTAGCACCTTGGGGGAGACCCTATGTCCAGCAGTGGACGTCCTTCGGCTGAAATGATGATGATGATGATGATCACATTTTTGAACTCGGCCCTTGCACTTCTCGCTCTTTTCATCAAGTCCTCGACAATATGAGTGGTGTGCCGGCGTGATAAACGCCTGCGGTTTGATGAAATTCATGTCACACATTTAGCTAGAGTCGAATTATGTAGGCACATTTTCAACTATGCAAGCGATTTATGACTCGGTTAGCTGTTAAGTTTCGAGATTTATTTATCATTTACCCTGTTAATTTAGTTACAGTGATATTCAGTACATTAAACTCAATAGATTACTTGGAGGATAGTTTAAGATTTTGTTTGACGTCATTATCTACTGAAATGTTAGTAAGAAATTAATTCTAGTAGTAAGACATTAATAAAATATGTATATGATTAAAACCTTGTAAAGCCGTGGTGGCCTAGTGGTTCGACCTACCTCTCATGCAGAGGGTCGCGGGTTCAATTCCGGCTCGCACCTCTAAGTTTACTTATGTGCGAAATTCAATTTAAATTTACCACTGAGCTTTTCGGTGAAGGAAAACTTCGTGAGGAAACCTGCATGCATCTGCGAAGTAATTCAAAAGAAGAAGAAGAAGAAGAAGAAGAAGAAGCAGAAGAAGAATCATTTATTTGCCAGAACATTTACACAAGGTGATATTTCGCGTGTATTAGGTTAGAATGTTCTGTCAAAGAATCGACATGCAAATCTTTATACATTTACAAAAAAAAAACATTACTTTTTATAATCAATAAATTCTTTTACATTATAAAATCAATTATTTTCTAGAAATTTACTGAGAGCTGTAACAAATTTTGTGCCATTTAATTGCCTGATTTCATTTGGTAGCGAATTATACAAGAAAATACACATATGATAGGCATTTCTTCGGTACATATCGGAGCGACATTGCGGTTGATATAACAAAACATATGAACACAAAGATGTATGTGAAGTCCCCAATCCGCCCGCGTGGGGACTATAGCCCAAACCCTCTCGTGATGAGAGGAGGCACGTGCCCAGCAGTGGGACGCAAATAGGCTGTAGTAGTAGTAAAGCCTTAACCTCAACAGATTACGTCATTCTGTGACGTATAAATTTATAACTAGATGTAATTTGGTTACATTACTTGTCTGTAAGTAATCTATTCCAACGGACCTTGACTTAAAATCCAAATACTATGTGCGCGACATGCAAGACCACAGAAACGAAGCGACAAGCAACAAGCCGCAACCTGCCAGCACGGCAGCTAAAATCACGAGCATGATTTCAATGTCCATTAATGTTTCAGTCATGTAAATCTCACATGATTGCACATTTCCAGTCTTCAATTTCAATTACCGTACAATTTATCATTTACTACTACTATTTACTACTACTAGCCTATTTGCGTCCCATTCTTCACTCATCACGAGAGGGTTTGGGCTAATAGGCCCCACGCGGGCCCAGTGCGGATTGGGGACTTCACACACATCCTTGAATTACTTCGCAGAGACGTACAGGTTTCCTCACGATGTTTTCCTTCACCGAAAAGCTCAGTGGTAAATTCAAATTGAATTTCGCACATAGCTAAACTTAGAGGTGCGAGCCGGAATCGAACCCCGACCCTCTGCATGTGAGGCGGTAGGTCGAACCACTAGGCCACCATGGCTTTTTTTCAGCATTATACCGTGGCCCCCAGTGCGGATTGGGGACTTCACACACATCTTTCTATTACTTCGCAGATGCGTGCAGGTTTCCTCACGATGTTTTCCTTCACCGAAAAGATATTTACATCACCCTTGGCCGTAAAGTGGGATTTTCTGCCCGCTACGCGGAGAGAAAATCTCACTTTTTGGCCAAGGCAAGACGTAAAACTTTTGACAAACCACGGGCGGTAATTCGTAAAGCCCCAGATCGCATATTTATGGCCCTCACCTTCGGTTCGGGCCCCAGAAACCTGCGATCTGGGGCATTTACGAATTCACCACCCTAGGTCTGTAATGAACTATTATCATTTACACATGGGCCATATTCGAAGTCTAAAATTAGGGATCTACCTGTTCCCTATAGAATCGCTCACGCATCGCGTGAACTTTAAGCAGCTAGGTTTAAAGTTCAACTTGATGCGTGAGCGATCTCAATATTTATAGCCCAAGGTTAATTCAAAAGTTTCAGCTCTCATACAGTGGATTGGGAGGTTCAAACCAAACCCAGCTCGCATCTCTGAGTTAACTTATACATGTGCGAGAGCTTTTCAGTGAAAGAAAACATCGCCAGGAAACCTGTACGCACCTGCGAAGCAACAAGGATGTGCGTCAAGTTTTATTTTTTACTCGTCTAGTGGTTATCTACATTTGAAACCTCACAATCAACACTGCAATGATTTTTCAAGTAAATCACAGGTAACCCAAATTAATCAATAATTAAAAGAGTATACTAGCCTTTTACATTATAAGTACAATACTTAAAATAAGTCTACAAAATCAGTACCAACTAATATCTTTTCAAGGTAGACTTACCTTTTTGAAGTTTTGAAACTTAGAGGTCTTACTCTCCTCAGGTATGACCCTAATTATTGTGCAATTTATGTCTCAAGTGCTCTAATATCTGAGACACTTAGCAAAAAACTTAAACAAACCATCTTAAATCGACGACAATTTACTCCGAACCTTACAATTTTAACGTAGAGTTAAAATTCTAATGTCACCACTTCGACCTGCAACGTCGATTTTCGAACCACCTTAAGCGAGAACGATCAAGCAGAGAAGGGCGACGATATTCTCAACCTTGCCTTTTAAGTTTTAAGGTTGAATACTGGTTGTTTCAGCTGTAGGAGGTAGTTGATTCAATTCTGCCAGGTCGCTGGGCTATTAGGGAAGGTTTCGCTTATCGAATCGATTGGCGGTTGCCGAAAAATTTAAATCGAAAATGGATAGAGTTACGTCGAGAAAAAGGGGCTTGAAACAGTTTTGTAGAAGAACAATAACCCCAAAATGCTTACTTATACAATGTAGTTATAAAATCTGTTTTTGTGTAAAACTCATCCGCTTCTTAAGTAATAATATTATCAAGTAGGCACCTAAGCTGTTGCTGCAATAGCATAGAGACACCATTACCTACTTCATCGATTACCTACTGATTTTCAAAACATAATTTAATTATTAAATGAAAAATGATCTTTAAAATGCCTCGACAGTGATCATGAACTTTTCGGTGAGGCAAAAAATTGGTGTGTGTGAATTCTCCAATCCGTATTGGTGACGCGTTGGGGCTACAGCCGTAACACCCCCGAGACAAGCCTCTGTGCCCAGCAGTGGGACGCAAAGAGGCCGTTGTGGTGGTAATCATCACCATTCTATACCAAAATGAAAATTGTGAACTGTGAAACATTCTAGCAAACTCATATTTGTTCCGTGTCAAAACATCGTCAACATAAATCGGTTAGAAATGCAGCGCGGCCTCATCGTTTGCGAATTTTCGGCCGTCCCGTTGCACATTCAAACGTCTGACAGACACAACCGGCAGGTGACATGTGACACAAAGAAAATGGACCAAAAAACGAACAGACAGCCGCTTGCCATGCTCCTGAAAAACTACGACGACAGAATTTGATAACGAGCTCACAGGGAAATGCATTGGAATACAATTCTGACAGCTTTGAACTGAAATGCTGACTCCAATTACGCTGCGGAATGCGATGAACGTGTCATTTTGGTACCAACTAGACTTCACCACCAACTTAGTCTAACGACAAAAAGTAGTATCCATATACTTCCATACTAAAATTATAAATGTGAAAGGTTTTTGTCCTTCCTTCACGTGAAAACGAGTGGACCGATCTAATTTGGTATGGAGTTAGTTTGAGACCCTGAGAAATAGCATAGCACAGGTACTTTTTATCCCGATATTTTACACGGGAACGGGTTTCTACGGGTCAGATCAGTTTTTTCAATACTTCTATAACTATAATCATCTACTTATGTATGGTATCATCGGGTAAGCAAGTCTACGCAGGACGAACTCGCGGGCATCGGCTACTAGGTTTGAAAAAACTAGACAAGCGAAGGATTGTACGGTCGACTTCTTATATCTTTTGAAGTCTCATTGATCATTTAAAATTAGGTATAGGTATCTACCTCAAGTGTCAGTAAAAAAGGCGAATCACCATACTTTGTTAATGCAATGAAAAGGATTTTCGCTATACTTAGCGCGGTGATTATGAAGGCACGGCCGTGACTGGCCCGTTCTTTGTGCCCCGACAGGTTGATGAATTGTCGAACGCGACATGCCACATTAACAGCGAGTTTACAGTCTGATACAGGGAAATAAATGAAAGGGGATATAAATGGGTTTCCGGTTGCACACTCAAGTTGAGACTGGAGTTATTCGTTTTAGAATATTAAGTATTAAGTCGTTGGTGTGTTTTTAGAGGGATAAAACAGGATTGGTAGTCACAATTGCGCTGCCTTATCTTATTTGTGCCCAGAATCTCGGTGCTTTCTGGTTGGATGGCTGCTGGTTCAAGGTAGCGGTGTTCTTTGGTAAAAATCCACATCTAGGGTCTTCTTTAATCTTCTTTATTCCTTATTCGGACGCTAAAGCGGAGCGGCAGCGCTAGCGCGATCGGTTAGACGCGGGCGTAATTCGTTGTGTTGGTACCAATGTTTTGGAAAGGAGGAGGAGGTATGGAAAGGATGCGTTCAGAAATTAGTTTTTTTTGTGGGTGTGTGATATTTGGCCAAACCAGTCGTCTATAAAATCTATGGTAGGTTGTGAAAATTTTAATAAGCTTGATTGCGCTATAAAGCATTCAAAACAATATAAAACACTGTACCAAAATATTAGTTCAAAAAATTGCACGTAATCTGAATTATTAACTAAAATGTTAAGAATTCAGATTACATGCAACCTACATTTCAAATCTACTTACCAGAATTTCGAATAATATATTGGCAATGTGAGTCCAAAAAATACATCCGTATTAATATTATAAAATTAAATGCGAAAGTAACTCTGTCTGTCTGTTACCTATTCACGCTTCAACCGCTGGACCGATTTGGATGAAATTTCGTATGGATATAGTTGGAGTCCCGGGAAAGCGAGTAATCATATGCTGGCCAGTCTATTAATTACTCGATTTTTATTCAACATTAGTAGAACAGTTGCTGCTTTAAAACACAACGTGCAACGTTCGTTCGTAGTTCGACACAAATAAAAATCGACCTAATCGTACAACGTGCAACTATATACGTATAGAGGAAAAATTGCACTCGCTGCACAAAAGCGCCAACGAAGCCTTGGAAACCGTATGACCGACATCTCTAAGGAATTTTAATCAAGTCCATGAACGAATTAATCTGGAGATGTGGTCGCTTGATTCCATCTAATACCTACTCTACACAAGAAGTCTACATACCGTAGGGTTATCATACACAGAAACAGGATCTCGAGGAATATTATGAGCACAGGACCGGTCTGAGTGGCGCGTCTTGGGAGAGGCCTATGTCCAGCAGTGGACGTCTTTCGGCTGAAATGATGATAAGGTAGGACAGACACCGAAATTAATAAGTACAATAATTAGGTTATGTGTGTAGCCTGCTATCTATACAAAATTTACCTGTGTTCTTATTATATCTATTATAATGTTGCTTTTTTTTGTCGCACTTTTAAACCTAAAGTCCTGCCAACAGTCTCTCAGTTGACATACGTAATAGGCCGACGTCAGGATCACAGGTCGGACACGGCCTATAAAAGCACGATTTTGAACACAATTCGAATGAAGTGTCAAATGTTTACGTGCGAGGACGTCTGTGTGCGTGCGAGGACGTTTGTACACTTGTAAATGTGAGTGTACCCACCGCTACGCGAGCCAATGATTCACTCTCCATCTCCGGATTAAACAAATCACGGTAAGGGCGAGTTGCGCGCCGGCTAGATTCAGGCGCGTGATTCCGTGGCCATTCTGTAGGTATGTAGTACTATTAAATATTCTGAGCTCAGAATTGTCCTGTTACTAGTACCAAATATTTAATTGCACACTTCTAATTCACAGTCGAAATCCATAAAAAAATGCTTTGTAATAAGCCGGTCATGTAAAAGCTTAAATTCGGTAAACTTCCATTAGGTAACGAAATATCAGTTCTTCGCATTATTCGCGATGAATATAAGAACATCCGTTTATTGGGCTTCCAAATTTCCACGGCATCTCCCGGTTCAGACGCTTCTCGTTATTGTCACCGAAGTATAACATTTAATGTTGTATTTATACTTACTAAAACACAACCACAGCGAGTGTCAAGTCAGTATGATTAAGTAGAAGCTATTAAGGTCAATGAATGAGGAAAGCCGTACAAATGCTCCTGCTACATGAAGAGAGATTGGAGAGGCGTATTCCAAATGGTTGGCAAATAAAACAAGGATGAAGAAAAATAATGGTCACTGACATTGCTCTAAGGATACCCAAACTTGAGTGGCAGTTGTCGGGACAGAATGGGGAGGCACACTCAAAGCTAAAAGCAGATGTCGCTCTAATCGACTGTACCTTGTTTACATTTTTTATTAGTGTCAAATGTCATGCCATGGCATGAGGCCGTGGTGGCCTAGTGGTTCGACCTACCGCCTCTCATGCAGAGGGTCGACGGTTCGATTCCGGCTCGCACCTCTAAGTTTACTTATGTGCGAAATTCAATTTGAATTAACCATTGTGCTTTTCGGTGAAGGAAAACATCATGAGGAAACCGGCACGCATCTGCGAATTAATTCAAAGATGTGTGTGAAGTCCCCAATCCACACTGGGCCCGCGTGGGGAGTAGCCCAAACCCTCTCGTGAAGAGAGGAGGCCTGTGCCCAGCAATGAGACGCAAATAGGCTGTAGTAGTAGTAGTAGTCAAATGTTATGATTTGTCCTCTGAACCATGCGATTATCAAGATACAATTAGGCAAACTTTGCAAGCTGCTTTGGCAAGGCAATTGAAGGATATTGTGTGGTAGTCCCCTATCCGCACTGGGCCCGCGTGGGAACCATGGCCTAACCTAAACCCTCTCATGATGAGAGGAGGCATGTGCCCAGTATTAAGATTGATGTTGTGTGAAAATAGGCCGTTGTGGTGGTAGTGGATTTGCCCGGTATTTATAAATATATAATTATATAAATAAATAAACAAAATAAATATTTTGGTATATATTTGCACTTATTCCAAAATAATGATCTTCTTACGAGTTGGCGCACAATATTGAGGCATTTTCAAGATACGCGAATTATTAAAACCCGACACTGGTATGAAATGTTTGTCAGTTCCAGTGCCAAAGCACACTGGTCTTACTTACCTGGAAGTACGGGCGGTAAAGGCTCTCTCTTTCTCTAACTATATAGCGAGAGATAAAGACAAAGAAGCTTCGGCTGAAATTATGGGCACGTTTTTGAATTATGGACAAAACGACCTTCGGCTCACATCTTTAAGCTCAATTTTCATGGTTTTTAAATTGGCACTACTCGGTCCAGATTTTATTATTACCACCATTAATCGTACCTATATACTTACTAGACTCTTTGGTATAGTCGCTTAATGCGCCATCTGATCATACCAATAATTGCTCGTAGGGCATATTATTGTTCTATGAGCCGATGGGGCCGCTTCCGATGATATGAAGTGACGACCTATTGTAGATCGCGGGAAAGATTCTCGATCAATCCATGGAAAAATGCATACTTATAACCATACCAGTAACAAAAAAGCTTATTCCAGCAACTGTAGTAATAAATTGTGTTGATATCACATAACCAAGTAAAGGCTGCCTTACTTACTTACCAATATAGCTCAGCGATATTGACAACTTGTTGCTGAAAGTCCTTCATTAATATTTTCATTGCCAACTTGTTGCTTATTTGGAACTTCCTTAATGTTTATTTTGCTGCTGAGGGTATCTGAAGAATTGGTCAACAAAATAGGATTGTGTTAATATTTGAAGTTCACTCATTATTTTCTGTCTTTGCTTTATAAACAACTAGCTTCTGCCCGCGACTTCGCTCGCGTGCAATTCGGTTATCGCGCTCCCGCGGGGCCCTATGTCCTTTCCCGGGACCCTAACTATCTCCATGCCAAATTTCATCTCAATCGGTCCAGCGGTTGAAGCGTGAAGAGGTAACAGACAGACAGACAGACAGACAGACAGACAGACAGAGTTACTTTCGCATTTATAATATTATAATATGGATTACAAATTTACTTGAATTTTGTTTTATAGTTTTTTTCGTAGTCTGCGTTAGACCTTCAACTACATTGATAATTAGCGTGAATCTATTTAAGAAGAAAATTATTAAATACTGTGTCATCACCATAACTGCAGCAACCAATAACGGTAACTTTTTTATGTTTCTAGACACAGAAATATATTATGAAGAAGTATGAGTACCTAATAATTATTTGCCGTGTTATATTGTAAAAACCGTAAATGGTAGCCTATAGTGGCTCATGAAGATGATCGGGGGTTCAAACCCAGCTCTCACCTTTGAGTTTACTAATGTGAGAAATTAAATTAGATTTTATCAACGAACTTTTCGGTGCAGTGTCCAAATCTGCACCGGTAAACCAAACTACTACCACTGTAAAACTGTGATATTTTACCAATAAACTATTCATTCATTCATTCACTTGACTACCAATGCTTGTTGCCAAGAGTTATGCTTTTTTCGTAAACATTCTGCCCCTTACTGTTATTCCCTTTACTACCGCCGACTGCACGGCACTGATACACGGACAATAGGTATTGTGGCACCACGGCCATTGTCACAGGAAACCACTTACGTACAAGCCGTGATCATTATGCCGGTACAAGTGATTAGGCTGTTTGCACGCGGCATTAGAGATACAGAGCGAATTTGACAAGAAATTGAGAAAGCCGACAACATGAAGATGGGATTTGAGCGTATACTTAGAAACTCTGGCAAGAAGATGGCGTATGTTTGGATTTAAATATTTTAAGAGGGTTTTAACGTTCGTGTATTTTGTTAAAAAAACAGTTCATCAAAGCACTCTAGGTAATTGAGTTGCTTTGGTGTAGGACCTGGTACAAGGTCCGTCATGATGCTACCATCATGACGGACCTTGTACCAGGTCCTAGAGTGCTTTGATGAACTGTTTTTTTAACAAAATACACGAACGTTAAAACCCTCTTAAAATATTATACTATCACCTTACTCGCTAACCTGTCACTAAATGCTCGTAGTAGTGCTCGCATTGTTTTGTTCCGGTAAGCGGCCGGTGAAATTACTAGCTTTGAGGACTTCCATCTTGGGTCTCAGGGATGTCACAACGCACTCGAAATCTCATGATTTCTAATATTCGTGGCCGCAGTTTTTTTCCTACCAATAACATAAAAATCTGTTAAAATAATAAGTTAGTACGCTTGGGTTAGAATCAATAAATTTCCCCTGGTTATTCTACGATAAATTAATTCAAGGCTAAAAATTAACTATAGCCATAAAGCACGAACCCGATAGCGAGAAAGTTCAAGCTATTAGCCGCCTTGGAACGAACAGAAAAAGAATATCACAGCGGAATGAGATTATACTAATCAGCCATGCCGACACAGGCGGGAATTACTGGAGGTTTACAAGTGTTAGCTTTTAATAGGGAACTTAGGTTCCGTGTGTGAAAAAGTTAAATCCCTAGGGAAATAAACATGGGTGCTAGTTAAGCTTGGCACACAGACCTTAGTATTTTCTTATGTTTAGTATTTATTTGAATGTACGAGTAAAAAGGAAGCCGTCGGCTTTAAAATCAAATTCTATTCACTAAATCTTGTAAGCGAAATCTAAAAGATCTTAGAAAGAAATCACTAGTATTAATCGATTATAAAAGAAACTTATATCCATATAATTTAACAATATATGTTAATTAATATAACTATAAAACTCGTCCGTTGCTGACTGATTGACTGACTGATGACCGCGCACAACCAAAACTACTGGTCGTAGTGATTTGGCATGTAAGGGAGCGTAGGGGAGAAGAGAGGATATATCGAAATTCCCACAATTTCAAAAAATGGGATTTAACCTGTTTTTGTTTATGCGCATACGAAGTCGCTGTCAAAAGCTAGTAAGGCATATTATACGACAACATTAATAAAAATTCTTAATTTTGGTCCGCTTTCAGATTAATGGTTAAGCACGGACGAATAAACTAAGCTGAAAAGAAACTATTATTTTATTGAAGACCTAAAGGTTTTCCGCCCTTATCAGGCTATTTTTAAACGTCCTCTCTTCTTGATGACCCCTAAAAATTCTCGCAAAGAACCCAGACATGGTTGAAAAGTTAAATTGAAAAATTGATGCAATCCCAAGTTCGCAAATAAGTTACAAGGCTCGTTTCTGATGTCGGATAACGAGAAATAAGGGACACGTGTACTTTCTATTCTGTCGATTTAACAAAGGAAATGAGGTTCCGTATTTGTGAATTAAAAAAAAAGTATTTTTACAGGATAAATATAGAAAAGTAGAACGAATGAAGGAAAGGAGGACATATTCCTTGATTCAATTGTCCGAAAAGATATGGCATCGTCGAACTAAGTCATGTGAATTGAATAAAACAGATTGGTATCTAAGAGAAGGTATCGTAATAATGTCGTTATCGTGCACAATACAAAACGCGCCAAAATACATCCCAGGCTTCTGTCCGCCGTTATCAGACCGAACAAAATTTTGGTCAGTTTCACTTTTTAGTTATGTAGGTACTGCTTTCCTGATTCGGATCTAAAAATTACACATATATATTCTTTTACCTAAACAATACAAGAGGTTAGAGTCATACTGCAAACGAATAATCTTGAATCAATTCATTATTTTAACCTCCATCGAAACACGTAATGTAGCGTCATCATCATATCAGCCGAGAGACGTCCACGCTGAACATAGGCCTCCCCCAAAGCTCGCTACTTCGACCGGCCTGTGCCGCTCGTATCCACCGACCCGCGAACTTCACCAGGTCATCGCTCCACCTTGTTGGAGGCCTACTACCGACAGCTCGTGACGTCTTCCGGTACGCGGACGCTATTCGAGCACTTACTGGCCCCATCGGCCGTCAGTTGTATGTCAGAGTTGTGTTGTATGTGTTGTTGTTGTTGATGTCGGACGACTACGTCCGACAAAGTGTCCGTGTAGAGAAAGTGAACAATACACTAGTATTGTTCACTTTCTCAACCAAATTTGCATATGCGTGAGACAGTTAGAGCAGCATTTCAAATACGCAAATACAGTCGTGATACCTGTACACCGGTTGCGGGTAGGTACGAGTATATCGGCAGGTAATGTTGGTAGATCTCGATATCCATAAAACAACACAGTAGAAACCACATGCCTATTTTTTTTTCTTAGCCTGTTGGATTGTCCCTCTGCTGGGCAAAGGCCTCCCTTTTTTCCGCCAGTCGTCCCTGTTCAGTGCCTGTGTTTGCCACTCTTTATCAAAGACGTCTAGGTTGTCCCGCCATCTCATTAAAAAAAAATGCCTATAAATATCCTACAAAAATATGTAGAACTCTAAAATATATCTAAAATAAATATGCAGGCTGGTGGGAACAGTCTATTTTTAACCGACTTCAAAAAAAGGAGGAGTTGGTCCCATATTAATTTGGGTCAGTTCTGATGATGGGATCTATGAGAAAACAAGGGAACTCCTCAACATTTGCTAGCACGTAGATGTTTTTGGTATCAATTTCGAAGACTTCAGAGTTACTTATGTATTTCTATAGTAATGTTTGGAAAAAATATGTATATAAAGAAATAAAAACCGCCTTCAAACTCCGACAGACTACGAAGTTGGTGTCAAGTGAACCGACCCAAAGAAATGATAATCATATAGTGAACTTGACATTGACATCGCAGTCTGTCGGAGTTTGAAGGCGGTAATTTTTTTTTTTTTTTTTAATGATACTGTATGGTAAACGAGCCCACATGCAGCATGGTAAGTGGTATGAACATAAGAAATCATAAGATTTCGTAATTATTTTGCTAGTGGTAGGACCTGGTGCTAGGTCCGTCCGGAGTAGTACCACCGTCTTTCCTCGCTAACCTGCCGCCAAATAGCAGTGCTCGCACTGTTGTGTTCCGGTAGGGTGTTAAGGCAGCCGGTGAAATTTCTGGCACAGAGGCATTCCATCTTAGGCCTCAGGGTAGGCAACGCATTCGAGATCTAATGGTTTCTTAATGGGGGTTCATAGGATTTCGATGTTCGTGTGCTGCAGTGACCACTCACCATCAATCAGGTGGGCGGTGCGCTCGTTTGCCTATACCATTAATTATTCATACTAATATTATAAATGCGAAAGTAACTCTGTATGTTACTTCTTCACGCTTCAACCGCTGGACCGATTGAGATGAAATTTGGCATGGAGATAGTTGGGGTCCCGGGAAAGGACATAGACTATTTTTTATCCCAGACAAACGCATAGTTTCCGCGGGAACGCGATAACCGAATTCCACACGGGCGAAGTCGCGGGCAGAAGCTAGTATAAATAAAAAAATGATGCCAACTGTCGCAATTTAACTGATAAAGATGTTGGTAGCCATCCCGACAAACCCGTCATTAGGTCCTGCAAACAGCACATGTTTCTGCTGCCAGTGATATCCCTCAAGAGTCTTCTTTCTACAGTCAATTCACAAAATGTCCGCATTTCTATCAGCCATTACACTTCGGTGCACTTTCTCGGATGGATCAAGGAGGTACTGCGAGTGAGAAATGTGTTTTCCTATTCTGCCGCTATTTCCGTCCGGACCAAATATTTTCATCCGCTACGATGCACCGCACCAATTTCTGCACCGGTAACTCCAGAAATGGGATGTTTCTGGGAATTTATAGGGACTTGACGAAGCTTTGTGTTAGAGAAACGAAATAATAAGCCTCCGTGGGTATGAAGGGTAAGTTGTTATTATTTTGTAAACAATACGGAATTATGTTTGTGCTTCTTTAAACGGTTTTGTGAATAAATTAAGACAAATCTTAAATTTAACAATCAAACCAAATGTGTTCCAACCACAAAATAATAAAGATTGCACTCTTTTTAACTGCTTGTCCAAATATATTTAGCATATCGTAGATGTGCGTATGAACACCAAACAGTCCATCTCCCTTCAAGCGTCAGATTAGTCTACCAGCGCTTCAATGGAACCTTCGCGTAGTTATTTTAATACCCAAACATGCGACGCAGTACGGAGTCGATTGATCTTGGCGGGACTGCGTGCTCGCTAAATATAGCTCGTCCGTTGACAGCCCACCGCACAACCGGGTCGAGCGCAGGACGGCACAGGCTTTGCACCTTGCTGATTGGACAAATAGATACACATGGGCGTCTAAGCCGTGGTGGCCTAGTGGTCCGACCTACCGCCTCTCATACAGAGGGACGGGAATTCGATCCTGGCTCGCACCTCTGAGTTCACTTATGTGAGAAATTCAATTTGAATTTTTTACTGAGCTTTTCGGTGAAGGAACACGTGAAACCTGCTCAGATCGTCCCCAATCCGCACTGGGCTCGCGTGGAGACTATAGACCAAACCCTTTCGTGATGAGAGGAGGCGTGTGCCCAGCAGTGGGACATAAATGGAATGTTGTGTGGTGGGCCTCTACAGCATTATTCTTTGTCTCCAGCAGACAGTGTGCGCTGGAGCGAAAGTGTAAAAAGGGCGCTGTGATTCTTTCTCTGGACCCTAAACTTAGGGATTCGCGGTTGAAAAATAACATTCCTAGTAGGTAAGGGGCGCGACGCAAAATACTAAAATCCATAACTGCGCCGCGAACTGGAAGAGTTTGGGAACCCCTGGTCTACAGTTAGTAATTATTGGAAGCTGACCGCCGCCAGGGAATTGTACTAAATACAAACAGGGTTCTCGTTCATTTTCGTAATTAAACTAATGGGCCGTCGAACACCCGATGATACATGGAGGGGAAAGTGTAATTTATCGGAGAATTTCACTTCTCGTTCAGTGATTACTTAAAAGCTTATAATAACACCAGACGAAGAACGAAACTTCGTTAAACTCAAGAGTACTTTGAATCACGCGCGAATCTAGTCCACTTCTCAGGCTCAGCTTCCAAAAATTATTTTCCACACCTTATAATTATCACAAACGAACTACTACAGTTCAGACTTAATTAAAGTTACTTTTGCTAGTGAATTCTTTTCTGACGTGTAAAAGTGCCCCTATGTGGCCAATTTGCTGAATAAATGATTGAATTTTGAATATTTTTTTTTTAATTTTTTTAAATTGCGCAGCTTTTAACGAATGTTTTCACTTTAACCAGAGAAATGTAAAAACTAATTAGTCCACAGATAAAAAACTTTGTACTTATCAATTTTGTAGACAGACCGGTGACCGCAGAAATGCAAAATACTGTTGTTTGAAATTTCCAAACTACGACCTTAGGGAATGGATAATGCAAGATGAAACAGCACAATTTGAGCCTCGTGTTTTTGTCCTGAGGTGTATACTAACTTGAATAAAAGCCAGATAAAGTGGAAAAGGGTGGGTAGATTACGTTAATCTGTCTGTGGGCAACGATCTAAATACATGATCTCATGTTTATAAAGACAGTATAAAATGAATAAAGAAAATAGTTTGCAGAAATTAACTAGTTCTAAAAGTATACACAAATGTCGCTGTCTGGTTGACGTCAGTTTGCAACCACATTTTTTTCTGCGACTTTGCTAGTTACCGTAGCTTTTTCGCGTTTCTTAAGGAAACTTGTAAGCATTTGCGAAGCGATTAAGTAATGTGTGTGAACTACACACTGAGCCATATGGCCCATTTGCACTGTGTCGCAACGCACAATTTGCTTGTAATTGTAGATGTTCTGTTATTGTCTTTAAATCTAAGTTGTTCATTTAACATTATGCAATTGTAAACTTTATAATGTGCATGTTACAAAGGCAAATAAACGATTTATCTATCCATCTTATGAAAAATTGTAGGTAGCTATAAATGACGCGTAAAAGTTCCCAGATGTGGCCTATTTCCTGAAGGAGTTAATTATATTTTTGTATTTGTATAAGTTTGATCAGATCTTTATGATCACCTTGTTTGTCCCATATTATTAAATCTCATGGCGAGTGTACAGATATTTGGAAACCTATGCCACCAACATTACAGGGGTCAGTCAATATTTACAAAATTGCAATAACGACCCATCTTATAGTTTCAGACACTTTCAAAATCAACCTCAACTCATATTGGAATAAACCTGCGAATTTGTAACTGAAATAAATATGAAACCGATTAATTACATTTATTTCCCGAGAAAGTTGTTTCAGGTGTTTTATTGTTCGTAGTTCTGTGGAGTTTCTTCTAATCAAAGTAATTGTTTTCTAAGTAGGATTTGTATTACTTCTGAACTTTGTTCAGTTTCTCACTGTCCAGTGTTTACTCTTGGTCACACTTTGGACTCTATTTGAGAATGGTTTAGGACAAATAGGGGAGAGGGAGAGGGAAGCTGCTATAGCCTAGTGGTTCGACCTACCCCTTCTCATGCAGAGGGTCAGGGGTTTAAATCCGGCTCGCACCTCTGAGATTACAATGTCTGAAACTCAAATTTAAATTTCTCGCCTGTGTACACATGTCTCTTTTATTGAAAAGGGTATTTTACAAGCTTTTATAATAAAAGTTTTATTTAGTTTCACCTGTTCCGATGTTTGTTTGCTTGTCTTACAAATTCTATTTGATCCACTCTCCGGTTCCCGATTGAGCTGAAATTTGGCATGCATTTGTAAATTGGATGACAATGCCAAATTATTATGACATGGAGCTAATCTGATGATGGAACCGGATGGTGACTATAGGAACTCTGTTGTTAAACGACACAACCCCATGCCCAAGCTAAGTCAAATCTTGATCTTGAAATACATCACAAGTGACTCACAGAACTTGGCATCCATATATAGATGTTAATTTTTTATCGGTGAAATAATATTGAACTTGGCTCTTATTTCACATTTATGTTTTGATGGGATATCAACCTGGTACTAGGTCCGTCCGGGGAGGTATTTCCCCGCTAACCTGCCGCCAAATAGTAGTGCTCGCACTGTTGTGTTCCGGGCAACCGGTGAAATTACTGGGACAGAGGCATTCCATCTTGGGCCTCAGGGTAGGCAACGCATTCGAGATCTTATGGTTTATTAATGGGGGATCAAAGGATTACGGTGTTCATGGACCGCAGTGACCACTTACCACAGGTGAGCTGTGCGCTCGTTTGCCTATACCATAGATTAAAAAAAACCTACGAACACATACCAAACTACCACCACCTCGGTGAAAATACTGGACCGTGCAGTATAGTATTTTTTTCAATTTATCGGAAATTTCACGTTTTAATATTTTTTTTCTTTGTATTCGCCTAATAGTCGATTTTTATAGCAAATATAAAGTTGTGTTTAAGAAATTTGGAGCACATAATATGCATCGCGCAAGTCTCAAAATGTATGAGCCAAATTTAACATGTTTATGAAATAGTTTTTGAGTTATGAGGGGGTCAAAAGTGGCTCCAAATGGTTCATGTGTTATACAAGGTGCTGCTCGCCATTTCTATTAGCTTGAACTTGGTTTGATACGCTACCGCGTGTCTAGATGAATTAAAAACAGTAAAAACCCGAGCGGCGCCGAGATTTGCGGATTCGGATTTGAACGTAGACACAGCAACGTCGTATCTTGGCTTGACCGGTAAATTCGTGAGCTTAGTACGGCGGTACCTACTAAGATCACGAATACGAACCGTAGCTTCGTGGAAGCATGGCGATGATCGTGTTCTTAAGCTACGGACACGGTTCGGCGTGTAACACGGATTCGGGAGCTCTTTCCTTCAGATACTCTTCATGCAAACAATCTAAACTTAGTAGGAAAACCTAGTCTCCAAGATAAGGGGCTTTGTTCCGATCAAACAAAAGATCCGCGGCTGGTTCTCGAATTATCTGTTCTGTTCCGAAGTTTGAGAATCGACCCGCTTGTTGCGGGCAAGTTGGTTCCCTATAATTTGTGTGTTGTACTTAGGAGTTTATTGAGCATTAAGTGGTGAAATTGTGTTGTTTCTGAATAGGCTTCATTGTTACAACTTTTTGCCAGTTTGCTATTCATACAAGATGTTTATAGGAAGACGCTTTTCAGGAAATCAATTCCATTGGAAGTAGGTAGTTAAATTTGGATTTTTTTATTGTATGAAAAAAAAGATGATACTTTAAAAAATGTTGTACATGTTTTTAAAGCATGATCTTTGCAAGGTTTTTTCTTCCAAGACTGGAAATAACTATGGACTGCAAGAATTAGATAAGACGGCAGATACCGTCATCAACTCTGTGTAGAGCGACTCACACGCAACATTCAAGGACTTCGATCCCGGAGCGGCGGGGTAGCAGAATATAAGAAGAGAAGAAAACTTTTCCTTATTATATATTACACACAAAGTATATTATCTATCCTCCCTATGCTGGTTAATTACGTTGATTTTATACGGGCTGGCTCTACATCTTCCTGTTGCTCCAACTTCCCACTCCACCTACACTTCCGTCTGTATCTACATGGCTCACCGGTAGCTCGGATAGAGGCCACGTATACTGAGGGCATGGGGAGCAGTCTCAGAGATCTTTTCATAGGCAGAGCCTGGGGGCAGCATGGTATACTTTAGGCGGTTAGCCGCAAGACGGGCAGTAGCTTAGTTCGGCATCTGCTTGTCTAGGCAACCACCGAGTGATAGCATGCATCTTCCAGTCATACCCTTGATCACATAGATGGCCCCCCACTTCCCTCAGTAGGCGACCTTGGGTCCTTGCAGCAGAACTGCTGGCTGGTGTTGTCAATTGAACTGAACTGAACTGAACTGAACAAGACTGGAAATAACTATGACAGACACTTTACGCTTTAAGTATGCCTTATATGTATAAATAATTATGCTGAAATATATCTTTGAAAACAGTGTCAACAAGTCCCATTAACCTGTTAAATATAGTATGATTGATTGTTTCATGTTAATAAATGTAAAAACGTAACGCCCTAATCTATGTTAAGCAAGCCTAATTTCTTCTATCGATAGCAGAATGTTTACTTTATTCAAGTTGTTTCAGCGCCATGAGAAAGGTTTACTTTCGTCCCGCACATTAGCAAAGAAAACAAGCGTTATTTACGGCGAATAAAACGAAGCCTCGGAAAGTCTTTAAGAGCCGATAAGTGGTTTAGATTTATTTATTTAAAAGCTCGTGGCACAGTTGGCGTGTATTAAAAATAAAAACCAGCCAAGAAGCGAGTTAAACTCGCGTGGAGAGGGTTCCGACCCTTGATTATTTTCAAAGACGTCATTTTCAAACTGCTTCACAGGATAAGCTCTTTTATATGATAGATTTCAAATTGTGGATTAAAAATAAAAACTAGCCAAGAAGCGAGTTAAACTCGCGTGGAGAGGGTTCCGACCCTTGATTATTTTCAATGACGTCATTTTCAAACCGCTTCACAGGATAAGCTCTTTTATATGATAGATTTCAAATACCATGGCCTTCTTAATAATTTCCCTGTAATCTATAGGTCAATAACTATACTCCGTATTTTTTTCAAAATGGTAATTTTTCGCCCATTTTCTTAATTAACTCGATAAGTATTGACCAAATAAGAAATAAAAAAAATAAAATTACATTTGAGATCCTCATAAGAAGTACTTTCATTTGATATGTCACACGATATAGTTTGAAAAACTGCATTAATATTTTTTCAAATTTAGCCCCCAAAAATACGTACCAAATTTCAACTTAATCGGTCCAGTAGTTTTGGAGAGAATCGACTGTGACAGACGGACGGACAGACACACGAGTGATCCTATAAGGGTTCCGTTTTTACCTGTTGAGGTTCGGAACCCTAAAAACAGACACATTTTTTCATTTTATTTTATACGAGCTTGTACCCGCGCCTTTGTCAGCAAGGGATTCCATACTAAACTGCCATCCCCTTATTACCCCCTGAAGGGATGTTTTCCGGGATAAAAAGTACCCTATATCTTAATCCTTATTCTAAACGATCTGTGTGTCAAATTTCAAGCAAATTGGCTGAGCCGTTTTAGCGTAGTTAAGCAACAAACATCCAAACATCCAAAAAAAAAACTAAAAACTTCCCCAATAGACGGCGCCAATGGAAAAGTTAGTTGACGTTATCGAATGTTCCCCTCAAGATTCATATTATGTAGTTTCAAGGTTTTTCATTTGTTACTTAAAAAAGTTACTGATTTAATATTACTAGCTTCTGCCCGCGACTTCGTACGCGTGGAATATAAAATTGCCGATAACTTTTCTTTCCGACATCCGATTTTAATCATCCGATCTTAAACAAACACTTATACGTTGCTCTAAATGATGCTCTATCTACCCTTGAAAACTGCATTCAAATCTCTTCAGTAATTTCGAAGATTAACTCTAACAAACAGACAGACAGACAGACAGACAGAAAAGATTTCTAAAAATCGCTGTGTGTGGTCTACCATACATCTTTAGACCCCTTCCTTTTTTTGAACTTTTCTTTCTATGTACAGACACGCCGGGTTCTGCCCTTTTATTATAGTATAGATTAGGAGGATTAGGATGTTACTGTTACGAGCTGTAGGGTTCGGGATTAAATTTATACGTACACTGATTTTACCGTTAACTATCACAATTTAGTCGCACAGTAAAAGAACACTCAAATGTCACAAACACTAAACACTTGACACTGAATTATATAAGGTGCTAACAAATTAAGTCACGGATATTTTTACAGCTGATAGTACTCGGCCCTCGAAGTACATTTACTTAAGTATGAAACATCATTTGTTTTGTTATGTTTTTTTGGAGAAAAATAGGAAACAAATTTGCTACGTTAAAACACCCTGTTTAAGAACCTGCCGTTTTCCCGCCGAATGAAATTTTTTTTTTCCTTAATTATAGTTAAAAGTTAATTGTTTTAATGTAATTTATTATCTCTTAAAATATCCTTGACTAATTTGTTAGCACCTTGTATAATTCGCACAATATGCACGCGATAACCGAGTTCTACGAGGGTGAAATCGCGGGCAGAACCTAGTAATTTATATGTTAGAAGAGCCTTAGCTCTAGTTCCTTAGAACATCTTACTTCCACAAAACGTCCATTAGGACGGTATGAACATGGAACGCGTGACATTTGGGTAATTACCCAAATTGCGTCGTTTGACTCGAGGCGACGTAGGTTTTTGCGATAATCTTGTTAGGGGCTTATTAGGAGTCGTTTCCTTCACTATCTCTGGGGTACATCTGCCAAATGGGCTTATGTCGGGGCTACGACGCGCGAGCTGGGGCCTTATTCGAGAGGCAGAGATTTTTTTTTAAAAGCCGTGGTGGCCTAGTAGTTCGACCTACCGCCTCTCATGCAGAGGGTCGGGGGTTCGATTCCGTCTCGCACCTCTTAAGTTTACTTATGTGCGTAATTAAATTTGAATTTACCCCTGAGCTTTTCGGTGAATGAAAACATCGTGAGGAAACCTGCACGCATTTACGAAGTAATTCAAAGATGTGTGTGAAGTCCCCAATCCGCACTGGGCCCGGACTATAGCCCAAACCCTCTCGTTATTAGAGGAGGCCTGTGCCCAGCAGTGGGATGCAAATAGGCTGTAGTAGTAGTAGAGAGATTTTAGGGGTTTTGACGTTCCCTATTACCATAATATATCTAATAGGCAGGTACTTCGTACCAGTAGCGATACGGTACCCCTGCACCAAAGCCAGGTAACCTCATACCGCCCGCGGCGAACGTGCGCCGGGAACGTGCAATCAGTCGTTCGCAGCGTGAAACAAGTGTTCAGGTACATAACTTTACAATACGAGTAGACCGCCAACCCTAAACAGGTTCACGCGAACGCATTTGTACACTATCTTACATTAGTTTGCAGATTCGGTTCCATTTGTATGGCGTATCGCTGGTGTACTATTGCAATAAGAAAAGAAGTGTCTGTACACCAAAAAGTAACTCTGTCTTTCTTTTACTTCTCCACGCTTAAACCGCTGCACCGATGTAGATGAAATTTGGTAATGGAGTAGTTGGAGTCTTATGTCTTACTTTTTATCCCGGAAAAACGCATGGTTCCGGCAGGAATGCGATAACCGAACACTAAACGGGCGAAATCGCAGACTAAAGCACGAAATCAATTTACGACCAAGAGATTGGTGAATTGGCGTCATCAGAAATTGATTGATACAATGAACCAATATTCGGTTGAATACACTGAATCGAGAGACAGTGGTGATTTCCATTGAGAAGCTAAGCTGTGATTTTGGAACACTGGTAAATTGGTGCAAATCAATCTCTCCTATGACTACCTACCAATTGAACGGCACAAAAGACCGTTTTGAACTTTGAATGTAGGTTCGCATACAAGGTTGCTAATGATATTGTCCATCATCTGACTTCAGTTCTCCATATAAAGGTTTTTAGGTGCGTTAATTCTTTACCTACGTAATTAGTTTTTGGAAAGCGAACAAATTGTCACTACTACTACTACTACTACTACTACAGCCTAATTGCGTCCCACTGCTGGGCACAGGCCTCCCCTCATCAAGAGAGGGCTGGGCTATAGTCCCCACGCGGGCCCAGTGCGGATTGGGGACTTCACACACATCTTTGAATTACTTCGCAGATGCGTGCAGGTTTCCTCACGATGTTTTCCTTCACCGAAAAGCTCATGGTAAATTCAAATTGAATTTCGCACACACGTAAGTAAACTTAGAGGTGCGAGCCGGAATCGAACCCCCGACCCTCGGCATGAGAGGCGGTAGGTCGAACCACTAGGCCACCATGGCTTTGAACGGCAAATTGTCAAATAGATTAAACTAGAATTTCATTTATGCATCGTTTCTTTGCAGTAAAATAAATTCTTTGTATAGCCACTTGCCACACACAATACAATATATTAAAATATTAATAAATAAATATTCGAGAAACACAATCGGATTTAATTAGAATACGCAAAACATTTCCGTTGTAAGAAAATGTAAATTTAAAAAAGCATGATTTTTATTTATGTTTGCACAAACATTAAAATTAGTTTCAAGTCTGAGTTTCCTTTTATTGTTTTTTTCTATCTTCGAATTAATAATGATAATCTCGTGATCCATTACTATTTTACGATGTTTTTAGACATTTCTAACCTCTCAACCATCGTTACCATTTCTACCCTATCACATCCATTTAAACTTAAACACTCAAAATATCGGAGCTTCATCATTAGAAGATTAGAAACTATAGAATCTCGTTTGCGACAACAGCTATTCTATAAAGAAAAACCGGCCAAGAAGCGAGTTAAACTCGCGTGGAGAGGGTTTCGATCCTTGATTATTTTCAATGACGTCATTTTCAAATCGTTTCACAGGATAAGCTCTTTTATATGATAGATTTCAAATACCATGGACTTCTTAATAATTTTCCTGTAATCTATAGGTCGATAACTATCCTCATATTTTTTTCCAAAATTTTAGGTCCAGTAGTTTCGAAGATAAGGGGGGGGGATGGTAATTTATTTTCGTTACACGTCCGTCTGTGGGTCACAAATTTACATATACGTACCAAATTTCAACCTAATCGGTCCGGTAGTTTCGGAGAAAATCGACTGTGACAGACAGACGGACAGACACACGGGTGATCCTATAAGGGTTCCGTTTTTACCTCTTGAGGTTCGGAACCCTAAAAATCATTTCATTAGAGGATACATTACACTCCTAGGTACGAGCGAGCAAACATTTAACAGGAAGTAGGTAGGTATGTACGTAGTAGGTGTATCGAGAAACAAGCAATATCTGGTATAGACACGTATTGGGGAGTCCATTCAATCAGCTGTGCACACTAGGACTGTCCGGTAGCACGATTGCGTAAATTAAATACTTCCAGATGGAAATACTCCATCAAAATCCTATTTTCTTCCCCTACAGCCATTAGGCCTATGTCCAGCAGTGGAGGTCTTTCGGCTGAAATGATGAATGACAGTCGTTATCCACATTTATTTATTTAATCCTATGGCATAATACAGTTAAGTAATAAATCAATTTTGAGATCGTTTATCCACTTTGCAAGGGTTTAGGGGGGCAATGATTATCCGCGTCCACAAGAATTTACCTTAGCTTAGATACCTTGCACGTGTCCCCCGGGTGGTGCTAAAGAATAATCAACTTGGCTGCTGCACTGCTTGAACGTCATTCAGAATTCCAGAGCCTCGCAGCCGAGCCTAGATACAGAATTCGAACTTGCTACTACGAATTCGAACAAATCGATTGTCCACAGGGAGTCTCAAAGACTTCCATGATCCCAATACAAAACATAGGAATACAAACAATGCTTGATTTTAAAGGCAGGGATGCAAATAGGGGTCAAATGTCTTTCGACACGTGTCGCTAGTGACGTCGGCTGAAGTGACGTGAAGTCGCCGGACTTCGCTCGACTTCACTCGACATGAACGTCGCTACGGACGTAAGGCGCGATGTCGCCAGATATATTAAGCGACACGATATGTTGCTGGACATGTCGCCACATGTGTGTGACACATATCGCAGGACATTTGTCTCCTAGTGGTATCCCTGGCTTCATTCTGTAAACGCGCGTACGCGCTATCGCACAGGACGATGCGCAGTGTTCCATGACGGACTTAAGAGCGTTTATCCTGAAAGTTGGCAACATCGCATACAGCTGTCAAATGTTTCGCTGTTTTCATTAATTGAGATATTACTGAATTAAAGAAGAAGTTCTATGGTTGAATGACGCGTCTCGTTTTATATTTGTTGGTTAAGCATGCAAATCAATCTTATCGATTACATTAAAACGCATGGAAAATGCGATGGAAAGTTTTCAAAAGATAGTACTTCCGTAATCCTAAACATTTCATGTTCCCAGGATAATTGTTGCAATTCATACTTAAGGTTTTATTCAACCATAGAGCGACAATTCATATTTTCATTCAGTAATATTCATAAATGAATGAAAACAATGAAATATTTGACAGCTATTTGCGACGTTGCCAGCTTTGGGAGTAAACCCTCTTAATATTTTCCAAGGTAGTCTGGAGTGGGCCTTCTGTGTTCCATTTATTTTGTGACCTTACCATTCATTAGCTAAGGTGTTTATGGTCCCGATTAAGATCGGTTCCAAATACATCATACACTGTATCTAAGTAATATTTTTTTTAATTTTCAGACAGCTGTGAATCCATCAAAGAACGAATTATTCAGCAGAGAAGTCACAAATTCCTTGCATAACATCCCAGCCAACATACCTAGAGAAAATAAGAAACTACCTACCCGTATCTAAGTGCACAGTAAAATATTGGGTATATATCTTACCTCTACTGAGAGAAAACTCGAATGTATCTTTTTTACAACGGTTTTTCGTGAAGCAATCCTTTTAGATCGGTACTTTTAAATTCGGTGCCTTGGTAAGTTGTAAACCAGGAAAGGCACGAGGCTATACCTATTTATTTTTAATCTATTAATCTATTTTCTAATATTTTTACTAATCAGCAGTTTAATATGGCTAATCGATTTTATAATCTTTGTGTCTGATAAAGTTTTATTCTTCTTCTAAGTACCTACATTAGGTACATATAAGCATAAAATCTGATGTCGGGAAAATTCGTCACACGTTAATTATATTTTGTTCGCGCGAATGAAGGAAGTTGCTAGATTATCTATCTATACATATATTTAAAAATGAATTGCCGTGAGCTTGTCTGACTAATGACCAATTTTGTGTTATTGCCTGTGATTCAGGGAAGGAAGGTTTAAAAAGAAAAATAATTGAGGAACAGCTAGAAAATTGTCTGTAAAGTATACTTACTTTACAGACAATTTTCTAGCTGTTCCTTTTCCTTCCTTTCCTTTCCTGTACACTTTATTGTACAGAAAAAAAAACACAAATACAATTATCAATACAGAGAAGAGACACATGTACAAAGTCGGTTTATGGACGATAATTTTACGTGATAACGTCACTCTTAGGCCGATCGTGCCTCTCTATCGCTTGTTCCGCGCTCTCGCTTGCACGCTCGGCTCAGGCGGAACGTGACAATGAGTCATGCTTTTTCGTGCGTGCAGCCGGCGTTCATGGATTTATCACATCAAAAAAGAAATATAACTTTGTACGGGAATCGCCTGCGTGAGATACGAAATTCGCCAACTAGTATCCGAATACCGGTGTAATCTACAAAAACAATGTGTCTACGCAGGCATACATCCCTATTGTTACAGACTGTATTCTGTAAGAGTAAGATTATCATGTTATGCCCACGTCTGGACAATGTTTGCACAGGGACGTAGTAGGTAAACCTGGCTTATAAATGTTGCAAATACAACACGCAATCAGTATCGCTTTGTAGTCCGATCCGATATGCTAACGAAGCTGCACCCTCGAAGATGCTCGGCACGCCCGCGAGATCTTGGCCCAACGTTTGACGGTAATTTAGTTAGGGCGCGTTGGTGCCAATGTTGGTTAATGTTTGTACCACCAACCATTTACTTTGTAATATGAACTTTAAACGATAACTAACAGTCTACCTCGTAATGATCATGATCACTTAAAGAGATATTCAGAGGGGCTACGCAGTGGGTGGAGTTTCTCTGCGTGATGGAATCTAAAATGATGATAAAATAATTCATCAAAACTATGGTCACCGATATACAGGCTGCAGAATAAGTAACGAGCCTCGAGAACGCCATTAACACGATCATGCCCCAAGGATTTATCCGCGAGTTTACGCCTTCTGCACACCATACCATAGTCTAATCACAACTACGACACTCCATATTAACGGAACCTAAACTGCATACTAAAATGTCATGGTGTACAAATTCGTGCGCGTCTGTGATTATCCGTTTCGACAGGTTTTGCTATTGTTCTGACTGCCCGCTCGCTGCGGGTGTGAGGCTATCGGTTTTGGTGCGGGGAGGCATTTTTCTCTACTGGTACTATAATTAGAAAGAAAGAAAAAACGTGGTGGCCAAGTGATTCGACCTACCAGGGCTCATGCCGAGGGTCGGAGGTTAAATTCCGGCTCGCACCTCTAAGTTTACTTACGTGTGAAATTCAATTTGAACACGCTTTTCGGTGAAGGAAAACATCGTGAGGAAACCTGCACGCAGTTGCGAAGTAATTCAAAGATGAGTGTGAAGTCCCCAATCCGCACTGGGCCCGCGTGGGGACTATAGCCCGAACCCTGTCATGATGAGGGGAGGCCTGTGCCCAGCAGTGGGACGCAAATAAACTGTAGTAGTAGTAGTAGGCACTATAGTAACTATCTTAGATATACTGTGGTCTAACTAATCTCGTATACCATACAGTAGTCGAAGCCGTCTTGACAGAGCAATCGTGTAGTGTGAGTTCATTCACTTGCAACTATAGTAGTTTTCGAATGCAACAAAAGGAAACCTTTTGAAACTGATTTAAAAATCCATTGAACGTTTTCATTGTACGTACAGTCGGCAACACGAGTTACAATGTAAATTTTCGTACATGATGCAAAAGCTTCTTGAAAAACGCTTTTTTAGGGTTCCGAAGTCCACAAGGAACCCTTATAGTTTCGCCATGTCCGTCCGTCCGTCCGTCCGTCCGTCTGTCCGCACTATTGCTCGGAGATGCTTAGGTCTAGAGAGCTGTAATTTGGCATGAATATGCATATTAGTTACGCTGACAAAGTGGTACAATAAAATTTTGAAATATATTTTTTTATAGGGTACCTCCCCTACTCGTAAAGTGGGGATGTAATTTTTTTTTCTTGCGTACCCCATGTTGCGGCATATCGTTGAATAGGTCTTAAAAAAATATTGTGGGTTTGTTAAAACCATTTTTTGATTAAGTGATGCGTTTGTGAAATATTAAGCTTTAAAGTGATATTTTTTGTTAGAGTCACGTGTCCCCCCCCCCCCCTGCCAGCTAAATGGTGGTATTTGGATGGCTGAAAAAAATCACGGTTGTGGCATATATAACGTAGTTGAAAGAAAAACTATCAGAGCTAAGTAGGCTGTACAAACTTACGAGTAATAGTCGACCAACTTATAATGATGATTTTTCTCGAGCGGCAGGGGCGTCGGGCGGGCACGTCATACCACAGGCTAGCTAGATGCTAATAAGTCTTAGAAAGGTACTGTGGGCATCCTCAACTTCGGAACCCTATAATTTGCGCGTGGCCCGACACGCACTTGGCCGGTTTTTTTAATTGGCTTTGCTACGTATGGAGTAAACGTTATTACTAACTACATACACTTAATTTTGCTCAGTAGGTACGATATCTTTATTAAACCTTATATTAAGCACTTTAAGAACCAATTTAACTTGCGACCCCGATATTACATCTTACTGCATTTGCGGCGGGTTCATTTACCGTCTCAATGCACATTGCGCGAATGCAATTTTCCTTATAATAGGAAAACAAAGTTCTTGTTAGCTCAAAATGGGATTTCTTTTCAGCTTCCCACATTAACTTAAGCAATACTTGTAAGTGAAAAGTTGCAGTTCGACTACATAGGTACTTTACTTAAGTACTTAAACAACACACACACGTCAAAGAAATGAACTTTTGGACATACAACGGAAAAGGGTGCAAAAGTGTAAGCATATCTTTAACTTGGACTGCAGGTGTAGGTACATACAGTCCATGACTGATCTGTTACTGTTTTTGACACTGGAAATGTCTTTTCGTTCGCTCCAGTATAGGCTCCGATTTCACGAAAAAGTGCGATCCCTTATATCTCGGAGAGTTGTGAAGATATGATATTCAAAAAAGACTCAAAAGACGCGTATTTACGAGAGCTATAAGGTGCCAAGAGAATTATTCGAGAAAGTAAAATCCCACCAAAAACATAAATGTAAAAAAGGAGAGCCAAGTTCAATACAAAAATTATTCTGTGCTGTGGGCTTCGCCGCAAAAAGAATGGAGATCTGAGATTGAGTGCCAAGTTCTATGCAAAATCTAAATATGTAGTCTAAGGGCTGAATTGGCTGGTTTTCCCATACGAATTATTATTAAGTACCTACTTTTACACAGTCATGGAAAGAGCCTTATGTTCGATGGGTAGTTTTCTACCAGCAAGCCAAATTTTCGGAATAATAAAATAAGAACCGAAAGGTAACAGGTTTAGAACATGCGAAGGCTATATAATTCGTATGGGAAAATCAGCCAAGTCAGCCCTTAGACTACATATTTAGATTTTGCATAGAACTTGGCACTCAATCTCAGATCTCAATTCTTTTTGCGGCGAAGCCCACAGCACAGAATAATTTTTGTATTGAACTTGGCTCTCCTTTTTTACATTTATGTTTTTGGTGGGATATCATTACTTTTTGTAGGTAAGTACATATCCTCGTAACGCCGTGGGTCCTTTTAAAAGGACAAATTCAAAACTAAAAGTAGACTTTATAAATATAAAATAATTGCATTGCCAAGCCCACAGCAGAGAATATTTTTTGTATTGAACTTGGCTCTCCTTTTTTACATTTATGTTTTTGGTGGGATAATAGATTACAATATCTACCTTATAGGTCACCTTATTCGCAACCTTATAGGTCAGATATCGAGAGACAACCGGACAGCAAGACGCTCGCTCGGCCACGTTCGCGTCAACGGTTCGATTCGGTTGTCACAGCGCCCCACCCACCCCGCCCGCGCCGCTCCGGCGTCACTCGGCGCGCGCGCGTCGTGTATATACCGAAAATCTAAATGCCTATTATTTTATCATTATTTATGAGTAGGTAATGATTTTACACTATTGATGTGCGCTAAATATAAAAATAATAATTAATCCCATAACGTAGGTACCCTAAGTAATATTAGGTATTTATGTTAAGCGTTCATAATAGAATCTAATTATTTAAAAATTGCCAGTTTTTTATTTATTCCTTTGTATTCATCTAATTACCTATCTGCATACCAAATTTTAACTCTCTAGGTCATCTGGAACTGGGTTAGAGTTTTGGTCTATAGGTCAGTCAATGATAAAAATGAGGAATTTTGGACATTAATATCTAAATAACCGTTTGAGATAAGCTTATGAAATTTAGAACACATATGTATCTCGCAAGTCTCAATATATGAGCCAAATTTGATACGTTTATGTAAAATAGTTTTTGATTTATGAGGGGGTCAAAAGTGGCTCCAAATGGTTCGTGTAATATTACACACGGTGCGGCTCGCCAGTTCTGTTTCTTGAACTTGGCTTGACACGCTCCCGCGTGTCTAGATACGAAAAAGTTACCTATGGTTAAAATGGCGAAAAAAAAACATTTTTTCCAAATTTCGATTTTGGCGCTCCATATTTTGGAAACGAAGAATGATATCAAAAATTTAAGAAATATTCCTCTGGGCAAATTAGTCAGCTACAAATTGAGCCTAAAACAAAGACGATCGGGTTAAGGGTTTGCCCTGTAGCCTAACCTTTTTGAAAAAAGTCAAAAAGTCAGAACGACATTTTTCAAATTCCGTAGAATCTACGGAATTGAAAATGTGCTCGATAGTCGTGTGAGACACAAAATCTGTGTTTTATTTTTTAATTAGTATAAAAATTTTATCCCTAAGGGCAAAATTAATGTAAACGGCTACTGCAAATGTGTAAATGAACTGCACTTTCTGACACCTTTGTCTAAATCGTCACATTTCCAATACTCCACGACGGCATAAGGCATTGTGCCTCGACGAGGCTGCTTCGATCTGCATCTTGTCGAACAAAGGCTTTGTGGGACAATGGTCGTTATGGAAATCTCCCTCATCTGCCTGGGACATCGTATAACTTATGACTTCTGATTTCTTATTGACGTGAAAGCTAATGAACGTTTTGCATGTATTATTTTAGATTTATTACTTGATCACGGAAGAAAGGCAATTAACTGTTAGCCCATATAAATACATAAATAAAGTCAAAGAATGATTGGCTAAGTTTGAAGACATACAAGCTGCTAAACTGCTTACTATAAAAAATATACTTCGATTTTGTATTCAAATATTGAGGACATTTGGGTCTCAATTTGATCGATTACGATTGCTATTTTTAAATTATGGTCCAATTTCGAAAATAAGAAAATTACACTTTGAAACAAATCCTAACAATGTGAAATTCACAATGAACCCCTAGGAGGATCTACCTAAGGCTGTTTTCACACCTCCGCCGCGAATTTGAAACAGCGGTACCGCTGAAAATTTTCTATCGTTTGTCCATTATACACATCTTTGACGCCGTTCACATCTCCGCCGCAGAACTGAAATAGCGGTTTGAACGCGGAGTTGTGAACGGCGTCAAAGATGTGTTTAATGGTAAAACCATGGCAAATTTTCAGCGGTACCGCTGTCCCAAATCCGCGGCGGAGGTGTGAAAACAACGTAAGTAATTTTCAAATTAATTCCGCGCAGTGTCTGTGGTCATTGAGAGATAAGATGACATACAATGAATCCTGCATAATAGGTCGTAGAAAGTAAAATAACGATTAAAGTTGCTTAATTTAATATCAGAGTGAACGTTACCAGATCTGTGAACGAACATGTACGACATAACACGACATTCTCTAGTCTGGCGATACATGACACGATGTTGTTTCAATCCGTGTTG
Source organism: Aethes cnicana (assembly GCA_963971205.1). Lineage (NCBI taxonomy): Eukaryota > Metazoa > Arthropoda > Insecta > Lepidoptera > Tortricidae > Aethes > Aethes cnicana. The sequence continues at coordinate 4,378,740 of OZ020294.1, forward strand.
TCACGTCGGGTTTTGATGTCACAGAACCAATAGTTTTGGACAAACCTGATTTTACTAAACATAACCGCTGAATTTACATGAGTACAGTCGAGTTCACCAATATATACCTACACACTTTTACACCTTGCTCCCTTGTAACAAGGTCCAAAAGTTATCATATATTAATGAACTTGACTGTACAATTTATCACTGGCCAGTAAATGTTAGTCATAAATTAAATACAAAGTTAATCATGCACAAAAATTGACAAATCCGTAAGTAGATACACAGATTCCTTATTCCCTCAAGCACACACGTATTTGTTGCAGTAGATTTCATATCCTTTATGTTAACCGAGGAAATTTTTGATCATACGTTTTCTGAGAATATGCTTTACTAGACGTCCCGCATATAATTATACTATACCCGATTATAACTAGACGTCCCGTATATAAAATAATAATAATAATAATAAAATTATAATTTGTGTAGGTACCCGATAGCACTGTAAATATAGATGGTTATAGTTATAGACGTATGAAAAAAGAACTGGTTTGACCCGTAGAAAACCCGCTCCCGTAGAGATATCGGGATAAAAATATCCTATGGCCCAGGGTCTGAAACTATCTCTATACCAAATTTCATCAATTTCGGATTCGTAAGACGACTCCTTTAATTTGTTTTTGAGTATATCAATTTATATAGTTCTTTAGACACTCGGGTAAAAAGTGATAAAACTTAGATGACATGCTCGAGATGGATTGAGTCCAGTCACCGCTATTTGCAGTTTATATGCTTTTAGCACAATGAAATCCTAATAATATTTTGATGTTTTGAAATGCATCGGAATTACAGTGCCACGCAACTTTCCTAGAAAAGCTATTACAAGTATATTCAAGCTTCCCTTTACTAGGACTAACTTGGGACGAAACTCACCAACTTTCGTATTTGTGATGAATTAAATTCATTAAATGCTATAATTCCTGATGTTGACGTATTCCATGATCCGTTGGATGTTTTTGTAAGTAGGGTGCTGTCGTCGTTTCGCATGTAGGCTTTTCTTTTTGTTTAATGTCCAATATCTCTTATAGGTAGCCTTTTTTTATAACTGTTTTCTAAATTTACCATTTCATACCCTTATTTATACCTTATGCCTTTATTTAATCAATATTAAGTAAGATGTTGCATGTAACTATTTAAAGAATGTTGTACATGCCTGTTATAGGCATACATATCGGAATAGATCTTACCTTTAAGTGTTTATGTTAAAGTTGAATATGTATGCTGTTGGCGTGTCTTATTGAAATAAATAAATAAATATTTCCAGTAGAGTCACTTCACGTCACGTAGTACTACACGGCGGACACGGCCTACAAAAGCACGATTCCGAACACAATTCGAATGAACTGTCAATGTTCGCGTGCGAGGACGTCCGTGTGCGCGCGAGGACGTCTGTAGACTTGTAAATGTGTGTGTACCAGTACGTGGGCCAATGATCCACTCTCCATTTCCGGATGAAACAAATGACATATGTGTCACCTCGACCATTGCTGATCTATTGTGACGGGGCCATTCTGTATGTAGTACTATTAAATATTCTGTGGTAGTACACTACCAGTCACGTCGTACCTGCCCGGCGGCGTACAAATTACTTGTCCGGGCATTGTAAATCGGACACTAAATCACTTGAATCGATGTGTCGCGTTCAACAGATACGTGAATATTATGGAATTCAATGATGAATGCACCCATTATGTTAACAACAAATCAACGGTACACAATAGGGATGCCGACAACATTTTTTTCCTTAGTCTATCAGGAAGATTATTGCAAAGTATTGGACACGTATTTTTTCTTTTTTCACGTAATCAAACTTATACGGAGATATATTGAGTTGAAATGTCGCGTGACGTCACGGTTAGGTACGATTTATACCTAACGGTGACGTAGTTAGCCCCCACTCTCCAACTTTAATGCGTTTTAACTTAATCATTCTTTGTTAATTTGATAAAACAAAAAATACGTGTCTTATATTTTTTGTTACCTGACTGACGGACTATAATTGGAATTTCGATTTCTTCACCCTGTCGTCATCCCTATTTTAAAGTATTAAAACTACATATTCATTATCATCATCATCTTTATCACCGCCATAATCATCATCAATATTATCATCATTTCAGTCGATAGACATCCATTGCTACACATACCTAAGCCTCATAACGTTAGCAACCTCGTAAAACATACGTTAGTCTAGTATTAAGTAAAAATCAATTTTATGTCGAAATGGTCTTTTTCCATTGCAAATTTCAAACGGAACATTATTTCTTTACTTCAAGAGAGCTCTTTGAGTGACACATTTTGACCGGCAAATATATCGCCAAATATCATAAAACCTGTAATTCTTGCAAAAAATGTTGGTTGGTCATTGATAACAGAGTTATTTTACCTCAAGTATTTTCAATTAAGGAAGAATTTTCTCAAAACAAAGGGCAAGAAAATATTTCCGGAGCCTTTTGGGTAAAATCTTTAAGTTATTTCAATCTCAGCACTCAAAGGACACTTTTAAACTGGCTTTAAAACGACTCGATCCCGATACCTAACCATTTCATTCAATTTGACAACGCTTTTACCTCAATTCACATTTATATTGGAGCCGATTGATAAATGGTTTCAAATCTCTCCACAACTTGGAAATAAATTCGTTCCAAAGTCTTAACTTTATAAATCAAAGTATTCTCGTCGAAATCTGCGTGTTTTCTGAAGACTTATTGAAAAGATTTGAACTCAGCTCGTAAGTAATTAAAGATGATGAGATTTTTTCAAAGTTTATTGATGATATGCTAATTAAGTTTCGAAACTAATTGGGAAGTCCATTTTGTTGTTGGAATATTAACTTCATTTCTTCCAGAAATCTGACTGAAATTACTCAAATGGTAAAAGGTTTTTCGTAAGTCAATTCGAAGAGGCCAGACTTATAAATAATGAAGAAAATTGTATCGGTAAATTACTAAGCTTCGGTTTAGTTTTCGTACTTTCCAAAATTTCTGATCGAATTAAGAGGCCACAGTTGCGAGCCGGCGAGAAAGAGATAGCGCTATCTATTCACGCGTAAAAGATGCGACAGTGATAGTGGAGGGAGACATAGCCTGCAAATTACCGGCGTAAGCATTAATTGTTATTTACAATGAAAGTATGTAACTAATTAAGAAAAGGTGTGGAGGAAATCAAAAACAAGTTATTTATTATCTGGAAAGCAAAAATTTGTTGTTATAGACCAGACGGTATAGACCTTGAGAATTCCACGCCCGAAGTAAAAAATTGTAAAAATAGACTTTAGAATCTTTGAAAAATAAAAGTATCGAGGCATTCGTTTCTAATCATGTTTTTACGTCGGACCGTTTAAAGCAAATATTTTTAAGTTTCATGTATATGAGTAACAGCCTCGTATATATGCCACCCATGGTGAGATCTAGATGGCGAAACATTAGCAATTTCGCAACTGTGGCCTCTTAAGGTTCATTTATATTTTACGCTAACCTGTTTTGGTATACGAGTAAACCAAAGCCTTCTACTTCCGATAATTCCTTCAGGCGAATTTCTTATGCGTAGTAATAATATGTTAATGTGTATTACGAACCATTCTTAGTCGAACATCAATCACTCATACGGAGTGACTTTGGAACCTCGTGTTCATGCATATTCAAATCAGGCTGATTTCTCAAAATACCAGTGGCTCCTTGGAGAGTTTTCTTCCATACAAATCTGGAACTAGTAGAATTTCTCGGCACGAAAGGCGTGCCCTTCTGATGTTAATTACTATTGAGATGCAAAACGAACGGCAAGGTAATTTACGCTCATTTTTATTTCATTAGAAATACAGTGGCCTATTTGATGTGGACGAAGATTGGGCGCCATTGTTGTGTTCAAAGAAAGTCGGCTGATTATGCACGTTTATTAAAACAGAGAGGCTTTATTCATTAACAACGGAAACCAGGGTTTTTCGTAATGTTATACTGCGGTAACTATAATACCTAGTTTACAGCAAAAAATGTCATTGCTCGCTGTATGAAGCCTACACACTGTAGTGTCATTTTTATCGTCATGAATACAAGTATAAAAATAATAAACATTAAGTTTATACAACTTTATATGAATAAAAGTGTAATCCAGTTTAAATCCAAAAGGGTAATATTGTTCATAATAACATAGTGCGTGAGATACGTAATACAGCTACTCTCGCTAAAACATTAAACGTGAATTTTTGACACCAATAACACTTTTAAAAAAATACGAGTCTGTATAGAAATGACGCTTGATTTAGCATGGACGGTTAATCATCGAATGTCATCGAGTATCGAACGATATCTCGTCAAATTCGAATGATATTCGAACGTGACCAGAAGACCCGATACGGTACGATTGAATCGGATAACGTCCCCGTGGTCCGTTACCAAATGGACTTGAGAGCCACTACGATTGTGCCGCTTTGTGATTGTACCAGACAAATCTTTATACGATATGTCAATCGCGTAAATGGAGTGGAATTTATGAACTAAGGCTGTTTTGCCCCGGGATCTAAGGTAAGCTGCGTCTCTAGGGATATGTGTGATATCTTCTATTTTTAATTGAAATAAACAGTTTTTTTTTCTACAATTAATTTTGGTATAGAGATCAAGAGATCGCAATTGATACTTAAGTGGGTGGCAAGGCAGCTTTAGAATAACCTTAATTAAGCGGAAGTGCGTCTTTCCAAAAAAAAGCCGTGGTGGCCTAGTGGTTCGACCTACCGCCTCTCATTCCGAGGGTCGGGGGTTCGATTCCGGCTCGCACCTCTAAGTTTACTTACGTGCGAAATTCAATTTTGAATTTACCATGAGATTTTCGGTGAAGGAAAACGTCGTGAGGAAACCTGCACGCATCTGCAAGTAATTCAAAGATGTGTGGGAAGTCCCCAATCCGCACTGGGCCCGAAACCCTCTTATGATGAGGGGAAGCCTGTGCCCAGCAGTGGGACGCAAATAGGTTGTAGTAGCGCATTTCCCGCAAAACTGTCAGGAGCTGATAACTTCAGTAACTTCTAGAAAACGCGTTACAAAATGGAGCGATGACTTCTTGATGAAGCCTTGTGTTTGACATTTTAGGTAAAGATTATTTATTTATTAATATTAGAAAGCAAATATTTACAAATGGCGAACTTAATGCCCAATGGCATTCTCTACCAGTCAACCATAGGGTAAAACAGAGAAAGTGTCGGTGCAGCATGATTTGTTAAGAGTAGCTCTTAACAAATCAATATACTTAGATGGAAAATAAAGATATATAATTATGTATGTTATTCAGTCTATTAACTTGACATTTTTATGGTTCTGTAATTGTTATTTTCCATTATGTTTTAACTTGATTTAGTAACTCACCTTGTAGTGATATGTATTTCACACATCACTATTTATGTAACTACAGGCCCTAGCCTTATATAATTAATATCTCATCGGAAATATGGTAAACACTGTTATCGGTTTTTTTTTGATTCCCGAAATTTATCTAAAGTGCGTCTGTAACACGAAACTAGAAAACATAAATTTTACACAACATTCAAAATCCGAGATAATAGGGCTCTGAAGTGTGACTTATTATGTTTTTCTATCGTATTTAAGAATTCACAAAAAGACCATACAAGTTTACAAACTTCCCAATGTCGGTTGTCTTTCCGATCCTATTTATAATTATGTTTTATGTTGTAGACAATAAGGTGCAAATATGTTTAAACATAAACTACGCAAGATGTATTGGTGCGTTGCAGGAATTGCGCAGAGACGGACAAAGTGGACACATGGTGGTTTAGGCGCCAGCGCTGGCGCCCGGGCTGATGCAGTCCGTGCATAAAAAGCGGAGCTGCGACGCTCGCGACGATTTATTTTTACAAGTTTGCGGAATAGTGAATTTTAATGTCTAGAAATTATGATTGTTAATAAGTTGTAGGTTAATAAATTATACGACTAAATGATAATAACAATGAAGAAGCGTGGTCAGAGGTTAGAGGGGTGAGATCGGGGCATTCTGTAAAAGATCGTAGAGGTGACTAGTTGGAAATAAATTAAGTTATAAATTTTAATAACTACATTTTGGAATTGTACTAAAATCTTGTATATCAATAAAAGTAAAAGTATTAGTAGAGTAGAGTCAGTGGTTGCAGAGTTGGGTGTAAAAAAACCAGATGAGTATTCTGAATCTTTAATAAAGACGTGATTAAACTGATAAAGGGTTATTACAGTTTTATCCAGGGTTTTTATTATTAATAATCATAATTGTTCTAATAGTGTTGGATATCGGTATTAATCACGGCTTGTTTTCACACTTCTTATTTTGAGTTTAATTTCGATATTGGATCGTAAACTTATAAATTTCATTCAAGGTGTTGCTTTGTTGGAAACTTGTGAACGGATTTCAATTAAGAATAATTTACGATCCATTATCTAATTATATTTTGACCTAATTTAATTTCTTATATTTTATTTTGACTTTATTGAATTCACTCGTAAATTTATGTAAGTTGATTAGACCTTAGTAAATCAAATGATGACGATGACGATTATGTTGATAATGATGATGATGATAATATGATGATGCTTTGATTAATTGAATTTACTAAAAATAGAAAAGTCCGAGTTTATTTCTTTATAACTAAGTGTAAAGTGCTGGCTCAGGGGTTTTTTATTTGGCTTGGTTCGTTTTTCCCTCTGAAAGTAGAATGTCCAGCTAGGAACGGAACCAAGACTCAAGGATTTCACGTCCTTCGTAATCCTTGTGGATAGGATAAATAAAACAAACAATACAAATATAGGTATTTTTTTTTAGGAGTTTGATAATAAACATTCAATACTTAATAACTCCTAAATACGCATTTTTCTTTATTATCCTTGATTAACCTTTTGATTATTTCTTTTATAGTGAAAATACCCTTTATCGATATTTAATAGATATTTTTCTTAGATCATTTTCATTGGGCTGATTTGATTGAATTATATTAGTACATTATTTGATTATTTCAAAGTAACTTATTTTAATCAATATGGCATTATTTCACTTCATTCAATTTATTTGATTGCCATAAATCATTTTAATACCTGTGTGATAAATAAATGACAAAACAAATCACTACAGATTAAATTTATCTGGGCCTGGGAGGGATCATTCTCCGAGTACGGCCGAACTTCTGTTGGAGGTCTTTTCCCATTTATATCAAATTCACTTTTAATTCTGTTGATTATATATTGCTTTGATATTGTAATTGCAAGTCATACCTATATTGAATTAATTATTCCTATTTTCATAGTTATATTAAATAGACCAACAGAAGACAGGATACGAACTATCGAATTATACTGCGCACATTCTTGGTCAAATAAAAGCGCTAAAGAGCTCTCTCCAGGGTGGCCACCCAATAATATATTCTCAAATAAAACAAGTGCATGTAAATCAATAATACAATGAGAATATAAATATACAAATAAAATCGAATGCATTCGTCAATATAAAGGAGAGAAAGCTCGAGCCGGACTGCGTCCAGTGGACGAGACGGCCAATATATATTACCTATAAAACCCTATCTAAATATATATATATAAATAAAGTTACGTAACTTATATAAGGGTGAGAAAGTGCAGAGTATAACTTGAACATTCGTTTAACCCGAAAACAGTTATGGAGGCATGCCAGTATTACGCTAAGGGAGGCGTAGCCCAGGGTGAGTCCTAGCGTGGAACACTCCACACGAAGACGCACCGAATTAAATAATTATATAATCACGTACATAAGCTTGATGATCATTGCCATTGAAGGGATTTGGTACAGTAGTTACCATCACAACCTCTGTAACTATTTTACCTGTAGACACTTAGCACTGTATTTGCATGTATTTTATACCTACGTAAAGCAAATAAATGATGATTGCCAAATATTATCAGATAAAAAGATAAATGAATACGATATTGCAAATAGATTAAAATCTAACAACAAACCGTCCAATTCATTTTACATGCATCCCACAGATAAGTATGAGATAAATACTCTGGTGGCTCAGCTAGCAAACGGAATGGCTTCAGGATTTGATAATTTAAGTAATGAACTAATAAAACAAATAAAAGATTACATTTTGGAGCCATTTACGGCAATCTGCAACCTAAGTTTGTCACGGGGAAAATTCCCCGATATCTGGAAACTAGCATCCATTTGTCCTATTTACAAGGGAGGGCCGAAAGTCGAACCAGGTAACTATAGGCCTATTTCATTGCTATGTGTATTCTCCAAGCTGCTCGAGAAACTGTATAACCGGCGTCTTATAAACTACATAGAATCTTACGGCCTACTTTCAGAACGTCAGCTGGGTTTCAGAAGGGGTAAATCTACAGAGGATGCAGTCAGTATATTGACTTCAATTGTTGCTTCAAATTTGGATCGGGGTCTTGGTTGTATAGGGGTATTTTTCGATTTGGCCAAGGCCTTCGATACTGTTTCCATTCCAATTCTTTTGAGCAAGCTAGATAGTTTTGGAATAAGGGGAGTAGCTCTAAATTGGTTTCACAGTTATCTCTCGGAACGGAAGCAATGTGTGAAAATAAGACAATATGAAAGCAGCCCCATGTGTACAAACTATGGCGTTCCACAGGGAAGTGTACTCGGTCCGACACTTTTCATTATGTATATGAACGACCTACATGATCTTCCTCTTAATAATGCTGAGATTGTGTGTTACGCTGACGATACTGCGATTGTTTTTCGAGGATTAAGTTGGGAAAATACCCTCCGTAACGCAGAACTGGGAATGAATCATATTGCCACGTGGCTGCAGCGTAATTTGTTGACTCTGAATACCTACCTCCAAGTCAAAGTTTATATGTTTTCATAAAACGCTTGCGTCCTCGCCCCCGGCCTGTTCGGGTATTAAGGTACACTCCTGTGATGGAAGCGATTTGTGTGAGTGCGAATGTATATATAAAGCTGAAACCATCAAATACTTAGGTGTTCAAATCGACCAGAATCTTAACTTTAAATGTCATATCTCAGCACTCGCCAGTCGAGTTCGTAGAGTGATTAATGTTATGAGGCTTCTACGAAATTCAGCAAAGCCGGATATACTTAAGATAGTCTATTATGCACTTTGTCAATCCCTATTGACTTATTGTATTTCTTGCTGGGGTAGTGCTGCCAAAACAGTCATGATCGAGGTGGAAAGGGCCCAACGTGCTGTACTCAAAACAATGTTCCACAAACCTTTCAGATATCCCACTGCATCTCTGTACAGCGAAGCTAAAGGTACTTACAGTTCGGCAACTCTATATACAAAAAATATCTCTATACATGCATAAAAATCTACTTTCTTTCGCTGAACATAATCGCATTCTGAAGAAAAGGACGTATAGTACACCTTTACCGGGAATTCGTACCGCTTTCGCAAAACGGTTTGGTCAATTTGCCTCATCATACATCTACAACGTAGCTGCTAAGTGCTGCGATATCAAAAATAGTAATTTTATAAAAGCAAAACAACAAGTTGAGAAATGGCTTTCTTTGTTAAACTACAATGAAACTGAAGATTTACTATTAATTGTCCGATAATTCCTGTCACTTACATGTTTTCTAATATGTCATAAATATCATTATAAATAAATAAAACAATATTTCATTTGATTAAGTTACACACCACATAAATATAGTGTTTATATTTTATTATAAGGTAATGTTTCACTGTCGAAGTGAAATATAAAATGTAATTATGTATTAATATCCAAGTAACGTCACTTTGCCAAACCGAGGAATACTTCTTTGTTAATCGTGTTGAACTGGTCCCCACGATACAGGCTTGCCTAGTGTGGGGACTAAAGGACATTTCCCACTGAACAGTAACCAATAAGATCTCTTATTGGTTACTGTTAACCATTATATTAATGTTATTTGCTTTGCGTGTCGCTTCATTAATTAGTTTTATTGTTTAAATCTCTTATTGGTTACTGTTATCCATTATATTAATGTTATTTGCTTTGCGTGTCGCTTCATTAATTAGTTTTATTGTTTAAACGAGACAGTGATTCTTTGCAACTCATGAATTCACTTAGATTTAGCGGCCATTACTAATCGCAATTTAAATTCAGTGCTTTGACAGGATATCAAAGGTTTCGAAAGTAAGCTAGTTGTGTCGGTTTTCCGGTTAAAATTACGCCATTATAATATATTTATATTATAATAGGTATATGAATACGTAATCAATCAATCAAGCAATGAAAATGAAAATGAAATGAAAATATATTTATTAGCGATATATATGCAGTATTACAGACAGATTACCTTTTTTACATATACATAAATGCTTACTATTAATAACATACATACTATGTATGTTATTAATAGTAAGCACATTTACATATACATAAATGCTTACTATTAATAACATACATAGTATGTATGTTATTAATAGTAAGCATTTATGTATATGTAAAAAAGGTAATCTGTCTGTAATACTGCATATATATCGCTAATAAATATATTTTCATTTCATTTTCATTTTCATTGCTTGATTGATTGATTACGTATTCATATACCTATTATAATATAAATATATTATAATGGCGTAATTTTAACCGGAAAACCGACACAACTAGCTTACTTTCGAAACCTTTGATATCCTGTCAAAGCACTGAATTTAAATTGCGATTAGTAATGGCCGCTAAATCTAAGTGAATTCATGAGTTGCAAAGAATCACTGTCTCGTTTAAACAATAAAACTAATTAATGAAGCGACACGCAAAGCAAATAACATTAATATAATGGATAACGTTATTTCCACTCGCCAGTTTTGCACGAGGTGCTTATTTATTGACATAAAATTTAAATGGCAACGCCAATAAAACGTTTAAATAACATAAATTAAAATGTATTTTTTGTTCGGATACAAAAGCTTATTTAGATTATTAAAATTTATGATTCGGTTTACGTCCTAGGCGAACGATCTGTACCTATTAGTTTGTTGAAATACTAAAGCGCTGGTAAATTCATTTCTGACGTGTAAAAGTGCCCCAATGTGGCCAATTTGCTGAATACTTAAATGATTGATTGATTGGCGAAATGGGGATTATCGTTTCTTTGCTCACCAGTTGGCGCCACTGTTGACTAAGGTCCAGAGGTATAGCTGTCAAAGGCGACTTTATAAGATCGGCGCCGAAAGAAAGTTTTAAAACTTGAATCTCATTAAGTTTATTAATTATAAATAACTATCAACATATCGAGTAGCTATGCCGCAATGTTCTGCAGTTCCATTTGTTCGGTTTTTTTTTTTGTTTTAAAGCGTTCATATTCATCGCCAAGTAATCCATATTTGCGATAATTTCACGAAGAAGATCACTTTTTAACAGATAAATTAAAGAAACTATAATTTATGTCACGAAGCCCGCCAAAACCAATGAAAAGTGAATGTTATTGGACCTCACGCGATACTAGCGCCTCTAGTGGCAAATTAACACGCGATAGCCCCCATTGAGGTCAGCGGTTGATAGATACGAGTAGGTATTATGCCTACAGTGAACTGAAAAAAGAAAATCAAATGTGTAGACCGAAGATCCATACTAATAATATCAATATTCCATATTTAATATTATAAATGCGAAAGTAACTCTATCTGTCTGTCTGTTACCTCTTCACGCTTCAACGGCTGGACCGATTGAGATGAGATTTGGCATGGAGATAGTTGGAATCCGGACCTTTCCCGGGACTCCAACTATCTCCATGCCAAATTAGGCTACTTTTTATTCCGGAAAACGCATAGTTCCCGTGGGAACGCGATAACCGATATCCACGCGGGCGATGTCGCGGGCAGAAGCTAAACAGACAAAACAGATAAACAGTCAAAAATTCTAAAACCTGTTGGAACATGTTATGTTATCAATTCAAAGTATCCCCAGACAACTTTTTTTCGAATATCTCCCATGTACCGACTTTCGACCCTCTTTAGTTTTATTATATGTATAGATAGATAGATAATATGTATATATAGATAGATAGATTATATGTATAGAATATAGATATAGATACGACACAACAGATATTACTTGAGGTTCGATTAGAAATTCTAGCTGGAGCCCTGTACAAATCGTACAATGGACGATGAACAGCGGCAGCAAACAACATTGGGATGCTTTGTTAAATGCAAATTGTTTCGTGTTGTTCGAAATACACGCCTCTTGTCCCGAAATTTTGGATACAAATTAGAGATATTCGTACGAAAATTTCAAACCCTCTCGTGATGAGAGGAGGCCTGTGCCCAGCAGTGGGCCGTAAATAGGCTGTTGTAGTAGTACGAAAATTTTCCTGTGACACTGAAAAGATTATAAACCAGTTGAAATTCGTAACTTTATCTGCGTCTCATACTACATAATAATAAAAGGGTAGGTCTCTTTCTAACTGTCTGTCTGTTTGTTAGAGTTAATCTCCGGAACTACTGAACTACTTTTAGTGCGGTTTTCAATGGTAGATAGAGCATCATTTGGAGCTACATATAAGCTACACGGTAAAACTGTGTTCGTTTATGTGTGTTGTCGTGTGTGTGTGTGGGTTGTGTTGTAAATGTTCCTTTTATTATGTCTTTTCAATAAATATATTATATTATAATTATTATTATTAGCTATGTTTAATGTCACATTAAAATCGAATGTCGGAGAGGAAATTTATCGGGATTTTTTTAATTATTAAAAGCATAGAAAATACAGGTAAAAAACATCCACACCATTCTTCGTCAATTCGGAAATTTCATATGCCACGCAGACGAAGTCGTGGGCACAACTATTACTACATAAATACCGTTGTTTTACTCTGTGCGATTAAGTTGTGATCTACCACTACTAGTACAGCCTATTTGCGTCCCACTGCTGGGCACAGGCCTCCTTTCATCACGAGAGGGTTTGGGCTATAGTCCCCTCGCGGGCCCAGTGCGGATTGGGGACTTCACACACATCTTTGAATTACTTCGCAGAGGCGCGCAGGTTTCCTCACGATGTTTTCCTTCACCGGAAAGCTCAGTGGTAAATTCAAATTGAATTTCGCACATAAGTAAGCTTAGAGGTGTGAGCCGGTATCGAACCCCCGACCCTCGCCATGAGAGGCGGTAGGTCGAACCACTAGGCCACCAAGGCTTTAAAACGGTTTTAAAAATAAAAAAAAAGTGTATAAATTTAATCCCGAACCCTACAATCAAACACTAACAATACTGTCCACGCCTTTTTCACCTTCACAAGGGAAGATTTCTGAGATGAAAAATATGATACGCTACGCACGTTCACCCTAAACGTAGGTTTATTGTATTGTCTGAGTAGATCTACTGGCCGTGCTCTGCTGTGGAAGTAGGTACCTTACCTATCCACTACATTTTGATTCCAAGCGTTCGTACCACGTGCCAGCAGCAGTTCAGGCTTTAAAACTATCTCCATACCAGATTGCATCTAAATTGGTTATGAGCATTAATTGTGAAAAAAAAAGCCGTGGTGGTCTAGTGGTTCGACCTACCGTCTCTCATGCAGAGGGTCGGGGGTTCGATTCCGGCTCGCACCTCTAAGTTTACTTAAGTGCGAAATTCAATTTGAAATTACCAATGAGCTTTTCGGTGAAGGAATTGTGAGGAAACCTGCACGCATCTGCGAAGTAATTCAAAGATGTGTGTGAAGTCCCCAATCTGCACTGCGCCCGCGTGGGGACTAATAGCCCAAACCCTGTCGTGATGAGAGGAGGCCTGTGCCCTGCAGTGGGACGCAAATAGGCTGTAGTAATAGAGTGTAGTTTAATTGCGAATCAGTAACAGACAGAGTTACTTTATAACGAAACTTGTAATCAGGACTGACTCCAGATAAAAAGCAACGAAAATGGGTATTGTGATATCATCTATAATAAGTGCTATAATATATATAAAACAAGAAACTGACTGACTTACTGACTGACTGACTGACTGACTGACTGATCGATCAACGCAGAGCCGAAACTACTGGTCGTACAGAGCTGAAATTTGGCATGCACGTTGGGAAACGTAGGAGAGCACTAAGAGAGGATTTTTGGAAATTCCCCCTTTAAGGGGGTAAAATGGGGATTGAAAGTTTGTATGAAACTTCTAAACCGCTAAAAAAAAGGGTTCTTTTACTACGTATGTGAGCACTAAGAAAGGATTTTTTGAAATTCCCCCTCTGAGGGGGTAAAATGGGGGTTGAAAGTTTGTATGAAACTTCTAAACCACTAAGCTTGAAAACGTGAAACTTGGCAGGGAGGTTCCTTTTATAACATAAATGAACGTTAATAAAGGATTTTTGGAAATTCCCCCCTTAAGAGGGTAAAACGGGGGTTGAAAGTTTGTATGTAACTTCTAAACCGCTAGACCTATAAACATGAAATACTGCAAAAAGGTTTCTTTTATGACATAAATGAGCACCTACGGAGGATATTTGGAAAGTGCCCCCTTATAGGGGTATAAAGGGGGTTAAAAGTTTGTATGTAATGTAACTTATAAACCACTGAATGAAACATGAAATTTAGGAAAAAGGTTTCTTTTATGACATAAATGAGCTCTAACAGATATTTTTTGGAAAATGCCCTTTTATATGGGTAAAAAGGGGATTAAAATTTTGCATGTATCTTCTAAACTACTTAGTGTAGAAAAATGAACTTTGTTAGAATTTCTAAAAAATCCTTTATTAACGCAAACGCAATTTCATGGAAAACGCTGCATAATCCCTTTAGGTGATAACAAAATGATGTATGGATGGAGGAATTGCTCCCATATAAAAATGGTCCCACATAATGTTTTATATGGAAAGCTATTTAGAGGGATACAGTATTAATCTTTATCAACTGAAATTGGATCAATTGAAATCACCTCAAGCATTTCATGCACTTTATGATTGCCATTTACACCATGCAATTTAAATGAATATCTTAGGAGTTATCGTAAAGAAAATGAATTCAGCGCGTACTTAGCTGACCCGCGAGCTGAGCGGCCTTGTGGTTGGCCATCCGTTTGCGATGCTTAACAGTCCGAGTTCAATATGAGTGGCGCGCACAATCGAGTCCCGGGGAAGGAACCCGGCTACATATTAAGTTCGGTTTACACGGGTCCAGTGTTTATCCCGGAAGAACGCTTAGATCCCGCGGGAACGCTAAAACCGAATTCCACGCGGACGAAGTCGCGGGCAAAAAGCTAGTCTATAATAAGTACTAATAATAAGTCTGTGCGGATGTGTCGGTGATTAGAGGAGGCCTGTGCCCAGCAGTGGGACGCAAATAGGCTGTAGTAGTAGTAGTAGTAATAAGTCTGTAGAAGGAGTTGAGTCTGTAACTTGGAAATTAAAAGAAACGATCGAATCGAGGGGCCGGTCTTTATAAGCGATACTGAACACAAAATAACAATTTTTAGAAAAATTGTCTGTGTGTAATATACTGGTCGGATTGCAAAAAAATTTGATATAAAGGTAGTTCAAAACACTGGTCAACATATAGGCTACTTTCTATCCCGGAAAAACCTATAGTTCCCGCGGGAACGGTATTACCGAATCCCACTCGGACGAAGTCGCGGCCAGAAGCTAGTATTTAAATATTTCGTTCTTAAATGCAAAAAAAAAAACCAACGACATTATAAATAGAGCTGTAAAAATCATGAA
Organism: Aethes cnicana; assembly: GCA_963971205.1. Lineage (NCBI taxonomy): Eukaryota > Metazoa > Arthropoda > Insecta > Lepidoptera > Tortricidae > Aethes > Aethes cnicana. Next base: position 4,394,405 of record OZ020294.1, read on the forward strand.
ACAATATCCAAAAACGAATTTTCTGCTTTCGATATTATTTAAAGCAAGCTTGAAGCGACGACTTCACGTCTCACCGATCCCGAAATTGGAGTAGCGTGAACATACGAGAATTTATGCTTTACCGTTAAATTTGGGGATTCGAAACAATCCCCTTTATATTTTGATCGTGATTTTGTGAAAATTAATTCGTAAATCAATGTGACAGACTGATGGCTCCATTCACCATTACTTGCGAGTTGCGAGTAATTGTAAGAGTATGTGAGTGTTTGCTCTAGAAACCGTATTTTTGTTACGACTGTCACGATTTCTTTCACGAAGGTTGCGGATTTACGTTAATAATTGTTTTTCTTCATTTTTTTACATAAGGACCCAATCCCTATTAATTTAACGCATTTTTTGTATAATGCTAATGAAATGGTATTTCAGTGCGTACAACCAAACGACACCAAATGTTTTAAATTAGCAGAAGCAGTCTCAAGCAATATTCAAATTTGCACCTCCAACGGCTATCCGTGCCAGATGGCGTGAAACTAACCGCAACATCGAGAACTTACTTGAGCTCGCCAAATGAGTCCATTGCTTAACACCAAATCTAAGGTATATGTGACGTCATCTTCTGTAGCTGTTCAGCAAATGGTCAAAAGCAATGATAATGTTACTTTATTTTTCATGCCATTTTTCTTTGTTCTTGTATAATCATTTGGAATCAAAACAAATCCATCATTTGAATATGAGAACGGAGGGAACGAGAATGAAGGGTATGGAAAATAAAATCATGCATAATATGTAAATTTACATTATATACGTAGGTAGGTATGTATGTACAAAAGTAGAATATACAAAAGAAAATACTAGTCTTATACAATAATTTCCTTTCGTTTTGTTTGTACTTTCTTAGTAGAATTCAAATTCTTTTTTAATACCTACACCATTTTAACGCTTTCAACATTATTTAACATTCAATCTACTAACAAGGAACCGCAGTTTCTGCTGGTGAGGCTTTAAATTATTCATGTTATGAACTTTCTTACAGGGAAATGAAAGAATAGCAGGCAAAATTCTTGGTACCTAATTTTTAAAAGATTTGTTTTAGTGACGAGCTTTGGTGGAAACTTGTGTCCAGTCAGTGGTCGTCATGGGCCTGGAATATCGTCGAAGCAATTCAAATTTGTATGTGAGTATCCAATCTAAGATGAGTTCGAGTGGGGACGATAGGTACACTCAAGGATAGGTCAAGTTGAGTCTGTGTAGCGTGCTCACACGGCGGACACGGCCTATAAAAGCACGATTTCAAAGACAATTCGAATGAAGTGTCAATGTTTGCAAGCTAGGACGTCTGTACACTTGTAAATGTGTGTATAATAGTACGTGGACCAACAATTCACTTACCATCTCCTTGTAAACGTCGCGGGAACGCGGTGGATACACAGGACAGGTCTGAGTGGCGCGCCTTGGGGGAGGCCTATGTCCAGCAGTGGACGGCTTTCGGCTGAAACAAATAACGGTAAGGCGAGTTGGGCGCGAGTTTCGCGCCAACTAGATTCAGGCGGATGATTCCGTGGCCATTGTTTACGTAGTACTATTAAATATTCTGCAGTGTGGTAGTGGAACTTTAGGGAGTGCATTCTAAATTCGAAGCACATTCGCCAGATCTCTAGACGCACCCTTACAATATTACCGTTCGTATGATACTCATAATTCCTATCTCAAAGCGGGACCAATTTCCTTTTTCCTCCTTTCGTAATAGTCTGTTATAAAATGCATAGAATTCAGAGGAAGAACCTTTGAGTTGTATCAGTTCATATTCTTGTTATGAAAAAGTAACTCTTTGAGATTCATTGCATCTTAGAAATAAATTATATTTTCATTTTCCTTGCGTCAAAATCCTCGCAATACATAAAACTACTTTTTCGTTACTTACTATGATTAATTAACAATTAAGTGCTGATGTGTGAGATGAAATCTAAAATTTAGAAATCAAAATACATTCAAATAATTATATTTGATTTATGATTGAAACAACCTTACAATAATTATAACGCTTAGGTAGGGATAAGTGTAAACCAATCTTCAGTAAATTAACGGTAAAGCTTTATTCTTGTTTTTAACTAATTCCCAGAATGGATGAGAAAATAGGCAGTCCCCCCCAAAAATCGCCAGAACATCACGGTTATGATAATCTACGTAATCTGTTTAGGGCGCTTCTGTTTACTTTCACTTAACAAAGAATTGAGACCGTGTTTAGAATTTAGCTGGTACCAGACGTAATTTTGAACTGTTGTTCATTTTAATTGTCCAAACAAGTTCGCAATAAGTTAATTCAAAACGACCTCGAACCAAACATTCGTTGAAAAAAATGGGGTTTGGAGTTTAGGGAAGATTGCAACTTTCCCATCAAAGAATTCGGATCTTTTTGCCATTTATTGTTTCCCCGGTTTTTGGTTGTTTCCTTTATAAAAAACGCAGTATATTGATACTGTGCTGATGATACTCTCTTTTTTAGGGTTCCCAAAGGGTGAAAAACGGAACCCTATTAATATGCCTCCGATGTCCGTCCGTCCGTCCGTCTGTCTGTCACAGGGCTCTATCTCTTCAACGGAAATAGGTAGAGATTTGAAATTTTCACAGAATGCGTGTTTCTGTGGTCACTATCACAACAAATACTAAAAAGTTAAAATATATCTATATAAATTGGGGTCTTCATACAAGTAACTGTTTTTAGGGTTCCGAAGTCCACAAGGAACCCTTATAGTTTCGCCATGTCCGTCCGTCTGTCCGCACTATTGCTCGGAGATGATTAGGTCTAGAGAGCTGCAATTTGGCATGAATATGCATATTAGTTACGCTGACAAAGTGGTACAATAAAATTTTGAAATATATTTTTTTATAGGGTACCTCCCCTACTCGTAAAGTGGGGATGTAATTTTTTTTTCTTGCGTACCCCATGGTGCGACATATCGTTGAATAGGTCTTAAAAAAATATTGTGGGTTTGTTAAAACCATTTTTTGATTAAGTGATGCGTTTGTGAAATATTAAGCTTTAAAGTGCTATTTTTTGTTAGAGTCACGTGTCCCCCCCCCCCCTGCCAGCTAAATGGTGGTATTTGGATGGCTGAAAAAAATCACGGTTGTGGCATATATAACGTAGTTGAAAGGAAAACTATCAGAGCTAGGTAGGCTGTACAAACTTATGAGTAATAGTCGACCAACTTATAATGATGATTTTTCTCGAGCGGCAGGGGCGTCGGGCGGGCACGTCATACCACAGGCTAGCTAGATGCTAATAAGTCTTAGAAAGGTACTCTGGGCATCCTCAACTTCGGAACCCTATAATTTGCGCGTGGCCCGACACGCACTTGGCCGGTTTTTTTCTTCGTCTCATTTCAAGCGCTCTATCTAATGAACCATTATTGTTAGACACCTGGAATTTTCACAAAATACGCATTATTAAAGCCTCCATCACAACAAATACTAAAACAGTCAATAAGTTTATTCCCAATGCGGATTTTCACACAGGAAAGTTACGTATTTTTTCGAACGTCGCTCTTTACGTACATTAATTAAATAAAATTTTATAATTATTAAACAAAGTGATTTCCTGACTCTAAAACAATAAAAAAATAGAAAAACTGAAAAAAAAACTCAATAAGTATAAAAAACAAGAAAAAAAGTGTGGAGGGTTTGTGTGTGATTTGAACCCACGGTCACCTGAATGAGTTTCCACGTCTCTCACGAATACACCACCATAGCACTTACTAAGCTGGCGAAATTAGGTATCTAGTTAGAGCGAATAGAACAAAAGTCTAATTCAAATTTGTAGCACGTCAAGTTTACCGCAGTCTTCGCTAGATGGCGCTAGCTGTCAATTACATCGCGCTATCGTTTGGTTGCCACCAAACAGTGACCTGCGGTCATATGCAAATACTTGTTCCGATTAGGACCTAGTACATACTTAGCACGCTATAAGCTTTCACCTCTGCTATGTTTTCGTGTCGAGTATCCGGACAATACCGTGGCTGCCGCAGTGAACTTCCACCCTAAGCTGGGATTCACTTTGTCAGTACGGCGGCGCACTTATTGTTCCCGGTTGTGTAGAACGTCCGTGTAGTAAAGTTCTCGTGCTAAGGTTGAGTTTCCCTTGTCCCTCACTTCGCCCGGCTATAAACTTCGAATATTTTTTGGATATTCATTCAAGTCCATGATATGACTAAATAGTTCCATGTTGCCAGTGTTTTTTTTTCTAATGGCCTCATCGATGTCGCTAGCTAAAGGAGTATGTTTAGATATAAAAAATAGTACATAATATGATGTATTAATAAATTCTATACAGACGATTATTCCCAATTCCGATATGTGAATTTTCTCCTATCTTCCAATAATCTTGTTCGGCTTCGACCCTGCCTGATAGGACCATAAAGTACTTAGTGTTGTGATTAAATTGATTTTTTTTTTCACCAACTGTGAATAGATCACACAGAGACGCTCAGTTGTACGGAAACCTACATATGCGATTCCGCATTTGACTGATTTTTTATTTTATTAACTACCTCACCATGAAGCTCATTGTCTTCCATATCTTTAAGTATTTTTTTTTTCATATTATTTATTTAGTCAGTTGGATTCTGTTAAACCATTTAACTTCAGCGTTCCGGACCTAACTGCCGTGACAGGATGGCTTCTGGGGCATGAATAATTCTTCTGCGGTCCTCCTTTTGCGAGGAGCTGAAGCGTTGTAAGACTCTTTTGTAAGCGAAGCACTAAAACGGGTGACGCAAAAGTCAATAATTGAGTACAGGTGAGCACACTTTATTAGGCGCGTCGTGAATCTTCGATCGCGCAGACAAGGAAAGAATTCTCCGAAAATACACGAAAGAAAGCGTATACCTAAAATCGAACTTATGCGATCGTTATAGTATTCATATTATTTTGTCGTCAGTTAATGTCTCATTTGTACAAGACACGCCCACTACACACACTGACATGATTACACCTCGGGACATTATTATTTGGGAATACTAAAGTATGAGTGGGATGTCGATGAGATATTTCGATATTTCACACAAATACTGTACCTACTTATACAGAGTGACAATATTTTAACCACAGTATCAGTTATCGATTCTGAGCATGTTTTTATGATTTTTAATTTTTTTCGAGTTGGTAAAAAATATTTTTTGTATGGCCCAGTATGGGATTCGTGGTGTGATCGATACGTGGGTTGAGGGCCCTTGGCTTTTATTGTCAAAATGGAAAGAAGAAAAACCAATTGTAACAGGACAGTCTTTAAGTATTTTAGTTTAAACATATTAATTATTTTTTTAATACTTACTTTCCACCGGACTGAGGTGAGAAAAATCATTTCAGTTCCTTATCATTACGATACATATTTATTATACTAAAATAACGGTTCCTTGTGGACTTCTGAATCCTAAAAAGTTGCAAGTTTGCCTTATCTCGGTTTAATTTCATTAATTCGGTTAAATGATTATTTAAAAAAATATAACTATATAATCTATTGATACCAAAACATCTCACTACATTGATAACAAAATATTTATAAAATGGCATTACTTTTATTTGGCTTAATGTGTACCAGTTTAATTAAATACGTGCATTCACTGCGAATAAACTTGGAGCGATAACAGCGCCCCAGGCGTTTGGTGACAACACTATACATGACAGGCGTCATCGTCACAATATTATGTGTATGCCAAGGTAATTATCGTTAGATATTCGTAATTATTTTATTCTAAGTTTGTATTATACGAAATATAGCTATTTGTATAAAAATATCAGTGATTGACACCTAAAAACAGTTAGTGAAACAAATAGTTTACGTAACTACTATTTCACTTAAAATCATCATGAAATATTTACAGTGTCTAAGAAGTGGGATGAGTCACTTGCTGATTGGTTAATCCCCGCGGTATCGACCAATCAGCAAGTATAGGTATTTCCCGCGGTTTTAAAATTCGACTTCTGCGCAGGTACATCGGTAAGCCTTTCAAGTTGTGTTCACCTGTAATGCGCGTGCCTTATAACTAGTATAGACAATAGGACATATTCAGAACTTAATTTAAAAAATAATAATTTGAGCTTAAAACTAGATATAAGAATTGCTGTGCCCTAGCAGGGTTCATGGTTCCCTTTTTAAATAATTTTTGCATGCTTATACATTATAATTATTTATATTACATTAAGTCATTCATGTAAACTAGTCTTAAGTTGCATGTGAAAATATTTGAAATAAATATCTCTCTCTCTCTCTCTCTATCTCTCTCTCTCTCTCTCTCTCTCTCTCTCTCTCTCTCATGTTCGAACTGTAATTTTATATTTAAGACCTTATGTAAACAACATGAGATGCAATAAATGATTTAAGCTTCTGCCCGCGACTTCGTCCGCGTGGAATTCGGTTATAGCGTCCCCGCGCAAATTAAGCGTTAAACTATAACAAATTATTTTTTTATTCACTCGAAACAAATTAAAAACCTAAAAAAACTTGCACAGAATCGATAGCAGATTCTGTGGGTTAAACATCGTCACAGCGTTTTGCTTGACCGTATACCCATCACGGGTAACAAGCGTGAGTGTATGTAGGTATGTAAGTATGTAAAGTGCATGTCATTATAAACCAGGTGCCAGCCAATACAATACTCGTAACACAAACTTCAATATCACGCTCATCAAAATGTGGTTCCAATTACCTATGAGCTTTAAATGCAATTTCGATTACAAGGTAATCCCGATTACCGTCATAATCAACGGATCAGCGCTGATTTAATTTTCACCGCCACTGTCGGCCACAGCAGTCAAAGCTTGCAAGGTGAAATATACACTAGGTTGTATACGTATTATAGTTCGAACTGGCGCTACATTTTCATTGGATTGGCGGCAAAAGGGATTAACCTGATGGAACATCCGAACCGCAATCCCAATAAACCGGAATTATTGCGTAATCAGATGTTAACCAACAACTAAGCAGCGTTGTTTGGTTTATCGATCATTTGAGTTGAATAATTTGAAGAATTACGAACCTCATGTGGCAGTGGGCGGGGCACATTGCTCGCAGGACTGATGGCCGATGGGGCCAGAAAGTTCTGGAGTGGCGTCCGCGAACCTGTAGACGAGCTGTCTGCCTCCATAAAGATGGAGTGACGACCTTGTAAAGGTCGCGGGAACGCGGTGGATGCGAGCGGCACAGGACAGGTCTGAGTGGCGCTCCTTGGGGGAGGCCTATGTTCAGTAAAATAACAAATATCTTGGGACATTTCACACAAATTGACCTAGCCCCAAACTAAGCAAAGCTTGTACTATGGGTGCTAGACAACAATACAAATACTAAACATCCGTGACTCGAGTACAAACATTCCTGCTTATCACACAAAGTTTGCCCCGAGCGGGACTCGAACTCTCGACTGCTGGAACAGTAGGCAGGGTCACTACCAACTGAGCCAAACCTGTCGCCAGCGCAGTGGACGTCTTTCGGCTGAAATGATGATGATGATGAATTTAAAATGAAACACGAAGGGGCAATCATCGTAAAATTACACGGTTTGACCCGTAATAGGAGCAAAAAATTATAATGTAGACTCATCGGTAATCAAGTCCAAATGGTTTCAATTAATTCTAATAAAAAATAATTTTACCGTTATTTATTCTAACAAAATCAATCGAGCCAGTGATGTACTGCAAACATATTGAAAATGTTTTTTTAGAGAACGATGCTACGATGCCATCCTTTTGAAAAAATAACTGTATTCTAATAGAAATGTGTGCAGTAATACGTTTTGAAATAGATCAGTAAGTTTGTTTCATGGCGCACATCAACGCGAGACCGCAAAGTGCTATATAAAAAGTATAAGTGCTATATAACTTAGCAGTCCAAGTTGAAAAAGAAAGCGGTTTTCGGATGAATACAATTTTATTTATTACAAAAGAAACATGGTCAAAGATTTTTATATCAAAACTAGGTGACCCCGCGGACTTCGTACCGCCTTAGATTTTTTTTGGCATGCAAAATAGCTTACGTCCTCAGACCTACTGAACATACACTCTAAATTTCATAAGAATCGGTAGAGCCGTTTCGGAAGAGTTTGGTTACAAACACTGTGACACGAGAATTTTATACATGGTGGGTCAGAAAATATGGCAAATAATTAAACCACAGTATCGGCTATCGATTCTAAGTACCTATATTGTATAGGTCTTTAATTTTTTTTGAGTTGGTAAAAAAAAAATGTATATGGGATTGGTTGTGTGAGCGACGCTTGAATCCTATACAAAATATTTTTTTTTACCAACTCAAAAAAAAATTAAGACCTATACAGGTGGAAAGATCGAATGCCACATGGATGGCAACTACCTTAAATATTGTAAATAGCACATTTTGTGTAAGGGAGACTTTCCTTTGTTTTTAAAAACAATAAATACTGCATTTAAGGATTTATGAAAAATCGCTTGCCTCAGTCGGGACTCGAACCGGTCAAATGTGACAAAAAATAATGAGCTGTATTTTATGATGCAGATTGAAAGGGTTACTGATAACGTTCATTTTTCTCTAAATAACAAATACAATCAGAATAACGGAAGGCCATGAAAATTGTAAACGAAAAATTAAAACACACGGGGCTCATTTTGAACAACTACTTACTTTAGTTAGCAAGGTTTTAGTAAGGTTATTAAATGAATATTGTTTTATTTTGTGTGTTTTAATTTTTCGTTTACAATTTTCATGGCCTTCTCTTATTCTGATTGTATTTGTTATTTAGAGAAAAATGAACCTTATCAGTAACCCTTTCAATCTGCATCATAAAATACAGCACATTATTTTTTGTCACATTTGACCGGTTCGAGTCCCGACTGAGGCAAGCGATTTTTCATAAATCCTTAAATGCAGTATTTATTGTTTTTAAAAACAAAGGAAAGTCGAACGGGCATTACCTAGGTATAGCAAACGGTCGGAACAGGCAATTACGCACACACATAATATTTACTGTGTAGTTTAGGTTCCGTTTGTACGGAGAGTAGCTGTGTAGTGGGTGTGCTATAGCTTCCAGCTTGCGGCAAGAACTAACACATCGTGTCCAACGTATACCGCCATAAAACTGCAAGCGCATTTGTAAGGTGAAGACGTAGACTTCAGACATTTATCCGGCGGCGTAAGGGAACTTTGTTGCAGGGGATAAATCCGAGTTAGCAGTTAGCACGCGTTCACAACTGTAAAGTAAACTCACTTTAATACTGTCAAGGCAGCGAGAACGCTAGTCGGGTTGATTTTGGTTTCAAAGGCGAAGATAATTATGGCAATGAAAGTGTTAAGAGACGAAGAATTACCTACAAATGTCATTGATAGATGTTTTAGGGTTCCGAACCTGAAAAGGTAAAAACGGAACCCTTATAGGATTACTCGTGTGTCTGTCCGTTCGTCTGTCACATTCGATTTTCTCCGAAACAACTGGACGGATTAAGTTGAAATTTGGTACGTATATGTATAAGTTTGTGACCCAAAGACGGACGTGTAACGAAAATAAATGAATTTCAATCATAGACCCTATTGTTGGGGACAAAATTTGAAAACATGTTAATGGAGTATTTCAAAGTATATCGTGTGACGTATCAAATGAAAGTACTTCTTATGAGGATCTCAAATATATTTTTATGTCTTTTTTAGGGTTACGAAGTCCACAAGGAACCCTTATAGTTTCGCCATGTCCGTCCGTCCGTCTGTCCGCACTATTGCTCGGAGATGCTTAGTTCTAGAAAGCTGTAATTTGGCATGAACATACATATTAGTTACGCTGACAAAGTGGTACAATAAAATTTTGAAATATATTTTTTTATAGGGTACCCCATTGTGCGGCATATCGTTGAATAGGTCTTGAAAAAATATTGTGGGTTTGTTAAAACCATTTTTTGATTAGGTGATGCGTTTGTGAAATATTAAGCTTTAAAGTGCTATTTTTTGTTTTAGAGTCACGTGTCCTTCCCCCCTGCCAGCTAAATGGTGGTATTTGGATGGCTGAAAAAAAACACGGTTGTGGCATATATAACGTAGTTGAAAGGAAAACTATCACAGCTAAGTAGGCTGTACAAACTTACGAGTAATAGTCGACCAACTTATGAAATGATTAAAATACCAATGATTTTTCTCGAGCGGCAGGGGCGTCGGGCGGGCACGTTATACCACAAGCTAGCCAGATGCTAATAAGTCTTAGAAAGGTATTGTGGGCATCGTCAACTTCGCACTTGGCCGTTTTTTGGTCAATACTTTTCGAGTTGTTTAAGAAAATAGGCGAAACTTGACCATTCACCCCCCCCCCCCCTTTTCTCCGAAACTTTTGGACCTAAAATTTTGGAAAAAATACGGAGGACAGTTATTGACCTATAGATTACAGGAAAATTATTAAGAAGTTCATGGTATTTGAAGTCTATCATATAAAAGAGCTTATCCTGTGAAACGGTTTGAAAATGACGACATTGAAAATAATCAAGGGTGTCGGAACCCTCTCCACGCGAGTTTAACTCGCTTCTTGGTCGGTTTTTTTTTATCAGGGGCTAATTTGAAGATGCCGTGTTTATTAATTAGTCAGTACGTATTCCGAATGAAACTCTGTTTATACATCCGTTACCTTCACGCTTAAGCCGATGAGCCCATTAAGATCTTATTTGGGAAGGAGATAAATATAGGGTAATTGGGGATTTTGTAATGGACATAAGAATATAGATAGGTACAAGGGCGATTCACGGGAGCTAGCACAAATGGATTAAAATGAGAAAATGCAAAACAAAATGGCTTGGGACAACACATCATCACCAGAGCCGAAAGAATAAATTCTTTATGTTTCAAAATAAGTAAAACACGCAGTTTATGGAGGGATCCAATTCACAACATCAAAATTTTGAATAAAGAATCTAAAGTATCTAATGTTCTAAAACTAGTTATAGTTGTTACCTTATGTGTTGTTGATTGATTTGTCCGTCTTATATTTTAAAATCGATCTCTATGTAAATTTAATCAATCCACTCCCACGTGACTAAGATAGCTTCCAAACCACTTTGCCGCGATACCGCATTCAGTAAACAAACCCAATGTAATTATTATACCCTCCCCATAGAACAACATGCGGAGCTACGCCCAAATCAAGACACGTTTAAACCTACGCAAAACTTAATTATCCCGAATCAGAGCACAGACGTCACTGATTCAATTACAATTCGAATTAATGGCAAAAGATGGCGCTAGATTCGTACTGTTAACGTTCCGATCGACGCACATGAAAACAAATGTGTAGGATGATCCCAAACTGTATTAGGATTTATCTGTAGGTAATCTATAGAAAAGTCCCTAACTAAATTAGGTAGTTTCAGAAATTCTTCATCACTGAATTAAAAGGAAGAGTTAAATAACGACGACGCTGAAATACAAAAAGCGATTCTTCGTTCTTATAGAAATAGTAGAAAGAAAAAATATTTATTCAATGACACCGATACAAACATAAGAAACTTAAAATAACTAGAATACTTTGGTGTCACAGAAATGGCATCCAACTCAGCATTATGTCGAGGCCCTGAGGGTCTCGACGCTGGTCTTCCGTGGACACCACTGCAGAGATCGCCGATCAACCATTAACCATTACCATTTTTACGCATGTGTTGTGTGTGTTGTAAGCATTGTTGGTTATCAAAATATTCCGATTACCCACAATCCATTTGACAATATCTTGGCCTATTTAATACGTATAGGACAGTAGATGAGGCCAGATTTTTTTCGAGTGGCGTCCTCGTACCGTTTGGTGAGCTGTCGGTAGGATCTCCGACAAGATGGAGTGATGACTTGGTAAGGTCTCGGGAATACGGTGGATGCGAGCAGCATTGCACAAGACCGGTCTGCGTATCGAGCCTAGGGGGAGGCCTATGTCCAGCGGTGGACGTCTTTCGGCTGACCATGATGATGATGACGAGGACAGTGAAATGTCGTCAATAAAAGGAGGAGCAGGTTGTACTATACGAGTAGTGCCAGCGTATTCAAGCTTCTAAATCACTATTTCCGCCAGTGTTGAGGTATCTTGTATTGTTTTATTTGTCCCACTCCTGTGAGGGAGGTAGTTGAAGGCCAAAAATATTTGCTTAGAGGCGGGAAATGGCGTCACGTTCCAATGTTTGCCGAGTAAACGATTCGTGCTTGGAGAAGGCGTCGATACACTGGTCGAGACACCGTCTCAAATGAGTTACGTATATCAATTACGAGTATACGTACTTACTCGTACATAAACAATAGAAATCTCGGATATAGTTGCTACATCAGGATCAATTTTTTTTTGTTTAGTGTTTCTTTTTAATAAGTGTATATCTGTTCATATCAGAATTTAATTTTAATATAATTGTATGTCTTTATACATACATGTAGCCTGCTGTGGTATAAATAAATAGTCGCAACGGACCAGCGCTTACATCATAACCGGACCTAATCTCTTGGTAAGGAGCGCAATCTTATATGGCGAAACAGTTAAAAACATGTCCAGCGGATTTGATAAGCAACAAAACAAAACACACTCTCCTCACAACCATTTTCGCTGCGTTTTCGCCTCAGCAGCGCCATCTGAAGGCGCTACTGCAGACTATCCACCTAGGTGGCTTGACACTTGTGGCGACTGCAGCGCCCCCAACCTACTCGATTTGGTGTCCACATTCGGAAGTATAAAGATTGCGCTCCTTTACTTCAACCCTCCATAGCTAAAACTACTCGTGAAGGTCGCGGGAAACCGGTGGAAGCAAGTAGCACAGGACCGGCAGGTGTGGCGAGCCTTGGGGGAGGCCTATGTCCAGCAGTGGACGTCTTTCGGCTGAAATGATGATGATGATGAACTAAAACTATGGTATAACCTGAATTGGGACCATTTCGTTACAGGCCACGTTCTGTTTTCTTTCTTTCTGTTTTGTTTGTCATGAATATATATTTTTTTAATTCTTCTATTTTTTTATCAGAAAAAAGTTCGTCTCAGAAGTTAGGCGGTCCTGTTCTAGGCCATAGAATAGGTGGGCTACTCGTAACTGTCAAAAGTTCGTTCTAAATGTTGTAGAGATAAGGTTTCATTTTGAAAACATAATGTTTTTCCGACTTCACGTTGTTTGAAGCCAGGTACCGGATAACGACATCTTAATATAACTATTTCGTCCGCAAACAACTTCGTTACTATACTACGAGTATAATAGTCCCAAACAAACACAACAGTAATCCTGTACTGCAGGAGGACGGACTATGTTGATATTATTTGTTCTTAAGTGTCGGCTAGGTATATTCATTCAACTGTGATATTAGTAATTGAGATTTTAAACATTGTGAATGAAAAACAGAAAAACCGTTAAAATGAATATTAAGTAAAACAGGTAATTACCTGTTTTACTTAATATTCATTTTAACCCTCTGTTTAATTAATCTAAGTTCAGTCCCGTTCTTTGATTTGACAGTTTACTAGGGTCGGCAATATTTTTGGCTTTAATAATTTATTGTATTTTTACGGGTTATTTTTGTAACACCGTATATAGCTACGATTGTGTCTCACATAAATGATTAGAGTCTGATCGAATACAACAAATCTTTACCTTCCTTTGAACGCGAATAGTCCGCAATCCAGCCTCTTAATTATTTCGTTTACTGTCGAAACAATTACAGTTGAATTGACATTGCGAAGTGGCAGAGTTACGTCTGTTCCCGGCTTAATACCCGTGGGTACGGATGCAGCTTTCTTGAGTACAGACAGAAGAGGAAATTAACCAACAGCTTTCAATTTTGTCTTTCTTTTTACGGAAAATACGGTGTCAAGTCAACCGAAAGGCTGCGCCATATCTGTATTATTCTTGCTTGGAATTATGAATATTTTCAGGAAATTTTCAGGAAAATATGCGTAACAGTGTTTTTTATTGTCCTGTGCAGTAGCCTCAATCTTACATAGAGAGATTACGAAATTACTAGGGAGTCGAAAATCATGGTATTGTACCTAACTTAAGTTCAAACACAATTATTATATTGTTTTATGAATAAATGAAATGGAATAGGTATGTACAAGAGTGCAAGTATGTAGGTAGGAACTTTTGTAAAAAAATATTTAAGCGGTTGTAGCAGGATTCAAAATGGACGATTTAAATAACTTAAAGGGTGCATCATGCTGTCATGCTTACACTTAAACGAGCTTAGCTAACCTTGTATATTTACTAATTGTATATTTAAATAGGAACGATCTAAGTAACGGCTCCAACAATTTGGATGAAAATCGATCAAGCTATAGGTTACTCGTAGTCTGGGAAAACTCATTTTTATCTATCTTATACTTTAAACGTGCTAAAATTTCTCTGTTTATTTATTTATTTATTTTATTTATATAAATATAGGGGTTCACGGAGGCGACAAATCGATCTAGCTAGGTCTCATATGTGAAAAAACTCAGTTTTAGCTATTTTGACCCCAGCAAAGATCGGTCGCCCAGGTCCTTTTTCTTTTATCCGAGCAACGCTCGGTTGTCTAGGTGGGTACTTACACATTCTAAAATATGAATATTAATTCTCTTTTTAATAAAAACTACTACTACTACAGCCTATTTGCGTCCCACTGGTGGGCACAGGCCTCCTCTCATCACGAGAGGGTTTGGGCTATACCCAACTAGCAAAGTAGTCCTATAACCAAATTTATAAGACTACCAATTCTCATAATAGTCTAGTAAGTGCACTGAGAAAGACTTTCGCTCTTATATTGGCATTCCACAAGTCTTGTTATACTCAAGATCTCGTGTTCTTATAAATAGGCTTGTAGTGTACTACAAGGTTAAGCTATAAGTCTTGTTACACTCAAGATCACTTGTTCTTATAACAAGCTTTATAGTTTACTATAGGAGTACGTTATAAGACAGTTATAGGACATGGTATCTTATAAGTGCATGTTACAAGACAAATAGTCTTTGTAAATTTTCAGCTCCAATAGTAGCATTCGGTGAGAGTATAAGGTTTTATTACACACTTGAGCAGAACCTTTATAAGAGTAAAAGCTCTTATTAAGAGCGCTGTGAGAGCAATAACTCAAGATCACTTGTTCTTATAACAAAGCTTTATAGTTTACTATAGGAATATGTTATAAGACAGTTATAGGACATGGTATCTTATGAGTGCATATTACAAGACAAATAGTCTTTGTAATTTTTCAGCTCCAATAGTAGCATTCAGTGAGAGTATAAGGTTTTATTACACTCTTGAGCAGAACCTTTATAAGAGTAATAGCTCTTATAACATTCTTGAGCAGAACCTTTATAAGAGTAAAAGCTCTTATTAAGAGCGTTATGAGAGCAATAACTCAAGATCACTTGTTCTTATAACAAAGCTTTATAGTTTACTATAGGAGTACGTTATAAGACAGTTATAGGAGATGGTATCTTATAAGTGCATGTTACAAGACAAATAGTCTTTGTAATTTTTCAGCTCCAATAGTAGCATTCGGTGAGAGTATAAGGTTTTATTACACACTTGACCAGAACCTTTATAAGAGTAATAACTCTTATAACATTCTTGAGCAGAACCTTTATAAGAGTAATAGCTCTTATTACATTCTTGAGCAGAACCTTTATAAGAGTAATAGCTCTTATAACATTCTTGAGCAGAACCTTTATAAGAGTAATAGCTCTTATAACATTCTTGAGCAGAACTTTTATAAGAGTAATAGCTCTTATTACATTCTTGAGAGGAACCTTAATAAGATTTCAAAAACGTATCTACTCTTGTTTGATGCTATTATAAGAGTTGACTCACTGAATCAAAAGGGAACTTTATTAAGAAAGGGTCCCGTAGAATCAAATAATTTAGATAATTTAAGTGAAGATGAAAATAAAAAAGGTGAAGATTTCGACAAAGAAAATTACACAGAAGAAGATAACGAAGAAAGTGAAAAAGATAAAAATCTCTGGCCCTGAAGTATAACGTACCACATATAATGTAGTCCTCAATGAACTGTGAACTTAGTGTATGAGAGCACTAAAGAGGATTTCTCGAAATGCCCACGTGAACGGAAAAAAAAATTAAATATATGTTAATGTTTACGCGCATACGAAGTCGCGGGCAAAATATAGTACCTATAATATAAAGTCAGTCAGACAATACATTCAAGACCAAAAATAAATTTTTTTTACGATTTATAGGGATTTACTACATTTTAAAATTATAAACTGTAAAAAAATCATGGGTTAGTAGTGTTTATATTGAATTTATGAGGAACCCTAATTAATGTCAACATGGAGGGCATGATGTTCTTATAATAGTTTGAATAAGTGCTATTACACTTATAATAGACTTAAAACTTTCTCATTTAAACCAGTTTTTGTTATGGCGGATATTTATTGCAATATATTGTAATAAACTTATTAAAAGAATGGTGTAATGATGAAATTTTAGAGGCGCTTTTAAAATATGTTTCTAAAATACTATATTTTAACGATGAATATCACTTCCCCACTAATTCATTCTCTACTAACCCTATATTCACATCCCTACTTCACCGGCTACGATAAATATTAGTATTATGTCAAAAAGATATTGTACTTACCTTTTTAATTCCAAAAATCACTCACAACACAAACACTAAACCACATTTGCAAGATGTACTGACATTTACTATTTTAATCTTATAAAGAGCTTGTCACAGACACTTACAAGAGCAATTGTACTTATAAAGGTTTAGAGTATACATTATAGGACTATTTGTACTTCTTCAACGCTATTACGAGCATATTATAGGACTTAATAGCATTCTGTAAGTAGATTATAAGACTGTTACAAAAACAAATGCTCCTATAAGTGTGCCCAAATCCAGGTTTGTAGATAGCTACAAGTACTTTATAAGCGCAATAAAAATAGGCTTGAAGAGTACTATAAGTGCATAATTTGCTAGTTGGGTAGTCCCCACGCGGGCCCAGCGCGGATTGGGGACTTCACACACATATTTAAATTACTTCGCAGATGCGTACAGGTTTCCTCGCGATGTTTTCCTTCACTGAAAAGCTCAGTGGTAAATTCAAACTGAATTTCGCAAAATTTTAATAAAAACACAACTAACTTATTACTCTACGTTTCTGCAGCCACTACGTCCGGATTACAGTGCCAAATGCCTAGAGTTATTGGCAGCCCTGATTTACATAGTCAATTGCGATGTTTATCTGACTCGAGCGCAGTTCCAGCAGGACAGCGAAGTTTCGACTGACTACTCGTACTTGAGCGTTTCATGGCTTCATTTAATCGAAGTCACTGAAACGAAGTTCCAAATTGGAAATAAGTAATTTCATTTTTACCTCACTGGCTCGAAAGTGGTCGTTTTGCAGCTTGATATCCGAGCGCAAAAGTTGTTTTTGTCCGCTAGCGTGGAAAGTGTTTTTGAAATTCGAACGACGCATGACGCCACTGTCACAATAAAAAAACAACGATACGTTCTGAAACGCAATTCGTCGTGAGAGTTTTATAAAGGTTCAATTTACTTAATATCATCATTAATAAAATTATATTAATAATACACCGTTTCAGATGTATTTCATTATTTCACTATGTTTTATCACAAAAATACTTAAATATGTGTATATTTTAACTGTATTCAATGAATAATTGAATCTTGAAGTACGAGTAGGAGTGATTTGGAACGCAAACTCCGGAAAAAAAACATAAAAATAAAAAGTTTTAGATTGCTGGTTTTGTAATTTAGAATACCTATACGAAGTAATAAAGAAAATATGAGCGATCTAGAATCTAGATGAAGCGATCTAGATGAAGATACGAATTTAACTCCTCCAGAGTTAGCACAAACTGTACGTGACGCCGAACTAAGTCTTGTTCCCGAAAAATCGCGCGTGAGGTGAAAAATTTTGTGTTGCGCTCAGCAGCAAAGTCGTTTGCTGTCTCGTGCCTTGAAACCCTCGTTACACTCAGGATTCTATATTTGACCCTAGAATCCTTCGTTCACTCGGGTCTCAATCACGCACTCACAGCAAACAACAACTTTGCAGCCTTGCATAACAAATAACTATTGTATGTGTTAATATAATAATAATTATAATATCCTTGGGACATATCACATATATTGACCTAGCCCCAAACTGAGCGACGCTTGTATTATGGGTGCTATAGACAACGATATAAATACTTATATAAATAAATAATAAATATAAATAAATATCTTGGGACATTTTACACATATTGACCTAGCCCCAAACTGAGCGACGCTTGTATTATGGGTGCTATAGACAACGATATAAATACTTATATAAATAAATAATAAATATAAATAAATATCTTGGGACATTTTACACATATTGACCTAGTCCCAAACTAAGCAAAGCTTGTACTATGGGTGCTAGACAACGATATAAATACTTATATAGCGAAATACATACATATATAAATACTAACATCCATGACTCGAGTACAAAGATTAGTGTTCATCACACAAAGTTTGCCCCGAGCGGGACTCAAACCCGCGACCATCGGAACAGAAGGCACTACCAACTGGACCAATCCGGTCGTCAACATAGCATAATGATTTATATATCGTTCAAATACTTATTTATTAAAAGCTTTTATTTAACTTGTTTTATTTCGTACGTTTGCCAAATAAAGAGTTTAATTCCTTTCATCCGCTTCATTTCGAACAATACGAATAAACCCCTATATTCCAAATTTCGTCCAAATCGTCATAGCCGTTTCTGAGATCGCTTGTATAAATAAAAAAATATACAAGATTAGCGCGTTTAAAGTATAAGCTTAGTAAAGGCAGATAATAAATGATAGACGTGTTATGTTCGAACGAAAATGACATTTTTACATTAGTCAAGTAAATTCGTAAATAGTATCAAAAGGAAACATGTACGCATCTGCGAAGTAATTCAAAGATGTGTGTGAAGTCCCCAATCCGCACTGGGCCCGCGTGGGGACTATAGCCCAAACCCTCTCGTGATGAGAAGAGGCCTGTGCCCAGCAGTGGGACGCAAATAGGCTGTAGTAGTAATATCAAAAGTGTGTAGCACATTTCCATCCCGGACGTCAGTCAACAGCAATTTCTGCTCTATTACAATTCCACCCCCGGTGTATTTATCTAAAATTGAAATCCTAAATGGCATTCCAAGTTTACTCGCGCGTTATGCCGAGCAGTTAGAGTGATTGGTTAACCCACTTTCTTGTTTCTAAAGTCACTTCTACTTCTATAGAAGTCTTAGTTATTTAGTTTACTTTGAATGGATCTCGTAAGCCGTGAAGCCGTGGTGGCCTAGTGGTTCGACCTACCGCCTCTCATGTCGAGGGTCGGGGGTTCGATTCCGGCTCGCACCTCTAAGTTTACTTGTGTACGAAATTCAATTTGAATTTACCACTGAGCTTTTCGGTGAAGGAAAACATCGCGAGGAAACCTGCACAAATCTGCGAAGTAATTCAAAGAGTGTGTGAAGTCCCCGATCCGCACTGGGCCCGCGTGCGGACTAAAGCCCAAACCCTCTCGTGATGAGAGGAGGCCTGTGCCCAGCAGTGGGACGCAAACAGGCTGTAGTGGCAGCAGTAGGTAGTAAGATCTCGTAATTCCACCCGGAAATTAATATCGGACAACATTCAATATGATTTAAAGGATGTTGGGGGAAATTATGGTTTTAGCGCCATTTTTAGGGTTCCGTACCTCAAAAGGAAAAAACGGAACCCTTATAGGATCACTTTGTTGTCCGTCTGTCCGTCCGTCTGTCAAGACCCTTTTTCTCAGGAACGCGTGGAGGTATGAAGCTGAAATTTATATCAATTACTCAGGTCTACTGTCCCTTGAAGCTGTGAAAAAATCAAACTTCTAAGCCAACGCAATCAAAAGATACAGCCGTTTATGCCGCAAATTTTCGACACTTGCAAGGGAATCAAAACCTACAGGGTGCTTCCCGTGAACTCAGAATCTTGAAATTTGGTACGAAGCAACGTCTTATAGCATAGATAAAGGAAAAATTACGAAAACCATAAATTTTTAGTTACATCACATAATATATATTTTTTTAATAATTTTAACCTTACTACCCATTTCCTCATAAACGCGTAGAGGTATTAAATTGAAATTCATACCAAATACTCAGGTCTATAATACCTTTAAGCTGTAACATAATCAAACTTCTATGTCAACGCAATCAAAAGAAACAGCAATTTAAGCTGCATATTTTGAAACTCGCAAGTACTCGCAAGGGAATCAAAACCTAAAGGGTACTTCCAGTCGACCTAGAATCTTGAAATTTGGCATGAAGCAACGTTTTATAGCACACATAAAGGAAAAATTCCGAAAACCTTAAATTTTTAGTTACATTACAAATATATATTTTTTAAGATCTTTGTCTTAAATTTATGCTACTCCATCTTTCCCCATTGTAATGTTATGAATTTCATTTTGCAATAAAAATACCATAGTTATGACTCGATTGTCGTAAAGAACGAACTTTGTAAACCTTACAGGTTTGTACGGAACCCTCGGTGCGCGAGTCCGACTCGCACTTGGCCGGTTTTTTCTAGAAATAAGAATTAACGAGTAGCCTAGAAATTTGGTGATTTAGCGTCAGCTATTTTGTTGATACCGAATTAAATATAAAAATTCATACTAATAATACATATAAATACTATATAGTAACTTTGTCTATTACGTCCTCACGCTTAAAACAGCTGGACCGATTATGATGAAATTGATATGGAGTTAGTTCGAGTCCCGGGGCAGGACATGGGCTTTTTGTCCCGGAAATACGCGTAGTTCCCGCGGGATCGCAAAGCTGCGGACAGAAGCTGGTGCCCTATAAGTTATCTTAAAGTAATCGTGTGCAGTAGAAAATCCAACTACAATCTTTTATATTGAACTAGCTTCTGCCCGCGACTTCGCCCGCATGGAATTTGGTTATCGCGCTCCCGCAGGAACTAAGCGTTTTTCCGGGTTAAAAGTAGCCTATATCCTTTCCCGGGGCTGCTCCAACTATCTCATGCCAAATTTCATCTCAATCGGTCTAGCGGTTGAAGCATGATGAGGTAACAGATAGACAGACAGACAGACAAAGTAACTATTGCATTTATAATATTAATATGGATGACAAGAAAGAGAAAAAAAAGAAGATTTTTTTGAAAGTAACACGAACATTTCCGAGCATGTTTGAGAAAAATATTTTTTATGGCATTGGTTAGCACACTAGCACACAAGCTACCTGGTGGTCTGGCACATCTCTGTAGAAGAAAAATGTTAATAAGAAACATTGGATTATATCAGTGGTCAGCTCGCAGGACTGATGGCCAATGGGGCTGGCAAGTTCTCGAGTGGCATCCGCGAACCGGGAGACGAGCTGTCGGTAGGCCTCCAACAAGATGGAGCGACGACCTCGTGAAGGTCGCGGGAAACCGGTGGAAGCAAGTAGCACAGGACCGGTCTGAGTGGCGAGCCTTGGGGGCGGCCTATGTCCAGCAGTGGACGTCTTTCGGCTGAAATGATGATGATGATGATGATGATGATGATGATGATACCACTGGTATAGGCAAACGAGCTCACAGCCCACCTGATGGTAAGTGGTCACTGCGGCCCATTGGACATGGAAATCCTATGAACCACCATTAAAAAACCATAAGATCTCGAATGCGTTGCCTACCCTGAGGCCTAAGATGGAATGCCTCTGTGCCAGACATTTCACCGGCTGCCTTAACCCCCTACCGGAACACGACAGTGCGAGCACTGCTATTTGGCGGCAGGTTAGCGGGGAAAGACGGTGGTACCAACCCGGATGGACCTAGTACCAGGTCCTACCACTAGCAAAAGCGATATTGTCACAGTATAAATGGGTCAAAAGTTAATAGAGGGTGATTCGGAGACGTGTCCGGAACGAACTGAATGTGTTTGCATCGTGTATATGAAAGTATAATCCTTTGAAATTGAAGCAACAGGTAGTTTTAATTGGACATTTCTACTAGGGACCTATAGTATCGGAGCTTGTCCGGTTCGTGGGAGAACACAGGTGGCCGATTATTTTTGATCCTAGATACACAGCGCAGGATTACATGGATCAGACCTTAACCAACCATGCTTCTATATTTTTATAAACGACCTGACTGGGTGAAGAGGGAATGTTAAAAACATTTTATTAATCAACTGAGCTTTAAGCCAAAGCGTAACAACAATATTGCTATTATGATGTTGTGATGAAATATACATTTTCGCCACAAAGACTTTACTATGCCTAAATAATTATAATTAGCTAGCTTCTGCCCGCGACTTCGCCCGCGTGGAATTCGGTTATCGCACTCCCGCGGGAACTATGCGCATTTCCGGGATGAAAAGTAGCCTATGTCCTTTCCCGAGACTCCAACTATGTCCATGTAACATTTTATATCAATCGGTCCAGCCGTTTAAGCGTGAAGAGGTAACAGACAGACAGACAGAGTTACTTTCGCATTTATAATATTAATATAGATTGGCTCAAAATTGAAACATCTGAATACATTTACCCAATTTCTGAGCTAATTGAATCATTATTTTGTTGAAGTCCAATCAAACAAATTATCAAATTTCAAAACGGAAATCTTCGACATCGTTGAACAAAGTTAAAAATTCGACGACGACTTCTAAATTAAATCATTCCTGCCTACTGAATATGAATTTAGTTAAAGTACCTAAATTAAAATCGATTTAAACCGGCAATCTTGGTAGTCTAGTGGTTTTAACTACCGCCTTTCATGCAGAGAGTCGGGGCTTCGAATTCGGCTCGGACCTCTGAGTTTACTTTTTTTTATACCTATATATGCTGTAGGCAAACGAGCGCACAGCCCACCTGATGGTAAGTGGTCACTGCGTCCCATGGACACCGAAATCCTGTGATCCCCCATTAAGAAACCATAAGATCTCGAATGCTTTGCCTACCCTGAGGCCTAAGATGGAATGCCTCTGTGCCAAAAATTTCACCGGCTGCCTTAACCCCCGGAACCTACCGGAACACAACAGTGCGAGCACTGCTAATTGGCGGCAGGTTAGTGGGGAAAGACGGTGGTACCACCCCGGACGGACCTAGCACCAGGCTCTACCACTAACAAACCACTAATTTATGTCATCATCATCATCATCAATCTAATTTATGTGCGAAATTCAAATTGAACCACTGATCTTTCGCGACCAAACATCTCAAGGAAACCTGTACGCATCTGCGAATTAATTGAAGGATGTGTCTGAAGTGCCCAATCCGCATAGGGCCTGCGTGGGAACTTTAGCCAAAACGTACAGAATGGCCACGGAATCACCCGCCTAAATCTAGCCCGCGCCCAACTCGCCTTACCGTTATTTGTTTCATCCAGAGATGATGAGTGAATCGTTGGTCCGCGTACTGGGTACACATACATTAACAAGTGTACAGACGTCCTCGCAAGCAATCGTTGACTCTTCATTTGAATTGTGTTCGAAATCGTGCTTTTCTAGGCCGTGTCCGCCGCGTGCCTGCCAAAACCCTCTCGTGATGAGAGGAGGCCTGTGCCCATCAGAAGCACGCAAATGGGCTGTGACGGTGGTTGGATTAAAAACGAGTTTTTTTTTAATCTCTCTTCATATTCAACTTTTGCTTTTTCAACCACTCAATAATCCATAGCTAATATATTAAATTCTCGTGTCACAGTGTTTGTAACCTAACTCCTCCGAAACGGCTCGACCGATTCTTATGAAATTTGGTCTGAGCTAGCAAGCTATTTTTCATACCTGAAAAAAAAACAAGTCTGCGGGGTCAGCTGGTTAATATTATTTTTATCCTGACAATCCATACTAATATTATAAATGCGAAAGTAACTCTGTCTGTCTGTCTGTTACCTCTTCACGCTTCAACCGCTGGACCGATTGAGCTGAAATTTGGAATGGAGATAGCTGAAGTCCCAGGAAAGGACATAGTGTACTTTTTATCTCGGAAAAACGCATGGTTCCCGTGGGAAATTCCACGCGGGCGAAGTCGCGGGGAGATACTAGTCTTAAATAATATCTTGGCATATAGTTGCTTACCTACCCACATTCTATTTGTGGTTAGGTAGGTCTTTGGTCGACTTGATCACCAATCTAGCTGCTGCCAGCCACTTTACCACTATCATCCATTAACTTAAACTCCTAATTTCAAGTGGAAACTTCAATTACCTAAAGCATTATTAGAGGCAGGACAACCTGAGAAATTATAGCAGGAAAGTCACACAGTAGGCCAATTATAATAGCCCAGCCAAGAATCATTATTTTATATATACATACATAGCTTCTGCTCGGGACTTCGTCCGCGTGAAATTAGGTTATAGACTTTCTCTAAACCAGCAATGTACGTCTGACTACTACTGACTTGAATATTCTCCGCCATCTTGAACTATCATCGTCATATTTCATCTAATTTACACCTTCCTCAAAAACCACTCTATCTATTAAAAAAACCGCTTCAAAATTCGTTGCATCGTTTTAAAGATCTAAGCATACACAGGGACAGACAGACAGCGAACGACTAAGCGACTTTATTTTGTACTATGTAGTGATGATGGGAAATTAAAGATAAGAGCCATCATCATAAAAGTCTTCGAATATTTAATCATCATTTAGTTATTTATTTATTTTAGTTACAATAACAAGTGAATTACATAGATTAATAGTTTTCCTAAAAGTTAACCAATGCCATGTTTTAAAATTTAATAACGCCTTAAACGATATATTGGCTTATAGTTATAGAATGCTAGCTTCTGCCCGCGACTTCGCCCGCGTGAAATTCTGTTATGTCGTTCCCCTGGGAACTATGCCCTTTTCCGGGGTACAATACAAAGTTAAAAAACGCAGCACAGGACGCGGCTCCGATGCGCGGAGCTGTCTGTGACAACCGTCTTGGGTTCTACAGGCGCAGTGTTGTCGGTATTATTGGCTTATAGCGCAGAGCGCAGAGGTATGGCATTTCCGTGGTGTACGAAACACGGCCTATAACGCTGCAACATAGCGAGCCTGATGTTCTTAAGGTACTTAGTATAGCGGGTGCAAGGTCGAGCACTATAGGATAGGACAAAGTCTTAAGTTATATTACACCCACTGTAAAGAGTTACACTGTGGCATTTCACGTCCAAACCGAGCTCAATTCGAGAATTACAAGCGTTCTGACAAGTTCGCTTGGCTGTTTAATGGGGCGCGCTATCTAGAACAGAACACTCGCGAACTTCAACTTCGATTGTGTCTAACTCAAAGGAATTACGAGTCGATCTTATTAAAGGAAGATTTTTCCATTCTTTGAGATGCAAATTTCCTTTCTAGTGACGTAATATTACTAGGAAATGAATATTGCTCAATATTAAGCACGTTTTGTTACGCACCAGTAGATATTAAGTTAGTCGGAAAGGTTCCCCGTATTGTAGAGAAGTCGGCGAAGCGCTTTAGCCGTTTACACAGAGTCTGTTATTGCTTAATCCGAACGCCTTCTTAGTTGTGTCAATCAAATCAATCATTTATTCAGCAAATTGGTCACATTGGGGCACTTTTACACGTCAGAAAAGAATTTACCAGTGCTTCCTAAATCCATTCCTTGAGAAGAAGCGCCGCAACAAATTCAGCAGAAGGCCTTTTTTCAAAAATTCCACATACAAATTCACAGTCAAAATGCAGAAAATTCAAAATTCAAAGAGTTTTTTTTTCAGATGCGTCACCGATGCTTTGCCGGTTCCGTAGATATTTAAAAAAACACCCTTTTTAAAACATCCCATATTGCAGCTCATAGGGTTTTTTTTTATTTTATTTGCTCTGACATAGGTATTATGTACTTACATGCTATTTAAGAAGAAGAAACATAGAAGAAACATTTATTCGGTACAAAACACACGACATAACATAAATAACAATAAAATCGAAGAAAACAATAACATTTGCGTGTGATTTGTCACGAAATGGTCCTAGCTCAGCATGTGCTGGCATTGAGGCCAGCGCTGGTCTTCCGCTATACATTTGTGAGACAATTTAACCAGTGTGAGAGCCTGCTGTCCGTACTAGGATTCCCTGTATGACAGATCACCAGGCCCCCACCCGATGTTTCCATATGTTAATAGCTACTGAAATATCAAGATTTTCTAAATAAAGACAAAGAATTTACATTTGCTTTATATTAAGTATGTATAATATGTCGCGCTATAACCAAAGGCTAGCGGGTTTTTTGCAAAGCGGTCTTATAGGCTCTTAAATAAAAGGAGATACCGAAAATATATACACACTATAAGTATGTATATTATAAACTCAGCATCATCATCATCATCATCATTTCAGCCGATAGAAGTCCACTGCTGGACATAGGCCTCCCCAAAGGCGCGCCACTCAGACCGGTCCTGTGCCACTCGCATCCATATTATAAACTAAAATGAGATAATCCACAAAACCTTTGATGTAGGAATCCATAAGTCTTACAAGTAACAAATAGTATTTACGAGTAGGTAATGTGATTTCGGTGAATTATTTGTGAGCGTATCGGCCGGCGGAGTAATTCAAAGATGTGTGTGAAGTCCCCAATCCGCACTGGGCCCGCGTGGGGACTATAGCCCAAACCCTCTCGTGATGAGAGGAGGCCTGTGCCCAGCAGTGGGCCGTAAATAGGCTGTTGTAGTAGTAGTAGTAGTATCGACCGGCCGGCTGAATATTCTGTACTGATGTGTAGGAGAAGGGAAACTCGTTGCTCGCATTATACGAAATAGTAACGTCACTGCGGTGTGATGTCGATATGATTTCATAAACACATCATAAACATCATGATGATTATATTTTTTAATTATTTAAGTTGCCACCACAACCACTACAACAATCTATTTGCGTCCTGCTAGGTACAGGCCCTTCTGTGTTTATATCGGGAACACAATCATAATTATCTACTAACTAAGCAATCTAAAGAACTGTGATGGGTGTTCATATGCAATCGACCATTCAATACATATATTTATAACTGTTCCATTTCTGTTACTGTCTGAATGACTGATGACAACCCACAGCCCTAAACTACTGGTCATAGGGAGTTAAAATTTGGCATATGTTTGACTCCACGTTTGAGGTACACTACAAATTCTGCATGAGTAGTGCTTTGGCAAAGTGCTGGGGACCCCGGCGCGTTCAAACGAGATCCCTGAGTCCCTAAATTTGCACAGATGAAGGCCACATTTGGCATGGAGATAGTTGAGGTCCCGGGAAAGGACATATGCTACTTTTTATCCCAGAAAAACGCATACTTCCCGCGGGAACGCGATAGCAGAATTCCACGCGGGCGAAATCGCGAGCAGAAGCTAGTATCTTTGTACAGAGGATTTTTCTCGAAAAAAAAAGGTTCCTTGGGGAGTTCAGAGAAGCAATAAGAGATAATTTTCGAAATGTCCACGGGAATGGGAAAAATCAGCGCGGGTTATAATGACTAATCTAATATATAAAATTCACAGTCACAGTGTTTGTAACCAAACTCGTCCGAAACGGCTCGACAGATTCTTATGAAATTTGGAGTGTATGTTCAGTAGGGCTGAGAATAGGAAGTAAGCTATTTTTAATACGCAAAAAAAATAAGGCGGTACGAAGTCCGCGGGGTCAGCTAGTTTATAAAATAACTTCATGTAATTTGTCATGGTAGTCATGATAATATTGGTAACAGTGTGAAAAACTGGAAATCAACTTCAATTTAATGTAAGTAAGGAAGCACTAACTTGCTCTCCCGGCTTTGCTTGGATGTCTTAACTTAACGCAGAAAATGATAATTATCCTTTATTTTTCGTACAAATAAACAAATGAAATTTTTATTAAGTAACTTAATTGGTGCAGCAGTTAAATAGGATAGGATTTTCAGATGGAATTTAGAAATAATTTATCGACATAAAGCATCTTAACCCAGCCCTAGAGGCTTATAAGTTATAACCTAGTTAGGGGAGATGTCATCCGGTCAGCGGTATCGATAAATCCCGAATATTACCTGTTTCGGCCTGACAATAGATTGGCTATTAACCCGAAGGTTAAGGTGTTGTTATATATAAGTGAATGCTAACAGAGTACGGTGAAGGTCTAGGGTTTGATAGATTAATTGAAGTACAAACCGATTTTAATGATATTTATTTAAATACAATTCAATTTGAATTTACCACTGAGCTTTTCGGTGAAGGAAAACATCGTGAGGAAACCTGCACGCATCTGCGAAGTAATTCAAAGAGGTATGTGAAGTCCCTAATCCGCACTGGGCCCGCGTGGGGACTATAGCCCAAACCCTCTCGTGATGAGAGGAGGCATGTGCCCAGCAGTGGGACGCAAATAGGCTGTAGTAGTAGTAGTAGTAGTATTTTAATACGGTTATCGCGGTTATCGCGTACTAAGGAATGGGCAAGCAAAAATAATTTAGTACTAAATCCTAATAAATCAAAGTATATTATACTAGGAACTAGGGCAACTCGCAATAGGGTGATAAACTATAGGCAAAATTTATTGATAGACGGTAAATGTATTGAAAGAGTGGAAACCGCTAAAAATCTGGGGCTTTTAATGGATAGTGAGCTGAGATATATATAGATCACGTAAATATAAAAATACGTAACGCGTTCTATAGACTAAAGGTATTGTATGGCATACGGGAGTACATTACGGAGCCCGTCCGCTGGATGCTGGTGGAGTCGTTGGTGCTGTCGCATTTCAACTACTGTGACACGGTTTATGGGCCTCGTATATACGCCAAACAAAACCACACGGGCCATACAAAGAGTGCAGAACGCGTGCGTACGTTTCTGTTACACCGTACCCAAACGCGCCCACATTACACCTTATGTGAACCAAAAACAAATTTTAAAAATGTCGGAACGGAGAAAGTTGCATTTTGCTAGCCTCGTCCACACTATAATTTATTAAAAAAAACCGGTATATTTATTTGAGAAATTCACTTGGATGAAAGACTTGCATCGATGAAATACGCGCAGCAAACAGGACAATATTATGTTTATTCCGTTACATAAAACAGCAGGCTTCAGAGGTAGCTTCAAATTCGCAGCTGCAAAGATATGGAACGATCTCCCACCCCCTTTACGGAAACAAATGTCCCGAATTTCGTTTAAGAAAAAACTAAGAATTATTTTATTAAAAGAACAAATGGCATACTTTTGGAATCAAATGTAATGATGTACCTACATAATGAATTGTAGATGGATTGATCAGTGTTTTTTTTTTTACTTTGACTTTTTTATGTTGTTGTTTTTTTTTTAACATGGTCAGAGACGAAACATGTAAAATGTATTTTTTTCTTTCTCACAGAGCTCATAGTGTCCCTTTTTTGACGAAAATACTGGTTGTTAGTGACGTATCCGTAATTTTTCATTTTGTAATAGTTATTTTTTAAGTAGGATATTTATATATTAAAAAAAAAAAAAAAAAAAAAATTCAACTGTTTATTTCAGATAAGCACATTACTATCACAATGCTAACTTAGCAAAATCTCTAATATCTGAGATTATCAGCTAAGCGTTGTCTAGTTAGTTCGTTAGTAAGTATCTTATAGTATGTTATTATGTTATTAATTGTTATTATTTAGGCTACCCGCACTGTGTAAGTGGTATTTGGGGAAAAAGAGGCGGGCTGAAAACCAGCGCTGCGCAGAACCCGCTCGCACTCGCAGCACACACTGAGCCCGTTCCTTTGTCACACGTGAATATTGTTTGTTTGTTTTTTATTTTTTTTTGGTGATTTGCTTGTTTTTGTGTGTGACAATAAATGTTCTTTATTCTTTATTCTTAAAGATATTATTAACCTGTGCCTTTTTAACCGACTTCAAAAAAAGGAGGAGGTTCTCAATTCGTCGGAATCTTTTTTTTTTTTTTTTTTTTTTTATGTATGTTCACCAAAAATAAATAGTAAACATGAACCGATTTCGATGATTCTTTTTTCGTTCGAAAGGTGGTACTTCCAAGTTGGTCCCATATTAATTTGGTTCAGTTCTGATGATGGGATCCATGAGAAAATGAGGGAACTCCTCGAAATTTGCTAGCACGTAGATGATTTTGGTGTCAATTTCGAGGACTTCAGAGTTACTTATGTACTTCTATAGTAATGTTTGGAAACTGTAGCCGAAAAAAAATTTTTAAATAAAAAAATAAAAACCGCCTTCAAACTCCGACAAACTGCGAAGTCGGTGTCAAGTGAACCGACTCAAAGAAATGATAATCATATTGTGAACTTGACATTGACTTCGCAGTCTGTCGGAGTTTGAAGGCGGTTTTTATTTTTTTATTTAAAAATTTTTTTTATACAATAAACTTTACTTTACTTTAAAACGCAATATTTTGGGATTACCGCTACCTTCTCGTTGGTTCGTGACCAGTAGTAGGTAGCGTTCGGTAGCAGTATTAATTCATTAATTTAAATGAAATTGCGTTTCAGTATTATCATTAGTTCGAAATTACCCCAAGTGATGCTAATAAATTTATACGAAACTATTTTCATTAATTTTTGTAATGTTTTTTTTTTTACTTTTCTATAAGTAGTTATTCGACTTTTCAGAATAATATTACAACACGACTAATGGTTCCCATCTATAATGGTTACACAGTACGGGGATTTGTGAGACAAGGAATACACAAATCCTTACCAGTTCAGGATGATGGATCCTATCCTTTTTAGGGTTCCTTAGGCATACTACTACTACTACAGCCTATTTGCGTCCCACTGCTGGGCACAGGCCTCCTCTCATCACTAGATGGTTTAGGCTATACAGTCCCCACGCGGGCCCAGTGCGGATTGGGGACTTCACGCACATCTTTGAATTACTTCGCAGATGCGGGCAGGTTCCCTCACGATGTTTTCCTTCACCGGAAAGCTCAATGGTAAATTCTAATTAAATTTCACACATAAGTAAACTTAGAGGTGCGAGCCGGAATCGAATAACCCCCGACCCTCTTGCATGAGAGGCGGTAGATCGAACCACTAGGCCACCACGCCTTTTACGGCACTTTTACTATATTTCACGCTGATTAGTAGTTTTTGTAATATGGCTGTGCAATAAATAATTTTGAATTTTGTCAGTTTATAATTTCCCTTTCGTTATGCCGCCGGTACTTGACTTGGCTGTATTTTTGTTAAATAATTTTGTCGCATTCGCATATCTTTCGGTCTACCGTGCTAATGCCCAAGTGAGGCATCAATCGTGCAACCAAGTGAAGAACGTTTTTTTTACATCGTTTATGAACACTTCGCTTATACTTTTAAATATATGCAGCGAACATTGAAGTAGCATACTTTTTTACGAGGTAAGGTACATAAACATGCAAACAGAGTTAATTTCTTACGGAACCCATGACAGCAAACCCATGTCCCGCCTTTTCGTGTGTTGGTATATACATATATTTAGAAGCTCGATCAATCAGAATTTTCGGTAAAATGCTGCAGGAAGTGTTAAACGTGTGATATGCCCTTTATCATGCTTGGATTGTGTTCACGCCTGCCTCTAACGACGACAATTTGTTCATCACATTATTATTTTATTACCTACAAATGTGTGAAAATTACATGCATTACGCAGCACTGTTTTGTAGGTGTTGAAAGATCCTTCTGAATTCAAAACTTCAAAAAAAATTATTGAACAGATTGTATGGTTATTGATTTCCACAATTGAACTTCGTATAAATTTGACAACAGGTTTGGCGCAGTTGGTAGTAACCCTGCCCACTGTTCCGACTGTCGCGGGTTCGAATCCCGCTCGGGGCAAACTTTGTGTGATGAGCACAAATGTTTGTACTCGAGTCATGGATGTTGAGTATTTATATATGTATGTTTTTCTCTATATAAGTATTTATATCGTTGTCTAGCACCCATAATACAAGCGTCGCTTAGTTTGGGGCTCGGTCAATTTGTGTGAAATGTACCAAGATATTTTTTTTTCAAAATTATTAGTTAAGTCCTTATTAACACGCAAATCCGTACACATCGTTAATCAGCACATAATAGTACATTTTATACGTATTTTTTTAATTACTAGGTCTCATTATCTCTCTGCTATGCGCGACAAAACTTTTTAGTTTAGTAAAACATATTTAATCCAACATGTCCTCCGACTTCTGACCCACATTGTCACGAGAAAACCGTTCTTCTCCATTTTTATTAAAGCTAGTTCGTTCAACCTAGAGGCTAAATAAGCGGAACTGACCCATACGCAATTTATATCAATGACCTGGCAGATTTATGTGTGCTTCCTAACAAGCGATCCTGCCAAGTCATCAGACTAAAGGTCAACCTCACCTTTACTTGCCAAAGTACATAAAGGCAGGAGCTTTAGCATATTGCTCATTCGGATCTCGATAAGGCATGATGGATGATGCCAACAATAGGTGTCGATCGCCCGAGGGTCAGACGATACGGTGTTTAAAGATACGCTAAGTGGTTTAGAATAAGGAGTTATGGACAGCCGAAAAATACCCTTATATTTTGGGGAAAGTTTTTTTTTTGTAAAGGACCGTCAAATGCGTTGCCGGTTACGAATGGAAAACTATAAAAGGCAACACGTCGTGCGGGGCGTCAAGCATCGCATCAAGTAAAAGAAATGAACTTCTGACGATATTTGGTAGTATTTGTGGAGTAGCTTGATTAATTGCAGTGCGACAACAGATTTTTCCAGAAAGAGTTAAGTAATTTGTGTTTTCGACACCTGAAACTAATTTTTGGTTCTCTTTTATAACGCGTCTCTTTTCTAATAAGACGTACTTGAATTGTAAGAGTACTTTTTCATACTTTGGAAATAAGTACTTAAGATTACTACTACTACTACTACTACTACAGCCTATTTGCGTCCCACTGCTGGGCACAGGCCTCCTCTCATCACGAGAGGGTTTGGGCTAGTCCCCACGCGGGCCCAGTGCGGATTGGGGACTTCACACACATCTTTGAATTACTTCGCAGTTGCGTGCAGGTTTCCTCACGATGTTTTCCTTCACCGAAAAGCACAGTGGTTAATTCAAATTGAATTTCGCACATAAGTAAACTTAGAGGTGCGAGCCGGAATCGAACCCCCGACCCTCGGCATGAGAGGCGGTAGGTCGAACCACTAGGCCACCACGGCTTCCTTTCCTTTACTCAAGATTAATATTCAACAATCGGTTTAGGATTAAGTGTTTTTTCTGATCGTTCTGGTTGGGGTACCTTCGTACAGCCAAAGTATAGGTAGGTAGGGATGTACTGTACCAACGTACTCCTTGTATGTTAAAAAAATCAACACCAAGGAAATTATAATTACTAATTTTGGGGTGCATTCGTCCAATTCCCACTTTTTTTTTAATATTATAGCTTCGCAAAGTTGCTTTGCGTAAAAACTCAAACACACTATTAGGTACTACACACACTATAAGTGGACGATGAAGTAGCATTCGTTTCATTTTCAATTATCGGTAGATTTTTTCATCAATAAAAATTGCACAAATGCTACTTACTTTCCCCTTTACGTTTTGCCTTTTTATCGCATTACGTCAAAGTTACTGCTATCACCTTAGGCCCGCTTGCACCAAGCTGTTAACTTCAGCTTAACCGATTAACTCAGATTTATTTGAATGAATTTGACGTAGGTTAAGAGGCTAACCTGAGGTTTAGAGCCTTGGTGCAAGTGAGCCTTAAAATAATCATCATTTTCAGTTCAACCAATTAAAATGTTCAATGTTGCGAACAACATCTAAGCCCTGACAATTTCAACTCACCACAAGCCGTTCCACAAACAACTGAATCAAACTAGCGCGTGTCTGTTTCGAATGTGACGGTAACTTCGTCAATTTACGTAACATCATATCAGCCGAGCATTAAGTTGTAGTACAGGGTAACTGAATTATACCGCCCTTGTGTATAAGACACGGTGAGAGGATACGAGGGGGCGTTAGACATGTGGAGATCGTGGATACACATCCAATGATGACAATCTAATTATATTATAAAGGAGTATTATATAGGAGTAGGTACCTATTGAATGTATAAGAATACTCGTACTTTTTGTTACACAGAATGATCAATCACGGATCAGTATGAAGAAGTCGGAAACTATGAGAGATAGCGAAATCTGTTTGTAGGAAACATGGCGTCGATTCGTCGACAACAAAAAAATTTTTCGCAAAAAGGTTCGCACCATACCTTGAAATAGTTTGTAGAACTAAAAGAGTCTGAATTGATAGAAGTAAGATTTATTGGCACTGAACTGATAGTTATGCTAATAATATGTTTGACGTGGTGAGTTCGCGGCGGTTGGTAATGAACTAAACTAATGAACGTGTTTTAGTGCAGGATTCTTCAGTTTCCTTAGCGAAAAAGCTCATTCAAATCGCACAAGTACCTATATTCACGATAGTAGGATAATGATTTAAGTATTTCTGCTCTGGCAAAAAAAAACTCATTTGTTAGGTACCTGCTGACGCTCCTATATTCGAAGTCTTATAGGGATCTCCCTGTTCCCTATAGGATCGCTCACGCGTCAGGTTGAACTTTAAATCTAGCTGCTTAAGTTCACGCGGCGCGTGAGCGATCTTATAGGGAACAGGGAGATTCCTATTTTAAGACTTCGAATATATGAGTATGAGTTTTCATCGACTTAGAAATACAGATTTTAAGACGAGACCCTTAATCCGCTCATCCCAAGCAAGCCCGCATGCGTCGCACTATAATAGCATTGCGCAGATTACCATAATATAGGCCATAATGGACCTCGAGCCCGATGGTATCGTAATGCCTGCTGTTATTGATAATGTTAACTTGGAGGTTTGATTATTATCTATCAACAGTATTAATAGACATATCTCTACGGAGATTAGGATTCGACTAAGTAGTTATACATGCTAAATTTTTAAAGAAAAACTAAATGTCCAGCTATGCGCGGGCGTAACAAGGAAACTGTAACTTTTTACAATACCAACCATGTGATGATTTAATAAAATTTAGTTAATGTAAATACTTACGTAAGGTGCTAAATGTTAATTAGTATCGCGTACTTAATTGACAACATTTCATTGCTATTTTATTAGCTAGTTATAAAGTAGGGAAAATGGAAAGGGCACGTATTTTTTTTTCGTAAGTCATCAATTTCATACATAAGATTTAAATTAAACATCTCCTCATTCTAAAAGGGCGTAGGTCAAAAATGACGTCGTAGCTCTTTCTGCGCATAGATATATGTAGTTCTGCGCGTACCGCCCGCTCTTTAGCGAGAGCGTGAATTGAGTGAGATGACGTCACGCACCGCGGGTTACCACTAAAACACGATTTTCTCTAAAAGTAATGAACGAAAAAATCTGAAACTTTACTATTGCCCCCTTTAGATAGAGATACCGAAATGGTTTTCGAATTACGCCTTACTAACATTTTTAAATGTTGTCAATTCACTTTCAGAAATATCGTTTACAAAATTCTGTGAAGATTGTTTCAAACAC
Source organism: Aethes cnicana (assembly GCA_963971205.1). NCBI lineage: Eukaryota > Metazoa > Arthropoda > Insecta > Lepidoptera > Tortricidae > Aethes > Aethes cnicana. The sequence goes on from OZ020294.1 coordinate 4,429,832, forward strand.
GTCGGCAGGAAGCGAACGTCGTTTCTGAACGTGTTTCCCTTCGCTTCATGTGAAACACAATTCCATTGGCACACGAAACATCGCTAATGAGAATGTTGATTCATAAACAGCCTTATTTCTAACGTTTTAAAGCATAGTCTAGCACGACCGTCAAAGAGTTCAAAGCGATTTTTTCAAATTCGATAATGTTTCCAGAAAATTCTGTAAGCTGGAGTGTTGTTGCGCATTTTCGGTTGCCTTTTTATTTTTCTAGACACGCGGCAGCGTGTAAAACAAGTTTTTTTTTTATGTCAATGGTATAGGCAAACGAGTGCACAGCCCACCTGATGTTAAGTGGTAACTGCGGTCCATGGACACGGAAATCCTATGATACCCCATTAAGAAACCAAAAGATCTCGAATGCGTTGCCTACCCTGAGGCCTAAGATGGAATGCCTCTGTGCCAGTAATTTCACCGGCTGCCTTAACCCCCTACCGGAACACAACAGTGCGAGCACTGCTATTTGGCGGCAGGTTAACGGGGAAAGACACAAGTTAGCAACACCATCGGCCGTACCTATGTGCACATATATTTATCAAATTCTCTTAAAGTTCCTTAAGTCAATTAATGCGCCTTGTTTGCTACTAAACAGTGCAACTATTTTTAGTTTATTAGTAGGTAATACAACTTTTATCGTCTATTTAACTTTGATAAAAAGTAAAAAGACAATAAAAACTTGTGAAATAACACTATTAAGTAGCAAACATTATTATAGTAGCGTTATGATTGGTCCATTGCCGATCTACAAGGCGACAGACACACACACACTTCAACAATACACTCCACTTTTATAACGTACGTAATAAAAGTTCAGGAGTCAATCAGAACATGCTGCGGACATTGACTAGGGATCTTGAAGATGGCGCATCGGTGAAGAGCATCAGCATTGAAAAAATGCTGCCGAAAATGACGGGGCGAGGAGGTATAGCAGGCTGTGTACCAAGAATAGGTCCAGTTGACATTATTAATGCGGTTGACAATTCTTAAATGAAAAATAGTACATTGTGTGACTAGGGAGCAAAATGGTATATTTTACCGCGGATGACTGATTGAATCCAGAGCGACGCGAAAAATTCCAGAATTAATCACGAGCGGAGCGAGGGATTCTAACATGGAATGTTGAGCTAGAAAGGGATTCAAGCTATGTCACGCAAGGTTTTAATAATTTTGCTACCGTGTTGCACACTCTGATTTTCACTCCTTCTATGAGAAAACCAGTAGCAGCAGCGAACAAAATCGTACTTTGCTCCCTGTTTACGGGGTAATAATTGAGAGGGAGCGAAATCGCATTTTGCTCCCTTTAAACGGGGAATAAAGTACTCATTTTCGTAAAGGAGAAGTGAAATATTAAGCAGTGGCAGAGGGGGTCGCCCAGCTAAGCGAAGTCATCAGGATCTGTAGTCTAATTCTGCCGAAGGAGCGTACTACAAAAGTTAAATAAGATAAGTACGTAACGGAAGCTTAATAAAGGATCAGCTGCTAAGAGGGCGTTTGATACGCCGTGAAACGAGCAAAGCCGATTGCAAACACTAATGACGGGATGAGCTTCATTTGTGAAGGAATGTGGTGTTTTTACCTGACTGCGCCAGGAGGGTTAGGTATATTCTTGGAGTGTTTGTATGAAGGTATTTATGTAAGTATAATAAACGGCTTGATGGAGTTTAGTTCATGATGTATGGTTAGATTTGTCTTTGTGTCTGTGTGAGTGATACCTACTCGGTTTGTGAAAAGTTTGAATGCAGTCGGTTTTTTTTTTTTTTTCAAAAATTGAGTTATTAGCTGTGCATTTGTAGTTTTTCAAATGTTTTTCATATAAATAACGTCCAAAAGAAAGCCAAGCCCAAGTTTTAAGTTCGTTCGTGATGAGTGTGCTGATTCAACATCTGTCAACCTTCCACGAGAGAGGAGTTTCGGCTGAAGGCTGTAGTGTTTTGTTTAGTACTATTAAAATAAAACATTTTGTACGGGAACACTGGTTTTATTATTTATTAATAATTTTCCAGAAACACACATAAGCCATTGACCCTATAATAAGTAATAACATATGGACGAACAGTGCCTGTATGGACGAATGTGGCCAATTTGCTGAATAAATGATTGAATTGAGACTATTTTGTCCTCATCTGTGACGTATCAAAGAAGAGCCCCTACTACTACTACTATAGCCTATTTGCGTCCCACTGCTGGGCTCAGGCCTCCTGTCATCACGAGAGGGTTTAGGCTATAGTCCCCACGCGGGCCCAGTGCGGATTGGGGACTTCACACACATCTTTGAATTACTTTGCAGATGCGTGCAGGTTTCCTCGCGATGTTTTCCGTCACCGAAAAGCTCAGTGGTAAATCCAAATTGAATTTCGCACATAAGTAAACTTAGAGGTGCGGCGAGCTGGAATCGAACCCCCGACCCTCTGCATGAGAGGCGGTAGGTCGAACCACTAGGCCACCACGGCTTCCTACTACTCTAATAACACAGTTTAAAAAAAACGTAAATTTACATTTTATATTCTTAAGAAGTAAATCGTAAAAAAGGGTCATCATTCCTAAACGGTCGTAAACTTCTAGATTTAAAATAGCCAGTCATTTAACAAAATTCTGACTGAAAAAAGAACACAAAACTCGCAGTGAAAAAGCTCTCATCGAAAATTCAAAACAGATTTATAGTCCTTTAAAGCTTCGCAATCAAATTACGAAGCCATGAAGCCCGTAAATAAAATGCTAGCGAACTAAAGCGGCTAATCAAAGCAATTAGCACTCTTTAAAAACGTGTAAATTTCATTTATTCATTCATTCATAAATCGCTGGCCCAATTAGATTACGGAATGGCTTTTTGGGCGTTTCGTGCACCTGCCGCTTGACTCGAGTCGTGTAAAAAATATGCTTGTACAACATATAGTCTATAGAACGAACGTATGACTAGTAAGTAGGTACTGTCCGGGTTTTTATTCCATTTTCTTGGTTAATCCAAAGTACCTAGGCAACCGGATAAGCCGTGGTGGCCTAGTGGTTCGACCTACCGCCTCTCATGCAGAGGGTTGGCGTTTCGATTCCAGCTCGCACCTCTAAGTTTACTTATGTGCGAAATTCAATTTGAATTTACCACTGAGCCTTTCGGTGACGGAAAACATCGTGAGCAAACCTGCACGCATCTGCGAAGTAAATCAAAGATGTGTGTGAAGTCAACAATCCGCACTGGGCCCGCGTGCGGAGTAGGTATATATACCATTTCGTGATGAGAGGAGGCCTGTGCCCAGCAGTGGAACGCAAATAGGCTGTAGTAGTAGTAGGCGACCGAGCTTTGGTCGGTTGAAAATAGATAAAAATGATTTTTTCCAGATATGAGACCTAGCTAGATCAATTTGTCACCCCCGAAAACCCCTTTATACCAAATTACATCGAAATCGTTAGAGCCGTCTTCAAGAACGTGATTACAAAATATATGTATAAAGGTAAGAACACATATATGTATATACAAATATTGCTTGTTTAAAATAGTATACACGGTGGGTCAGAAAATATGGCAAATAATTAACCCACAGTATCGACTATCGATTATAAGTATATTGTATAGATCTTTAATTTTTTTTGAGTTGGTAAAAAAAATAATTGTATATGGGATTGGTTGTGTGAGCGACGCCTGAATCCTATACAAAATATTTTTTTTTACCAACTCCAAAAAAATTAAAGACCTATACAATATACTTAGAATCGATAGCCGATACTGTGGGTTAATTATTTGCCATATTTTCTGACCCACCGTGTATAGTATATAAATACAACGTATCCAAAATCCACTGAAAACCTTAGCTTAATAGCGTATTTTTATAAATTCGTTATTAAGGTATTGCAAGAGATCATAATGGTCTTGAAAATTTCTTTTTCACTTGGTTTTTTTGCTATCTGATACGTCAATCTTCGGACACGGAACCCCAGACTTGCGTATAAATTAAGCCGTGTACAAAGGAGAAGTAATAAAAATCTTTCGGACGTAAAGGTAAAATATTTTTTAGATTTAATGAATGGGGCCATTCAATTTGAGCGCTAGGAAATACAGGATTATGATTAGGAAGATGTTCAGAATTTCATTCCATTTCATTTCACTTCATTTCGGAATATTAAGTATAATTTGAATACAAAGCGTAATTTTTGCCACTTCACTTTTCATTTTGATTGAAAAGACCACAATGTTTTTTTACCCAACGCTTTTATTAGGCCGTCATGTATCTAACACACAAACTATAAGGAATCTTGCAAGCTAATTTTCACCCACTATATATCGTATTATGATAAAACTGGACAAGCATTTCAATGCTACCACAGAGCTGATCTGGATGATGGAGTTTGGAAGTGGACATGGAAAATTAGATGCATTTTTTTTTAAATTGGTTGTCAAACGAGCTCACATGCCACTTGATGGTAAGCGGTCACTGCGGCCCATGGACAACCTGAGGCCTAAGATGGAATATTGCCTCCATGCCAGAAATTTGACCGGCTGCTTGTAATTCCTTACCGGAAGACAACAGCTCGAGCATTGCTATTTGGTGGCAGGTTAGCGGATGAGACGTTGGTACCAACTTGGACGGACCTAGCGCCAGGCCCCCCTATTTTTACTTTCAAACGTAGAATTTTTTCGTACGTTTAGTTTAATTTGTAGCTAACTCTTACAAAATGCAGTACAAATGTCCCTACCTAATAATAAGCGTATTCAAAGTTCAATATTAATACTCGTATTCCAGTATTTATTTTATTTTATTTATTTTATTTTATTCGGAAAGCTGACTGCCTTAAAGAAAACAAAAAAGCGTAGAATTGTGAGATTGTAAAGATGTGAAAACATTTAACTTAACTTAACTTAAAACGAAAGTGAACGAAAATGACAATGTAAATTGGAAGCGGTTACTGAAAACCAATCCAGAAAACACGTGACAGTGGAAACCGGCTTCGATACAAAAACGAAACGCATCGTTCGGCCATCCGCGGCAGGAAATGGAACCGAAACTGGATTGCAGACTGTCCGTGTGTTTGTTTACGAGTGCAAAGAGATGCGTGATCAGAGGCGTCATGTCGAAATTATAAAAATCAAATGCCTTAGCACAGTCTAAAACTACTAAACCATACAGGCGAGACATATCATAGTGTCACTTTCCTGATCTTTTGTTTCTTATTCTATATTATAATTAAAACTTGAAAATTGAAGTAGTTAATATAATAACAGTAATAATTTTAAAATGTTCCTCGATTCCACATCCACACCAAGCTTTTGCTTTTATAATATTAAATTTAATAGAATTTTAAAACGGTTACTTACACGTCCAGTATCCCTATTTCATCAGGTCAGTCCGTCAATCTCGAATGCGTATTAAGTTCTGCCCTACGGTCTTATTTTAAGGTAACTTTTTAAATCATCAGTCCATCTTGGCTCACACGATCATTCTGGTCTCAATCTTACCAGCTTGATGTGCTGAACTGATGAAACACTGAGCATTTAACCGTTGCCTTAAACTAAGTATATCCAGTTCGTTCAGTACGCTCGTTCAGAAGCAATAAAATTAGCAATAGACAGGGCCAGTCTACGGCTTAAACATCTTTGGCAGACTCTACAGTCGGCCGTTTGACCCGCATCTGTTTTAGTAGCACGACACAAATCGATGCCCATTCTAGGTCAATACGAGTACGTAGTAGGCCCCATATTTATGTAACCAACAAATAAACCGGCCAAGTACGTGTCGGGCCACGTGCAATGTATAGGGTTCCGAAGTTGACGATGGCCTTAGTACCTTTACATCACCCTTGGCCATAAAGTGGGATTTTCTGCCCGCTACGCGGAGAGAAAATCTCACTTCTTGGCCAAGGCAAGACGTAAAACTTTTGACAAACCACGGGCGGTAATTCGTAAAGCCCCAGATCGCATATTTAGAAACCTGCGATCTGGGACATTTACGAATTCACCACCCTAGGTCTGTAATGTACTATTCTAAGACTGCATCTTAGCTAGGCTGCGGTATTACGTGCCCGCCCGACGACGCTCCTGCCGCTCAGTAGTATGTATAATGGAATTTTACTTTTCCGTACCTATGCATTTTTGCTTGCTTGCAGTTGGTCGACTATGACCCGGAAACTTGTATAGCCTTCTTATAGCTGTGATAGTTTTCCTTTCAACTACGTTATATATGCCACCACCATGATTTTATTTTTCAGCTGTCTGAAAACTACCATTTAGGTGCTAATATTACTCAAACGCATCGTTCAATCAAAAAATGGTTTTAACAAACCCACAATGTTTTTTCAAGACCTATTCAACGACACCCCACATCAAAGGGTACGCAAAAAAAAAATTACATCCCCACTTTACGAGTAGGGGAGGTACCCTAAAAAATATATATATTTTAAATTTTTATTATACCACTGTGTCGGCATAACTAATATAAATATTCATGCCAAATTATAGCTTTCTAGAACTAAGCATCTCCGAGCAATAGTGCGGACACACGGACGGACGGAGATGGCGAAACTATAAGGGTTCCTTGTGGACTTCGGAACCCTAAAAAGTATACCATTACGATAAACAATGTACAATCAGCTAGTCTGAAGAAAGTCACGTGAACGTATTTATGTCGGGTTTTAACTCGAGAACTGAACTGTTAGGAATGCCACAACATTTTGCGTGGGAGTAGATCATAACACGAGTCAACATATACTCGTACTTAGGCTACTTTTTATCCCGGAAAAACTAATAGTTACCCGCGGGGGAGACGAACCGCGATCAGAAGGTAGGCGTCAAATAAGTTTACCTCGTAAAAGGCTTGTCAATGGACTTCACTTAATTATATAGCCTTCCATTTTGTGCCCGAAGTTAGTTGGGTCACTGCCAAACGCTCTGTGTTGCCAGCCCTGTATAATAGTCATAGATTGCTGGCTTTGATGTAGGGGATTTAAATGAAAGGTTCATAACTATAAATCAACAGTAACTTGCGGACTGACGGGGATGAGTTCCAATTCAAAGTGAGTGTTTGAACTGAAACTAGAGAGGTATTTTCTAGTATTAACTTCATTTCAATACGTTAATGTAATGTAGGTATTTCGAATTAATACAAAACATTAACTAGTCTCATTGTTGTAAAAAAGGGCCCCTAAAACCTTCTGCTATAATTTTGGTAGACACCAATCTCTACTAAATTTAAATGTCAAGTTAGCGCAGTTATAGCAATGCTTCATAAATAGTAAATCCCCGTTCTCTCCAATGCAGTTACAAAATTATTATGTTGGCAACATTGTTAAAGATATTGAAGAGGTTTTAAGAACAGCGCTGCCACCAAAGCTAACGTATGCCAAGTTTTTGGCACAAGTACAGAAAGTTGAAACAATAATCCGAGCGGGCGAATATAGGCTCTTCTATATATATAAAATTCAAAGGTGACTGACTGACTGACTGACTGACTGACTGATATAGTGATCTATCAACGCACAGCCCAAACCACTGGACGGATCGAGCTGAAATTTCGCATGCAGGTACATGTTATGACGTAGGCATCCGCTAAGAAAGGATTTTGCAAAATTCCCACGGGAACGGGAAAAAAAGGGATTTTTACATTTTAATGTTTAGGCGCGTACGAAGTCGCGGGAAACATCGTAGAGATCTGAAATTTGGCATGCAGGTTCCTTGGGGAGCGTAGGGGAGCACTAAGAAAGGACTTCCCGAAATTCCCACGGGAACGGGAAAAAATGTTTTGTTTTTAATTTTAAGGCGCGTACGTAGTCGCGGGCATCATCGTAGAGAGCTGAAATTTGGCATGAAGGTTCGTTGGGGAGTGTAGGGGAGCACTTAGAAAGGACTTCCCGAAATTCTTACGGGAACGGGAAAAAATGGGTTTATTACATTTTAAGGCCCGTACGTAGTCGCGGGGATCATTGTAGTGAGATGAAATTTGGCATGCAGGTTCCTTGGGGAGCGCAGGGGAGCACTATGAAAGGATTTCCGGATATTCCCACGGGAACGGGAAAAATGGGATTTTTACATTTTAATGTTTAGGCGCGTAGGAAGTCGCGGGAAACAGCTATCTATCTATCTAAATATATAAAAGAAGAAACTGACTGACTGACTGACTGACTGACTGACTGACTGATTGACTGACTGACTGACTGACTGACATATCAACGCAGAGCCGAAACTACTGGTCGTAGAGAGCTGAAATTTGGCATGCAGGTTCCATGGGGAGCGTAGGGGAGCACTAAGAAAGGACTTCCCGAAATTCCCACGAGAACGGGAAAAAATGTTTTTTTTACATTTTAAGGCGCGTACGTAGTCGCGGGGATCATCGTAGAGAGATGAAATTTGGCATGCAGGTTCCTTAGAGAGTGTAGGGGAGCACTAAGAAAGGACTTCCCGATATTCCCACGGGAACGGGAAAAATGGGATTTTTACATTTTAATGTTTAGGCGCGTACGAAGTCGCGGGAAACAGCTATCTATCTATCTAAATATATAAAAGAAGAAACTGACTGACTGACTGACTGACATATCAACGCAGAGCCGAAAATACTGGTCGTAGAGAGCTGAAATTTGGCATACAGGTTCCTTGGGGAGCGTAGGAGAGCACTAAGAAAGGATTTCGCGAAATTCTCACGGCAACGGGGAGAAAAGGGATTTTTACATTTTAATGTTTAGGTTGCGGGGATCACCGTAGAGAGCTGAAGTTTGGCATGCAGGTTCCTTGGGGAGCGTAGGGGAGCACTAAGAAAGGATTTCCCGATATTCCCACGGGAACGGGAAAAATTTAATTATAATCCTAGATTACAAACACTTTCAAGAAACACGTTATGCAGATTACCTACTGTTAGATTACATGCCTATTGTCCAGTAAAAAGGAAATGATTGATGAGTTCACTAAAACATTCTTTAAATCAGTCTGCCTATTACCTAAATAATGAATTTTGGCACCAAACTATTTATTCATAAGAGATTAATGAATCAGAGAAAAAAAAAAGGAAAAATCTATACATATAATAAATAATATTCTGTAGAAGAAGTCGCGGCTGAAAATTGAAAATTAAAAGAAACTATCAAGTCAAAGGGACTATATGAACGATACTGAACACAAAATAACGATTTTTAGAAAAAATACTGTATGTATGTATGTATGTATGTCCGGATTTAACTCGAAAACTACTGGACGGATTGAAACAAAATTTGGTATGGGGGTAGTTTATAACACTGGTCAACATATAGGCTACTTTTTATCCCGAGGAAATGCATAGTTCTCGCGGGAAGGCTATTAACAAATTCCACGCGGACGAAGTCGCGGGCAGAAGCTAGTGTCATAATATAATATGTATATAATGTACTCTATAGGCTCGAATATATAGAATTCTATAAAATATGCCTGTTGAAGAGATAGGAAAATGTATTAGGCATACAAAGAAAATTATAAGTACGGAACCTTTTTTTATTTACCTATGTTTTTATTTAATTCAAACTGTGCTTAAGTTTATATAGAAAACTTACTAAATCAATTCGATTGTACGTCAGCCATCACCAAAAAGTATTCAGAAAACCAGCGGCGTAGTCAAACCAAAATCCTCCAAGAAAACAATCTCATTCGGCTACAACCACTAACATTATTAGAGTTTCCAGAATGTTCTCTACATTTTCTAGAATGAACTACACAGGTGCGCAGACCCGAAACACGGTACATTATTAACCGATACAAGTATCAAGTTGCTAGTCTGTGGCGATATTTTAAGCCGACTTTGCTCTGCGCGGACACGGGACGTGTGTCGGCATTATAAAGTTTTACCATGTTCATAGAAGGTGTGTTTGAAACAGTATGAACATGTACCGAATTATGCTACTCTGGAACCTGAGATTAGTCCATACTATCCCTATTATTATTATTATTAACTAGCTTCTGCCCGCGACTTCGCCCGCGTGGAATTCGGTTATCGCGTTCCCGCGGGAACTATACGTTTTTCCAGGATAAAAAGTAGCCTATGTGTTATTCTGATCTATAAGCTACATTACTGTAAAGTTTCATTAAAATCCGTTTAGTAGTTTTTGCGTGAAAGAGGAACAAACATCCATCCATACATCCATCCAAACAAACTTTCGCCTTTATAATATTATTATAGTAAGGATAGTAAGGATATTATAAATGCGAAAGTAACTCTGTCTGTCTGTTACCTCTCCACACTTCAACCGCTGGACCGATGAAGATTAAATTTGGCATGGAGATAGTAGTTGGGGTCCCGGAAAAGGACATAGGCTACTTTTCATCCCGGAAAAACGCATAGTTCCCGCGGGAACGTGATAACCGAATTAAACGCGGGTGAAGTCGCGGGCGGAAGCTAGTAATATTATAAATGCGAAAGTAACTCTGTCTGTCTGTTACCTCTTTACGGTTCAACCGCTGGACCGATTTGGATGAAAGGACCATGCGTCAAAATGGGCCTGAAACCAACCGCATTGAGAGTTATGTCAATAAATAGGTCTTAAAATCTACTTTATTTCATTATATGGGCACAAAGCCGAATTCCATTGCAGAACTGAGATATTTATATTTTAGTCACGGTGAGTACGAGCTACGATAAATGCATTCGGAGAATATTCATATTCTGGAGGGTAGGTATTGAGCAAACCCAATTTAAAAAATGAAGGTAGGGATATTGACCGTTCCATTAATTATTCGTTCGGTGTCATTTCTTGTTGAATATCGTGTTTTACCAATAATAATATTATTTCGAAACATTTAAAACCTCTTCTACCTAGGTATCTGTTCTTAAGTACCTATCTCTATCTCAAAGAGAACCTGTTTTTTAATAGATCTTATTTACTCTGACTGAAATATAAATATCTCAGTTCTGCAATGGAATTCGGCTTTGTGCCCATATAATGAAATAAAGTAGATTTAAAGACCTATTTAATGACTTAAGTTTCAGCTCTGTTGGTTTCAGAACCAGGCTCCATAGGTCCTTTAGCATGAAGATATTTAAGGTCTCGGGGAAGGACATAGGCTACTACATTTTATCGCGGAAAATCACATAGTTACGCGGTAACGGAATTACCTAAACGCGGGCGAAGTCGCGGGCAGAAGCTAGTAGAGACAAATTTAAGTAAGGTGAGTGCGCCTGTGGGGTAAGTGCACCTGAATCATCTGCCAGTAGTTTCGGCTGTAAGTTTTAACTCAGCCAGTCAGTCGGCCACGTAAGTCTTATGTGTATTGATCTAGACACGCGGTAACGTGTCAAGCCAAGTTTAATCCGTCTAAGTACCTAACTACCTACATTGGTTGTGGGCTCTAATTTCCGCACTTGGTTCGTTTATGTTGAGCCTTTGTACGTTCCGTCCATTGACCTATAATAACATATTATGGACGAACAGTGTCTAAAAGAATATGTTAAAATATATGGAGCAAACTGACATTACAAAATACGTTCCAATATGCTAATAACGCCTCTTTATTATATGTGTCAAGATATAGTACATTATTGCAGAGGCCGCCAAGTAGCGCATTGCCGGACTCGTATTAATAGAAGGCTTCGCTTCGCTCAGCCTTCTATTAATACGAGTCCGGCAATCGCAATTGCGGCCGAGGTATATATAATGCTTTTTTCAAACAGCGAGGAAATACGTAAGGTCAGTCGGGGCAAGTGCGCCAGGATGGGGTAAGTGCGCCTAACATAAATATATCGAAACCTATAAATATTACTCAACTAGTAGTTGGCTGTTTAAAAGGCATAGGGGCGAAATAAATTTAGGCGCACTTACCCCACATCAGTATTTACTACTTCCATGATCGTAGATGATTTGGCCTTGGAAGTTGTACTTATTACGTCCATGGATTTGTCAGTTTCGGGGCAAGTGCGCCAGGATGGGGTAAGTGCGCCTAACATAAATATATCGAAACTTATAAATATTACTCAACTAGTAGTTGGCTGTTTACAAGGCATAGGGGCGAAATAAATTTAGGCGCACTTACCCCACATCAGTATTTACTACTTCCATGATCGTGGATGATTTGGCCATGGAAGTTGTACTTATTACCTCCATGGATTTGTCAGTTTATCTACAGAGGTGTCTCAAATAGCATGATTATAAAAAAAACACACGACAATAATGTTTTTGCTGGCCAAGGCCGGCAATGGACAGCCTCGCGTCTTCTTTTTTTGAAAGTAACACGAACATTTCCGAGCATGTTTGAGAAAAATATTTTACACAAAAGTAAACCTAACGCAATAAGACTTAAGTGTCAAATTTACTGAGTGCCAAACGGGTGCCCGAGTTGTTCGTGCACCCGTTTTGACGGGCCATTTTTCTTCGGCTGATTGTGAATCCTTACTTATAATCAGAGATCGGACAAATTTGCGTCATTGCTCGCAATAATGTGGACATGACTCCAAAATTAATCAAATATTTAATTAAATAATTAATTTCTTACTTGACTTAAATTTTAATTCCTAGTCAATAAATACAAAAGTTTGTTAAAGTATAGATTTATTAAAGAAAATAATCACTATTTTTTCCAAATTTCTGCAGTCAGTCTATTTCTTTTTACATCAAAAAAATTAATCAGGTCCAAATAGGTACTTGCGAAGCTTTAATCAATTGATTACCATTTTGATTAATTTTGGAGTCATGTGCACATTATTGCGAGCAATGACGCAAATTTGTCCTATCTCTGCTTTTAATAGATCAATGGTTCCGTCTAAGTACATTTCTCTTGACTGAGAAGGCGACCATCAAGAAAGCTGATATTTTCTACACACTGTATTGTTTGAAACCCGTCGAGTCTTCCAAACGTAATTCAAGTTCAGCGGTTGAAGACAAACAAAGCGTCAAAGGATCAACGGGAATCAGACGGTTAGGGTCTGTTTAACTGTTTACGTCAACAGAATAGATGTATGCCTCTAATTAGCCTTCGAATGGTGAGTAGGAATTTGGCCTTTATTTAAGAGACCTGCCCGCGGTTTCGTCTGCGTGGAATTCGAAAATAGCGGCCTATGCATTTTTCCGGTATAAAAAGTAGCCTGTATGTTGACCAGTTATAAACTAGGTACCCCCATAACAAATTTTGTTGCAATCCGTCAAGAGCTTTTCGAGTTAAATTCGGACATACATACCCACACCTCAAAGACCCACACACATACATACATACAGTTTTTTTTTTCTAAAAATCGTTATTTTGTGTTCAGTATCCATACTCCGTACTAGTATTATAAATGCGAAAGTAACTCTGTATGTCTGTCTGTCTGCTACCTTCACACTTCAACCGCTGGACCGATTGTGATGAAATTTGGCATGGAGATAGTTGGGGTCCCGGGAAAAAACATACATAGGCTAATTTTTATCCTGGAAAAATGTATAGTTCCAACGGGAACGCGATAACCGAATTCTACGCGGGCGAAGTCGCGAGCAGAAGCCAGTCGTTTATATAGTCCCCGCGACTTGATAGTTTCTTTTAATTTTCAAGTTTCAGACGCGACTTCTTCTACAGACTTATTATTAGTTCTGTTTAAGAGACTAGTTCAGTGCAACATTTATGTCTGTTACTAGACCACCAAAAAAATGTGGTGTTGATTGGTGAGATTGCTAACTTAGTCTATCAACGATTGATTTTACTGCATAAGATTAACACCACCAAACAGTACATACTACTACTACTACAGCCTATTTGCGTCCCACTGCTGGGCACAGGCCTCCTCTCAAACAGTACATATATATTAAAAAAAATACTTACATTTATTTCTAAAATGTAAATTTTCCAAATTCAAATTCAATCATTTATTCAGCAAATTGGCCACATGGACACTTTTACACGTCAGAAAAAGAATTTACCAGCTCTTCCTAGACCCATTGCTTGAGAAGAAGCGCCGCAACAAACTGAAGCAGAAGGCCTTTTTTTAAATGTTCACATAGTCATAGGATGTATAGTCCCTAACTTAAACTTAAATCTAAGATCTTAGAGATGTATAGTCTCCAAGGGTCCAGAAAAAAATTATTATGGAGATGGCCTCCATTGTCATATAAATATAAATTCCATAGATGTCGACAGTCTCAAAATGTCAATAAATAATGAAATACATCATGTATAAAAGAGTTTCCAGTAACATCAAAACCCTTAAATAATTTGGGGATCACTTGCGCGGGCGTGGCCTACGTCCCAATTCCCAGGCCAGCATTGGGACGTAAATAATTTAGAGAGAACATCGAAGGGTGAAGTAAAACACTATAGCTATATGGGAGATTGAGGGCATTCAGATTATGTAGTTACTTAGCCTCTACCCGCGACTCCTACTACTACTACAGCCTACTTGCGTCCCACTGCTGGGCACAGTCCTCCTCTCATCACGAGGGGGTCTCCCCGCGACTTCGCCCGCGTGGAATTCGGTTATCGCGTTCCTACGAGAACTATTACGATTTTCCGGAATAAAAAGTAGCCTACCTATGTCCTTTCCCGGTACTCCAACTATTTCCATACCGAATTTCATCTAAACTGTTCCAGCGCGGTTTAAAAGTGAAGAGGAAACAGGCAGACAGAGTTACATTTATAAATACAGTGTTTCGCATTTATAATATTAATAGATAGTAAGTATTTTAATCGCTTTATATGTTTATAGCCCAAACCCTCTCATGGTGAGGGGAGGCCTGTGCCCAGCAGTGGGACGCAAATAGGCTGTAGTAGTATATGTTTATATAGATACTTAATATACCTAACGTCCCCAATCCGCAGAGGGACCGCGTGGGGTCTCTCCCGTGTTCTGAGAAGGCCTATTTTACAACTATTGCACAAAATACTATTAAATACTAGCCGTTTGCCCGCGATTACATCCCGCGTAGACTTTGAATTTGCGTACTCGATGAGACTATACATATAGACAGTTATAGTTATAGAAGTATTGAAAAATTGGTTTTACCCGTGGAAAACCCGTTCCCGTGGAAATATCGGGATAAAAAGTATCATATGTTATTGCCCGGGTCTCAAACTATAGTCATACCAAATTTCATCCAAATCTGTCCACGCGTTGCGACGTGAAGGAAGGACAAAAAAACACACTTTCACATGTATAATATCAGTATGGATGAAGTTTAATGAAATGTATTCAATTTCAAAATCAACATTAAATGCAATAACGAGGCAAGGGTAACACCTGGCGCATAAATCCACAATACAAAGAAACGCCAAGGAGATGCGAATCAGTTTAATACTCAAGAAACATGACTATTAGCAGAAGACTGTCAAACCTCCTTACATTACGGCGTACATCGGAAATCAGGGCTTGTAACCGGTTAATTAAAAAAACCCCGAAATAGCCAAATATTTAGAATTATTTTATACTCTTTATGTGGAACTCCATAGTGTATTTAGGTTATTACTTCGTATTATTTTAAAGCCTTATTAAACATGAAATAGTAAATGAAAGAACGATAAGAAAACCGATTTATTTGTATGGGGGCAAAAACCGGTTTCAAGCCCTGTCAGAAATAGCCAGCGAGCTATATTTCGCATGCACAGCGCCATCTAGATGTTACTCATGGAGTTTCCATTTGTATGCAGGCTACCTAGACAGCGACATCTATTATCGCAGCTAACACTTATTTCGGGCGTACGCTGATTTGTTTGAAGGTGGTCATTCTAAGCTTACCTTACTTCTTCTATGCTATTAAATACATCAACAAGAAACGTTTTCCAAAATAATCCATACTTTCTCCCCCTAATGCTTCAAAGCTGAACCACTGAACTGATCTTAATGAAATTGGGCGTGTAGCTGAGTAAAAGCTCATGTGGTAAATTGAGCTCTATCATATGGGTACGAGCAGTGGGTACAAGTAATTCTGCTGTAGTTAATGTACGAAGCCAATACGAAACAACAAATCCACAAATTAAAAAAATGGTCAATAACATTTACGTCACACCAGGCCGAAAAGCGGGATTTACCGCCCTTGGGCGCTACGAAAAATCCCTTCTTCACGGCCAGGTGGTGACGTAAAATCGTATACTAACCTCGGGCGGTCGTAAAGAAATCCTCAGACCGCTAGATTATAGCCCTCGCCTCCGGCTCGGGCCTCAATTACCCGCGATCTGAGACTTTCTTTACTTGACCGCCCTAGGTGTGTAATGTACTATTTCTTGATATCTACGCTGTTAATTACAAAGGTAAAACAACACAGCAAATCAAGCACTGCTGTTTGGCAGCAGGTTAGTGAAATGAATCTGATATACCTAGGTATATCAGATTCTACTACCGTCTTGTGCGAAGTGAATCGATTTGTGTGAAGTCCCCAATCCGCTCTGCGCCGGGGACGTGGGGACTATAGACCAAACCCTCTCTTGGTGATAGGAGGCCTGTGCCCAGCAGTGGGCCGTAAATAGGCTGTTGTAGTGTGTAGTGTGACTGTGAAGTCCCTAATCCACACTGGGCCCGCGTGGGGACTATAGCCCAAACCATCTCGTGGTGAGAGGAGGCCTGTGCCCAACAGTGGGACGCAAATAGGCTGCAGTAGTAGTCTGTCCGTTTTCCCACCTCTGCTGCCTTCTAAACTCAATGTTTGTCGGGTTATTGTATGCGTTATTGAATTTATTTCCAATTCCGCCGGGTCGGATTCGCTTCGCAGTGAATAGTCCGTTTATTAAGCGACGATGACAAAACGCTTCTCGTTATTTAAATTTATTTGAAGAGAACCACGAATACCAATCACGAATGGTAAAATCATCACATCATAATATTATAAGCCGGAAAAGAAATGGTGTTGATTTGTTCTCTCTACATAAGCAATAAAATTCCAGGAACGTATGTTTGCACCAATCTACAAATATAATATCGCAAAAGAGGAAAAAGTCGTAATTTTTCCCGAGCCGGTGCTAAATGACTATTATTCAGTCAATGAAGCAATCAGTCTGAACGTAGTATATTTGAGACCAGTAGGTATGAGAGAATTATACGAGTATGTGTTCCTGTGCAAAATAATGAAGCATTCATAACAATTTTATTAAAGCGAAAGTACTAACTACAGCCTATTTGCGTCCCACTGCTGGGCACAGGCCTCCACTCATCATGAGAGGGTTTGGGCTATAGTCACGATGCGGTCCCAGAGCGGATTGGGGACTCCGCACAACATCTTTGAAATACTTTGCCGATGCATGCAGATTTCCTCACGATGTTTTCCTTCACCGAAAAGCTCAGTGGTAAATTCAAATTGTATTTCGCACATAAGTAAACTTAGAGGTGCGAGCCGGAATCGAACCCCCGACCCTCTGCATGAGAGGCGGTAGGTCGGCTTAAGCGAAAGTAACTCTGATACATTCTCACATTTTAATCTTTGAACTATAAATATAAATGGCGAACGTCTTTTTTATATACCTTGGATGGAAAACAAGCTCACAAGCCACCTGATGGTAAGTGGTCACTGTGGCCCATGGATATAAAGAATCATAAGATTTCGACTGCGTTGCCAACCCTAAGGACTAAGAATGAATGCGGTAAATCTGGTAATGTTACTGGAACACAACAGTGCGAGCATTGCTGTTTGGCAGCAGGTCAGCGGGTAAGCATCAAGTCCTAACACCGCACCGGCGAAAATCTATTATGGTATATTATTACTAACGTGTATTTCGGGATTCGAGAAGGGCATTATCATAGGGAAGGTCATAACTCCGAGAGCCGTATTCTTGCTAAACACTTTTTTAAGTGAGGTCCAGGATGCTGATGTGTTTGCTGACAAGTAAGGGAGTACATTACTCAGCCACATTAATGTATTCTTGAATGTGTATCTCAATTGAAATAATATTATATTTTTGTTTATTTCGTATTTTTCATGTGTTAATTATTACAATCAATATTACTTGTTTTTACCACATTTGTATTTTCTGACTCAGTGTTGATATCGCTGTCAATAATTTCATGTTTCACATCATGACTCATGATGCGAAATAAACAGAAAATATGATTCATGAGTGCTTTGGGATCACCTGTAAACTCATGATTTGACAGTCATGAGTTTACAGGTGATCATGTCAATAAATAAATTAAATAAATGAATAGCATAACATAGGTAAAGGCTGCTTAAATATGCCTCTAGACCTGGTTACAAAAGTTAACAGCTGACTACAAAATGCGATAACGATTTGGTTTTTATTACAATTTCTGACTAAGAAAACATTATCTTTAGTATAAAGGTAAAATGGAAGAACTCAGTACTATGCTCGCTGACCTCAGCAGAGTTTCCGATCGAGTTGGTCTTAAAATGAACATGGACAAGACGAAAATTATGTCTAATGTCCTGCGCTCGAAGCTGTCGACCATTATGTATACCTGGGACAAACAGTCCAGTTAGGTAGGTCCAACTTCGTGAAAGAGGTCAATCGTCGAATCCGACTCGGTTGGGCAGCGTTCGGGAAGCTTCGCAGTGTCTTTTCGTCCAAATTACCGCAGTGTCTCAAGTCGAAAGTCTTCGACCAGTGTGTGTTGCCAGTGATGACTTATGGTTCCGAGACGTGGGCGCTTACGATGGGTCTCATAAGAAGGCTCAAAGCCACTCAGAGGGCAATGGAAAGGGCTATGCTCGGGGTTTCTTTGCGTGATAGAATCAGAAATGAGGATATCCGCAGCAGAACTGGGGCCACCGACATAGCCCGAAGAATTGCGAACCTTAAGTGGCAGTGGGCGGGGCACATTGCTCGCAGGACTGATGGCCGATGGGGTCGAAAAGTTCTCGAGTGGCGTCCGCGAACCGGGAGACGAGCTGTCGGTAGGCCTCCAACAAGATGGAGCGACGACCTCGTGAATGTCGCGGGAAACCGGTGGAAGCAGGTGGCACAGGACCGGTCGGAGTGGCGAGCCTTGGGGGAGGCCTATGTCCAGCAGTGGACGTCTTTCGGCTGAAATGATGATGATGATGATGAAAGGTAAAATACTTATACCTATACCCCTATTTAGATATTCAAATCACTTTAAACTTTATTAAGTATAAAGTGAAAAATCCAAGTTGATACTGGAGCTTAGTTAAAATTCAAAGCTCCGGGCTCTTTGTTTGGGAACTATGCGAGCTTTTTTTAATCGTATTAAATGTTCGAGAGCTCTTCATCGAAGTTCTCACAGCTCTGTAGTGCTTATTCGGCGCTAGGTCTCTGTTTTTTGTCATCAAAAGTTTTGTGTGAGGTACTTTAAAAACTGTTAAAATGGTTTTATTTTACTGTTATTTTCTTCCACTTTTAGTTCGTCCATATATTAGTCCCAGTGGACTAGTGAAATAGCAGTCTATTTCATGTAGAATGTAATGTTGAACTAAATATAATTATTATATCAAAGAACCAGCTTTAACCCAAAACACTTTGTGTTTTATCCCAAAATAAATTACTCGACGTTCAAAACTTATCTACAGCATATTTATTTATAAACCACTAGCTTCTGCCCGCGACTTCGCCCGCGTGGAATTCGGTTATCGCGTTCCCGCGGGAACTATGCGTTTTTCCGGGATAAAAAGTCTATGCCCTTTCTCGGGACCCCAACTATCTCCATACCAAATTTCATCCAGATTGGTCCAGCGGTTGAAGCGTGAAGAGGTAACAGACAGACAGACAGACAGAGTTACTTTCGCATTTATAATATTAATATGGATTTAGTACGTTTTTAGATTCTAAACAAACCCAATTGTTAAAACAAACATCAATCAAGAAATGGCATCATTAATTAAAAACGAGTCAGTTCAATTAACAGTAGATTTGTAATTCAAATTAAATTAGCAACAAATTATAACCTCAAATACTCATGAATTATTTATTCCCTTCGGGGACGACTAATGGCTGTGAAAACACGTTAAGTACACCTGTTTTCGAGGCCTTGGGGAATCGCTGTTTCGACAATTTATTAGAGGGATTTCTAATTTATATTAATCCTTATCATTCATAGTTTCATACCCAAGAATTTCCTGAAGCTCGGGGTCTATATCCACAAAACCCCTCGTTTTGGCTACGTTTAGTAAATTTTGATCTGTCAAATTTTAACCAACATGTGGATATAGGATCGGTTATAGAGAATCTGTCAAATTTTAACCACCCATGGCCAATAACGAGGCGTCTTGTTGATACAGGAACCCGGTGATAATCTTCTTCAATTTATTAATCCAATGGCAGGTCATACGGCCGGTTTTTTTCCATCAATTTTCTTCATACTAACAGGCAAACAACTCACCGGATGGAAAGTTGTGGTGGTCACCGTGACTTATAGACATTTATTTATACCAGAGCCGCTACTAATGCGTTGCTGTAACTCGATCTCTGTTATCAAAATACAAAAACTTTAAATACTAGCTAACCGCACCGGTTTCACGCAAATTGAGCAACATGTTATACATACACTAAAACTTTTCCCATTTAGCTCTCTGTCTATCTAAAAGTGAAAACCGCATGAAAATCCGTTGTGTAGTTTTTGGGTTTATCGCGTACAGACTGACAGACGTGGTGGAGGATTTTAAGTAGATTCTTTTTAAGATACGTTTTATTATAACCCGACTTCGCGTGGAATTCAGTCAAATTTTTAACTCCCTTTTTACCCCCTTGAGGCTGGAATGTTCAAAAATCCTTTCTTATTGGATGTCTACTCTACTATTAGTATCTCTTTCATTACGATACGTCTAGTAGTTTGAGCTGTGTGTTGATAGATCTGTCAGTCAGTCACCTTTGAGGAATATTTTTAGATGTTGTCATTTTGCAATAAAATCTCTCTCTCTCTCTCTCTCTCTCTAAAGAAGCACAATGCTTTCCCTACTTAAGTACATGGTTTTCAAACGAAACACGTCTCTTCGCCCATCACTTCTCGGAGCAATTGCAATGCAAATTCCTTTCAACCATTTCCATTTATTTACAAAATAAGTACATTTTACATAGATCTACGCAATTCAATGCTTTCAATAACGCCTGAAAACAAAGATCCTTCCCAAAATGAAGGGAAAATCACAGACTACCGAGGAAACAGAATTGACACTCGCGGGGGATTCTAAATTCTAATTGATGTGGCACGTTAACGAAGCGACGATGGGGCGCCGCGTTCTTAGTCGCAAATTGATGGTCGGGCCAAATGAGAATGGATTCGCTGCGTTTGTAACTGTCTGTGGACTGGAGTCTAGAACGTGAATGTCAGAAGGGCATTTTAGTGAAAAATGGAACGGCTGTTATTAGCTGTTTGAAAAATAACCTCATTTTTAGGGAAGATTTGGACAATTATTTAACCAATTAGCTTTGCGTTCCTTCATTAATCAATGTAAGCTCTGTCATTTTTGACAGTTTGTTTGCCATGGTGTTGCCAAGTCTTTTTTTTTTTGTTTTAGCTGCGTTCAGTTTTTACTTTATTGTGTTTATTTCAATAAATAAATACAAATATTAATATGTTAAATTCATTATATGTATATTTTTATATTGTCTGTGTGGTTTGCCGTGATCTCACCAAATGGTCCTAGCGGAAGACCAGCGCTGGCCTCAGTGCCAGCAAATGCTGAGCTAGGACCATTTCGTGACAAATCACACGCAAATGTTATTGTTTTCTTCGATTTTATTGTTATTTATGTTATGTCGTGTGTTTTGTACCGAATAAATGTTTCTTCTTCTTCTTCTTCTTCTTTATTTTTCGGGTTGGTTGGGCCTGGTGCAGGGGACGGACCTACCACCGTCTCACCCGCTAATCTGCCGCCAAATAGCGTGCTCGCACTGTTGTGGGGGGTTAAGGCAACCGGTGAAATTACTGCTACAGAGGCATTATATCTTAGGCCTCAGGGTTGGCAATGCATTCGAAATCTTCGAAATCATATGATTTAGATGTCCATGGGCCGCAGTGACCGCTTATCATCAGGTGGCCAGTGTGCACGTCTGCCTACCAATTACATTAAAAAAAAAGCTTATATATAGTAACTAGCTTTTCCCGGGACTTCGTCCGCGTGGAGTTCGGAATTAGCATTTCCGCGGGAACTATGCGTTTTTCCGGGATAAAAAGTAGCCTATACCACCAGTGACCAGTGTTATAAACTACCTCCATACCAAATTTTGTTGCAATCCGTTTAGTAGTTTTCGAGTTAAATTCTTACATACGTACATACATACAATTTTTCTAAAAGTCGTTATTTTGTGTTCAGTATCGTTTATAAGTCCCCTCGACTACTTGATAGTTTCTTTTAATTTTCAAGTTTCAGACGCGACTTCTACAGACTTATTATCTATATTATCCATATTATTAATATTATAAATGCGCAAGTAACTCTACCCATTTGGATAAAATTTGGTATGGAGATAGTTGGAGAAAGGACGTAAGCTACTTTTTATCCCGGAAAAACGCATAGTTCCCGCGGGAACGCGATAAACGAATTCGACGCGGGCGAAGTCGCGGGTAGAAGCTAGTTAGTAATAAGAATATTAGAGCATAGTGTCACTTCATGAGCATGCTCCGTGATCTACAAAGCGGGTAAACGTTGGAATTAGCTACGAGCGTAGCCCGTAGCAAAGTGGCGTAGCGAATGTGCTACGGTTTCTCATCAGATGTGGCACAGATGTTGTTTTAAAATTAAAAAATTGAATAAAATAGTTTAATATGTAGGTATTCGTTATTTGAATTATTTTCGTCTTGATTTCATCTGAAAGACGTTCACCGCTGGACATAGGCCTCGCCCAAGGCTCGCCATTCAGATCAGTCCTATGCTAATGCTAATCGCTATTCATACTTAGTGAATCTTTTCCTCAGTTTCATAGAGATTAGACCACCCTCACTTAAATCAGGTCACACGGCGGGCACGGCCTATAAAAGCACGATTTTGAACACAATATGAATGAAGTGTCAATGTTTGCGTGCCAGGACGTCGTGTACACTTGTAAATGTGTGTGTACCACTACGCGGGCCAATGATTCACTCACATCTCCGGATGAAACAAATGTCGGTAAGGACGAGTTGGGCGCGACTTGGTTCGAATCAGGCTCGCACCTCTGAAAATTGTATTTGAATTTAGGTATACTACGATACAACTTAAAAGGCGCGCGGCGAAGCACTTAAGCCTTTGACGTAGAGTCTATTATTGCTTAATCCGCGCGCCTTCTAAGTTGCGTCGTGCTATACCACTGAGCTTTTCAGTAAAGGAAAACATCTTGAGAACATCTGCACGCAATCTGCGAAGTAATTCAAGGATGTGTGTGAAGTCTCCAATCCGCACTGAGCCTGCGTGGAGACTATAGCCCAAGCCCTCTTGTGATGAGAGGAGGCCTGTGCCCAGCAGTGGGCCGTAAATAGGCTGTGGTCGTACCGCTCATCCGTACATCGCTCTTTAGCAAAAGAGCTATATGACATCACGCACCATTTACCACTAAAACAAGATTTTCTCTATAAATGATGAACAATGAAATCTGAAACTATTTATGGAATCCTCCGAAATGTATGTTTCTCAATCGATAGCGCTTAAACGGCTAAATCAATTTTATTTTGATTAAAGTGCTTTTACTCAGGGGTCCGAGCCGGATTTAAATACCCGACATTGGTCGGGATTGCCGACCATGAGCACGGGAAACTGTAGGTCAAACCACTAGGCTACTAAATTTCGGAAATTAAGGCCGGCCCTAGACCTACAATAAAATTGCGCAATAACATTGATGCGTCCCTTTAGTCCCGTCTCGTAGCCAGATTTGGTAGCTAGCTACGTAATGGGAAAAATAATCCCGATTCGAAGCTGGCTACTATACGGGAATTTGAAAGTCCCATCTCGTTCATCGGGTTCAGTCGACTACTAGTTTACTGGTAAGTGTCCGTCCACGCAGTCCGTTAGGTCAAAGGTGTGAATGTAGGTTAGGTTGGTTAGTCATCTATATACGCCCGAAGGGCAAACTACCTAGAAATAGGGGACCCGTCGACCCAGTCACATTCCTTGTATTATGGTCGTACGAGCGACATGGACATTCGGGGATGTGGGCATTCCAAGCAAATGGCCGTGAGAGGAAAGTGGTCGTAAGTGACCGAATCCTAGCTACCAAATCTGGCTACGAAATTAGAAACGTGTCTTCCCATTTAGTATAGCTAGGTACAAGATGGGAAGACACGTTTCTCATTACGTAGCTAGCTACCAAATCTGGCTACGAGATGGGAAAGTTATTCCCATTTCATAGCTGGCTACCAGGTGGGAAACCATATTTCCCATTTGGAAGCCAGCTACCAAATCTGGCTACGAGATGGGACTAAAGGGATGCGTCTGCTCCTGCCCTCAAGAATATTGTACAATACTAACCCTAAACGGTCAATAACATTGCACAATTCGAAATATTGTGCAATATAATTGATCGTCTAGGGCTGGCCTAAGGAACCCTCTCTACGAACTTTTAATCCCTCTTTTCTGTTTTTTAATCGCTCAAATTGAATTAGGCCAGGTTGTCGCTGTCACAGCGTACAGAGCATCACAAGAGTGCTCAAAAATGTAGCTAAAATAAACCCTTTGTCAACGCTATAGAGGCTACATCGTGTGCCACATTTGTGTGGTGCTGTACTCCGCTTTGACAGGGCCGTATTTAGGAACGGTGACAAATGGGTTTAATTAAGAAATCACAGGGACTATGTCACTGTCACTGTGGGTTTTAAGGGTGATTAAAATAAATGAAAAAATAACAGATTCCAAAGGGAACCTGTTGCCTTACAAGCGTAAGCTTTCCCGTGAAGCAAAACATCGTAAGGAAACCAAAAATATAGATTTTAGAAGAGATATGATTTCAAGTAGGTTTCAAATTATGAGACTTTCCAACCTTAACTTCAAGTTTTCGACGACTCTATTTCATTCATTCCATTTTGATGGAACCATAAAACATTAATACTCTTTTTCCTTACTTTCAACTTAAATAGGTACTAATTCTTCCGCTCCCCGCCGTCTTACCGTTATTTTTTGTGTTTGTTCTGCAAAATATGAGTTTTTCTGTCATTTTCCTGTATCCATATCAGAATTGAAATAAGCAATTGAACTTGATAAATACTTCCAATGACAGTTGCAAGAAATAATCTCGGTAAACAAAGATTATTTTTAATTATATTGAATACTAGATTCTGAACGCGATTCGGTTATCGCATTCCCGCGGGAACTATGCACTTTTCCGGAATAAAATAGTAGATTGTTTATCAAGGGACTAAAACAAGCCATTATGACACGAGATGTTCAGCCACCCGAGCAGAGCGAGGGTGGCTATAGTTCGAGTGTCATTATGGTTGTTTAGTCACGCGTTAAACACTCTGCTTTTCACTTCGAATGCGAGGAAAAAAAAACGAAGTTCCATACAAAATTACGATATTTATTATAACAAAGTAGATAACCGGCTACTTCCCGATGACCTAGAATAATTAAATTTGGCCAGAAGCAAGGTCTTACAGCACACGTACAGGAATAAATCT
The DNA here is from genome assembly GCA_963971205.1 of Aethes cnicana. Taxonomy (NCBI): domain Eukaryota; kingdom Metazoa; phylum Arthropoda; class Insecta; order Lepidoptera; family Tortricidae; genus Aethes; species Aethes cnicana. Next base: position 4,455,253 of record OZ020294.1, read on the forward strand.
GATAACCGTAAATATTATATATTTTGGTGCAAGAAAAGCCAATTTACTAATACAAACTTATCATTTGCGGTTGGCGCAGTAGCCGTGTCTACTTCACCAACCGCAAATCAGAAGTTTGTATTGTTAAATTTGCATCATCAAGTTTGTATGTACGGAACCCTCGGTGCGCGAGTCCAACTCGCACTTGACCTGTTTTTTATCACGTGACGCTTTATATTTAGCCAACAGATTCAAACTTGAAAACGATTAATATAATTTAAAACTAATTGGGTCATGAATTATTAAATGAATTCACTTTAAATAAAACAAGATTCATAGGTATTCGTAATCATTAAATCGTGTTTCACGAAATTAAATCGTTTTTTCACGCCCTAGAAATTGTCTAGGTTCACTGGAAATGGGGATAATCCTCCTTTCACAAACTCTGTGGTTGGCTGTGTAGGCGGGTTTCCAATGTAAATTAAAAAAAAATTACTTTAGTCCCTAGAGACTAAAAAAGAGCTTTAGTCCCGATGTGCAGAGACTAAAGTAACATTTTAAGAGCATGAGAAGTGAAAAGTAGCCTTTATCCTTTCCCGGAACTCAAACTAATAGGTCTAGCGGTTGAGTGGTAAAGAGGTAACAGACAGACAGACAGAGTTACTTTTCAACCGCTAGACCTATTAGTTGGTTGAGTGATGCGAAAGCGCATTTATAATATTAACTAGCTTTTCCCCGCAACTTCGTATTAAATCATAAATCATAAATAAATCAGAAATATTAAAAAGTAAAATCCCGATTTTTCCCGTTCCCGTGGGAATTTTGCAAAATCCTTTCTTAGCGGATGCCTACGTCATAACATCTACCTGCATGCCAAATTTCAGCCCGATCCGTCCAGTGGTTTGGGCTGTGCGTTGATAGATCACTATGTCAGTCAGTCAGTCGTCACCTTTGAGTTTTATATATTTAGATTATATAATATTAATATGGATTATAGCTACAGGACCTTATACCAACGCTGGATGTGGCAGCATGCAGTTGACCGCTTTTTTAATTAAAATCGAAATGGGCAAACATCGTGGCTCAATTATTTAGTTCGTGTTTGAAGAGATTACAGCTACAAATATTTACGTTAAATCATAGACATAAATAATACTTCGTATGGACCCGGCCTAACGTAGATACATGTCATGTTTCCCCACTTCATTGGTGTCCAATCCAAAGTTAAACTTATATCGTGACACTAAAGCTGGGTCACATTTTTTCAACAACGAGACGAGTTTTTAGGTACTGAAAAACAGTTTCGAAAAAAGTTTTTTTAAAAACGCTTATTGTCACGCACGCTCGGTGACAGAACTTTGGATTGGACACCGTGGAAGTGGGGACATATTACGTGTACGTTCGACCGGGTCTATATTATTTACGTATATGCGTTAAATATGTTTAATTTAATAGCTATCTTCACTTTGTAAATATTATTTTGGCTTTAGCTATTTTAATATAATATTCCCAAATTAATTTAGTTACATATTGTTATTCATTACACTCTGTTTGCATTTCAGTACCACAATAATTAATTAAATTATGAGAGGCTAGCTTCTGCGCGCGACTTCGTCCGCTACACTATAATAATAATTATACCGTTTACTCCGGGAACTATGTTTTTTGGAACAAAATCTAGCTTACCTATGTCCTTATCCGGGAGTCGAACCAGCTATCTCCACGGAAAATTTCATCTAAATCGGTCCTGTGGGTTAAATGTGATAGACAGAGATACTTCCAAATTTTTAAATTTAGTATGGATACGAAAAAAGTTACCCATTTTAGATACACAAAGAACGGAGCAATATAAATTGTTTATTATTTTGGTTTTCTTTTAAGTTGGTAATTAATTTTAGTTTAATAGAGTTTTTAAATTTTATACCTTTTAGAATATTTACTTATATACCTTATGTTGAAGATATATTAAGATAATAATGGCATAGTCACTCAAGTGTACTTAAGCCTCTATAAATATTTCTTGATTAAAAAAAAAAAAAAAAAAGATAATAATATACTGAATTAAAAACTGAGATTGATTTTTGTCAAAAGACGTGACATCAGGAAGGTATTTTTATCTTTAACCTAATCTAAATGAACCGTATTTATTACAAAAATACAAAAAACAAACGTGAAACTTCCATGATTAAATCATATACGATTTGCCATTTTTTTAAACAAAACTATGTTGCGAGTTTCGACGCTTCCATTAAGCGAATACTCGCAGCAAACGAACCTTTGACGTGGTTTGGGGCTCAGAGCTGGCACGTAGACGTAGCTGAATATTCCAGGGTTTTCGTCTCATTCATACTATTGCAACGAGAGAGAGATGCAAATATAGCTGAGGTTGACGCGGCTGGTTGTTTTTTTTGCTGCAAAGTTCATTGGATATAGGAATGACTTGACACTTACTCTTAAGTACGGACATCTGTGAGCACTAATAACTATCAAGATTTAAGGTTGTACCTACTTATAGAAGACTTCAGATTTATTTCGAAAGCAGAGGCTACACCATGTGTGTGTACCTATGTTAAATGTAATTTAAAGTACCTACTTAGTTACTTTATTGAAAGAAACAATAGTACATTATGTCCTTTAAAAAATGGTGAGTGTAATTTTACAGAAAAAACCCTCCTGCTTGAGTTTCTTGTCGTGTTTTTCTCAATCATGATGCTATCCTGGGGGTTTCTCTGCATGATAGAATCAGAAATGATGGTATCCGCAGTAGAACTAGGGTCACCGACCCGAAGAATTATGAGATTTGCGAGCCTTAAGTGACAGTGGTCGTTCAACTGGTAAATCCTACTTCTTACTAATATTATTTGTGTGGGCGGGCCACATTGCTCGCAGAACTGACGGCTGATGGGGCCAGAAAGTTCCCGAATGGCGTCCGCGTACCGGAAGACGAGCTGTTGGTAGGCCTTCAAAAGATGGAGCGATGACCTAGTGAAGGTCGTGGGAAGTCGGTGGATGCGAGCGGCATAGGACCAGTTGGAGTGGCGAGCCTTGGGGGAGGCCTATTTCCAGCAGTGGACGTCTATCGGCTGATGATTGTGATGAATGCCCATTTCTGGTTTACGCTTGTCCGCTTTTGAGCGAGAGACTCGTGCGAGCGATTGCCAAATGGTCCTAGCGCAATGATTTTTATACTTAAGGATAGGCCCATCCGAACATTCAGTCGCCATTTTCTTCATACAACGAAATACAGCGCCGTCTTGTGGTCAACTGCATGAACTACGAGAATGTTTTGCGCGCTATAACCTCGCAGTGACGTAACGAGAGGTGTTGCTGGCTTTTTTATTTTATTCAGTACAAGCGACGTGAATGCTGTAATATCATTTTTTCTAATAAATCATGATTCAAAAATCAACTTTTGTTTATTTATTGACAAAATAATTATTTATTTATATTTTCTTAGAAGTCCAAATTAAACATCTCACGTGAAATTCTTCATGTGTAAAAATGACGTCCTTACAAGGTTACTTGAACAAGCAGTCTCCGTAACTATGGCAACTCCGTAACACGGCGTAAATATGGCGACTTCGTGTCATAAATTTATTGTTTACAAAATTATTTCGATTGATGGAATAAACACAAGGTAATGTTAATCACCGATGAAACGATATTTCATGACACTTTTTAACTTTGCCTACGTGATTTCTGCAGCCTTTTATCACGCAAGTCGGCATTTTTTAAGGGTTGCGTATATGTTGTTTGACATCCGCACGCGCCGGTGTCTCGCTGAGCCATAGACGTAAATAATATAGACCCGGTCTAACGTACCCGTAATATGTCCCCACTTCCACGGTGTCCAATCCAAAGTTCTGTCATCGAGCGTGCGTGACAATAAGCGTTTTTAAAAAAACTTTTATCGAAACTGTTTCTCAGTATCTAAAAACTCGTCTCGTTGTGGAAAAAATGTGACCCAGCTTTAGTGTCACGATATAAGTTTAACTTTGGATTGGACACCAATGAAGTGGGGAAACATGACATGAATCTACGTTAGGCCGGGTCCATACGAAGTATTATTTAATGTCTATGCGCTGAGCAATGTGTCACGATTGGTGACCAAACTTGGATTGGGCAATTTTGGGCACCAACAAAGTGGGGTTATATGTCATGTGCGTAGACCCGGTCTATACGAAGTATTATATATGTCTATGTCCTAGCGGAAGACCAGCGCTGGCTCTCATTGCCAGCACATGCTGAGCTAGGACCATTTCGTGACAAATCACACGAACTCGCTTTTGCTACTTGTTCTATATACTTGTTTTCTTTATATATTTTGTATGTCGCGTGTTTGTCGCGAATAAATGTTTCTTCTTCGAGTGTGTTCCATAAGGTGGCACACCGCTAGTACCTACAACTAACTGTACCAGCAAAGTGTATAGGAAAGTTAAATAATGAACGGCCCGGTTCCTGTAGGTAGCCATCAAAACGACTCGGTTTGCCTACGTACGGTTAAAAATTGACCATCTTAGGCCTCAGGGTAGGCAACGCATTCGGGATCTTATGGTTTTTTAATGGGGAATCAAAGGATTTCGGTGTTCATAGACCGCAGTGACCACTTACCATTAGATGGGCTGTGCGCTCGTTGGCCTATACCATACGCTAACCAGGCCTAAGTAGTCTTGGCGTTTAAATTAACGGACCAAAATATTCAAGTGCTTCTAGTACCTTCCAAGTCTACACTCAATCTAGGCGATGCAGCGGTCGAGGATTACAGGGGGTTATGCCTTTGAAGCAGTTTTAATCCTTAAGCCGGGACTTCAACTAACTGGGAATTGCGTCAAATATTTGTCAGGGTGTAAGAGCGTTTATAGCTTGCACAAGTTGGCAATTTTATAACTGAATTGAATTAATATATCATTTTATGTTGATGTAATTTCAATTATAACTTATCCTTAATCGTGTATATTTATACAAATCATCTTGAAAACGGCTCTAACGATTTGGCAGAAATTTATATAATTGAAATTTATACGGGGGTGTAAAAGCGATCTAGCTAGGTCTCACACATGGACATTTTCGTCACGTAACTGTAACTGTTGGTAGGTAATGTAGGTACTTAAACTGACAAACTGCAGCCGCAAAATATGTAGTTGACAGAAAGTTCACTTCACTCGACCTTCGGCTGGTTTTCGAACATTCTCAGGCCATCTTAATAAGTAAGTGTAGGTGCTGTAGCGGGGGGTTGATGTTAGCTCAGGTAGATGCTGCAGGCACGGAGATCAGCGGTGGAATCCGAAGACACGAAGACGAAGTCTAGCTTATTAAAATATCTAAATCTGGAAGACTGGCCCTATTACTGCCCTAACACTGTCTAACTAAGAAATAATAGATTTTAAGTTGAATTGATATTATATTTTGAGAGATGCGTTCATTACAATCGATAGAAAAAGACTAAATAAATAAATGCTAGACAATTCTACGCTTAAAATTATTTATTTTTGGAAGAAAATGTGACAACTAACCGATTGTACTCGGCCAGTCTCCACAGTACCTATACTCGTAGTAATTATAATCACTAAAAATAATTTTGTTTATCCTTCACGCTCCTGAGGTTCGTCCAAGGCATTTCCAAGGAAATAGCAACTCGACAATAACAAAAACACACGCAATGACCTAATGACTATGATTTCTACTAGTCTAGTGCAAGAACGTAAAATGTTTAATCGTAACTGGTTACCACTAGGGTTTGCAATTCGAATATTCGAATATTCGAATTATTCGCCACAAATATTATTCGAATTCGACAACATTCATTATTCGAATAAAACGAATATTTCGAATAGTGCAAAAATTTGACTGATATAATTTACCTTTGCAAAAAAGTACAATAAAATGCCAGAATAAAGTATCCCCCACAATAAGTTACGTGGACATACATTTAAATATCTAAAAAAGAAGTGTTAATTTAAACAAATAGCATTTTATTATTTTTCCCTTGCCAAAATCAAACTTTATAAAGCGAACTAAACTACCTTTTTTATTAATCTTTGATTTTATGAAATTACAAATATTTTTTTTAAATTACATATGTTATTTAATTGTAATTACTCATAAAATGTAGAGAGAATAATTAATAAAGAAATCTCTTTACGGCCTTAAGCAAGCCCCACTTTCTTGGAACCAAGAACTACCTTTAAACGTTGCTTAAATTAATCCTGTGTAGGTAGGTAAACATGAGAAAACGTGATAAACAAATGATTATATTAGCTGTTTATGTTGATGATTGTATTGAATTTAGTAGGAGAGAAAAGATGCATATTAAAGATAATACAAACGAGAAGAGGGAAAATGGTTGGACATCTGATTAGACACGATAGGTTTTTGAACGTTATAATGGAAGTTAAAATGGAAGGAAGAAGGGGAAGAGGTAGACCACGCTTAACCTACTTTGACCAGCTGAAGGAAAGAGCAAATGTCCCGTCTTATTGCGACCTAAAAAGACGGGCAAGTGAGACATGGCGGTTACTCCACCGACAAGAGCACGGCTCTTAAATAGAAGAAGATGTTGATGATATTCTCATTTTATATAACAAATGAAAAGGAAACGAAAAAGGTTATGGACGAACTCGAGTCTATTATTTAGGGTGTTGTAGGGCCATTTATATGTCACCTCGACCATTGCTAATCTATTGTGACGGCCCTTTGTATAGTTATAGTTCATCAGAAATACCCGTTGAGTCCAAGAAGTTCCAGACTCTTTGGGCGTTGATGTTTTGTATCTCTTCCGGGTGTATAATGTGACTCCCTAGGTGGATGCTTCGGATTGCTTCGTCTTCGAGTCTAAGTTCGAGATGAAGGATTTCGTAAAGGTGGAGGTCTTGCGTGGTATGAGAATAAAACAAGAAAGGGACAGATCATTAAAATCGATCAGGAGTAGTATATCATAAAAGTGCTTTGGAGATTTAAGTTGGAGAACTGCAAATCAGTGAGCAACGTAACGATTCCAAAAACAGAGAGCTTATAGGATTATTGATGTATATTGTTGTCTGCTCGAGAGCATCGAGACCTGACATCGCTCACTCAGTTAACTTTATGAGCCAATTCTGTAATCCGTGTTGAGCGAGCGACATACGCACAACCTTCAAGGACTTCAATGAACTGCGGGAACTGCACAAGATATCTTGAAGCCAACCTCAATCCGTACTGTGACCATCTCCGTGTAAAAGGACATACGCGCAACGTTCAAGGGCTTCGATGGACTGCGAGAACTGCACAATAAGTATAACTTGAAGCTAGCCTCACTGTGTTGTAACGTCACCATCTCCGTGTAGAGCGACATACGCACAACGTTCAATGACTTCGATGAACTGCGAGAACTTCACATGATAACTTGAAGCCAGCCTCACTCCGTACCGTCACCAAGTCATCAATTCCATGTAGAGCGACATACGCGGATACGCGCAACGTTCAAGAACTTCGATGGACTGCGGGAATTGCACAAGACAATCGAAAAGCAATCGTCATTATCCTGGTGTTGGTGGAATACCCGAGCCGTCCAAGGATTTAAAATTGCCGTTGAAACACCACAAAACAACTGTCGAAACTTCGAAAGTCACCATGGACTGAGGCTGACTATTACTCACCATCGTCGTGTCCAACATCAAGCAAGACTCATCAGAAGCACCAACGCTCATCCCAACAACAATACACCGGTTGCTTATTTTCCAATATTGGCTCAGACAGAGCTGCATAGCCGGCTGATTGTGGTCGACCGGTTGCGGCTAGTCGGCCGTCCTCTCCTAATCCCGGAGACTCGTAAAGAACTAATTGTGCCCCTTGGTCTTGATCCGTAGTAATGATCATGCAGATCTCAAGCAAGACCATTTTACATTTTGAACTGGCTTGTGACAAAGACTGAACCCGGGAATGGACTCATGCTCCAGATATGCTACCAGGTCTGTTACTACGGATGATAATACGCTTGCCGTATCAGACCAGAATTCTAAACTGGAATTGTCTGGCTGGGGGTACCTATGTCAACGTTCATGTTCATTTTGAAAAATATTCGTATTATTCGAAATATTCGAATATTCGAATATTAGAATTCGAAGTATTCGTATTATTCGAATACTAAAATTGGGCGAATATTGCAAACCCTAGTTACCACTGGTTACGAACAAGGACGAAACATTCTTTAATCGTAAATGTTTACGAAGCTGCAACTAATTACATACCTACCTACTCAGCCGAGGTGAAGCAAGGAAGGAATTTGCTCTTACTTCTACCTACCAAACAACCACAACCGCCTATTTACGATCCACTGCTGGGCACAGGCCTCCTCTCATCACGACTCACGAGATTGTTTGGGCTGTAGCCCTTGAACTATAGTTCCCACGCGGGCCCAGTGCGGATTGGGGACTTCACACACATCCTAGAATTACTTCGCAGATGCGTGCAAATTTCCTCAGGATGTTTTCCTTCACCCAAAAGCTCAGTGATAAATTCAAATTGAATTTCGCACATAAATAATTTCAGATGTGCGAGCCGGATTTGAACCCCCGACCCTCTGCACGAGAGGCGGAAGGTCATACCACTAGGCTACCACGGCTTCCTACTTATACCGGCTAGATTGTACTGGTCGGCGACTTCTACCTACCATCTGGGAATATTTAAATTGTTACACAGCTGTTGCGGTTCATACAATATTCAAGATCCGTGCACCAGGTCCGGAGAATTTTATAGCATTTTAAACTTCCACTTTTGATCTTGTCTGTAAAGAAACTTACTGCCATCTCGGAACATTTCATTTAAGTATATAGTAGTTGAGAAAACTACCATGTCGATATTGAAAAGTTAGAAGTTACCAAAAGTAGTTTGAACAAAATTGCAAGCTGAGTTTAAAATGGTTCGACAAATCGTGCCTCTAAACTGGTTAGAGCGTTTACTTACAAATATCTACTAGATATTTTGGACTTTAGGTTCAGACCGGATGGCAGGACGTTGTCGATCTGGAGAGGCTCCTCCCTAATGTCGGCGGACCTGCATCCCTGTGAAAGAGGCTGTACTGAGGGATAATCTGCAGTATAGCTCTGTACAGGGCCCCGCTCTGGGTCGACGCCCTCGGGGCGAAAAATATGGCCCTCCTGCGGAGACCGTAGAGGATCATGGCCTCGAGCACACGGCGGGCACGGCCTATAAAAGCACGATTTCGAACACAATTCGAATGTCAATGTTTGCGTGCGAGGACGTCTGTGTGCGTGCGAGAACGTCTGTACACCTGTAAATGTGTGTGTACCAATTACGCGGGCCAGTGATCCACTCTCCATCTCCGGATGAAACAAATGACGGCAAGGGCGAATTGGGCGCGAGTTGCGCGCCGGCTAGATTCAGGCGGTTGATTCCGTGGCCATTCTGAATCTACTTAGGCCTAGAGGGTATGCAGGGCGTACCGCACGGTCTCGCACACGTCCGCGACCCTCCTTGCAAGCTGAGGTACTCGCGGAGGTGTACGAATACCGTGCAGCCCTGCGGAGGAGGAAGGAGCTCCCCAGTTTCAGGGACAGAAGTAAATCTACTGCTGTTCACCATCTTCAGTGTTTCTTATTTTCGAAAATTCGATTTTAACTTCTTTCTGGTTGGTAAAAAATGGAAACAAATATTTTTTTTTTTCTTTACTTTATCTATAAAACAAAGCTTACAAAATGATTGGTATTATTGATGTTTCATCATCAAAACTGAAGCTGAATGACGTAGTCAATATGAACATAGGCCTCTCTAATGGTTCGCCATTCGACTTTTCACCACCTTCACCAGATGGTCGATTCTTTTTGATTTCTGCTTGATTTTTTAAAGTTTTATGTTCCATACGTTTTTCTCAATAGACTTCACGGAACCCAGTTCCAGATCTACTACATAACGTCAGCTTTTGTTTTGTATAGTGCAACTGGTTAAATAAAATGTTCTTATTCCTATTTCAAGATTACTTAGAACTTTTTTCAGGATGCATGGCATTTAAAGGTATCTGCGGCCTCACATAAACATCTGCTTTCTCTCCTCCTATTTCTTCGTTTTCAGCAGGGCTGAAAAAAAGCTTTTTATACACTTCTGCGAAATAACTTTAGTTTAAAAAATATCAAAGAGCTATCCAGTCAAAAAATGTGACATGAGGAAAACTGGACGGATTTGTGAAGAAATTGGAAGACGTTTGTGAAGGCCCTATAGGTATTGAATCCGCAAACACAGAGGAAGTTTATACCTTGCAATTGGAAGTTTACACAGTGTACGTAACTACGTGACGTCAATGACAAAGGGGGCAATGATAATGATGATGTCAATGACGAAGATGGTAATGATGATGATAATGATGCAAATCAAGAATATGGTAGTAATGATGACGATGTTGTCAACGACTAAGATGTCAATGATGATAATGTCAATGAAGAAGATGATAATGATGATGACTTCAACGATGAAGATGGTAATGATGATCATGTTGTCAACGACGAAGATGGTAATAATGAAGACGTCAATGACGAAGAGGGTAATGATGATGATGACGTCAATGGTGGTAGGACAGTGACGACTGACCCGTCAGGATGCTGCGCCCAGGACACGTCTCGCTCGATTAATTTGAACCCCTGCGCCCTCAGCGGCTTGTCGCACAGATTGCGCCGTCTCGTTTCAGGTTCCGTAGATTCCATTTCTCTGCACATAACAAAGTCAAATGTCGTTCTCAAGTTAAAGTTATCTTGTTTTTTTTATATCATTGGTATAGACCTGATGGTAAGTGGTCACTGCGGCCCATGGACACCGAAATCCTATGTCAGTGGTAGGGGTTAAGGCAGCCGGTGAAATTTCTGGCACAGAGGCATTCGATCTTAGACGATCTTAGGCCTCAGGGTAAGCAACGCATTCGAGATCTTATGGTTTTTTAATGAGGGATTTCAGTGTCCATGAGCCGCAGTGCCCACTTACCATCAGGTGACATAAAAAAGGTACACATTATCGGTAATCGGAGGCGCGCCCAGTATAAGGCGACAATCTAATTATTATTACCCTTTACATGAAAAGACACAATTTATTGCAAGCAAAAGATACAAAAAGCAAAGAAGATTATACTTAAATTAAGAAAGTGTGTTTGTTTATTTGTCCTTCCATTATTTCAAAACGATCGGACAGATTTTGATGAAATTTTGTACGGAGCTAGCCTGATACTCTGGAACTGGGAAGAATATCCTTCGATTACTAAAATTTTCGGAATCGGTGCATTAACGTAACAACGGTGATCTGAGGTGACAAACAGAAAAAAAACCAGCCGGCTTGAGAATGTCCTCATTTGGATTTTTTGGAATCGTTAAAAATAAGTGCTCACACAACGCAATGTAGGAAGGCGCTGCTGCACCAAGTGCTTGTGAAGAGGTACGGTCCGATACAGTTGCTAGAAGAGGTGTTCAGCCGGAACACGGAAGCCACTCCGATGAGGACCTCGTGGGAGCCGATCCAAGTCACCAGCGGGCCGCCGTGATCGTTCTATATATATTTTATTTATTTATTTATTAAGTCGCAACTAGTCGTCGCAAATAGCTGTCAAATATTTCGCCGTTTTCATTAATTTCCGAAAATTAGTGAATGGAAACATGATATCCATACATATAAGTATGGATTGCAACAATTATCATAACAACACGATTTTTTTTTGTATTATGGAAGTAATATCGTATGAAAATTTTCCATCGCATTTTCCATGCATTTTAATGTAATCTTATCATTTGAATGCCTAACCAACAAGTATAAAACGCGACGCGTCATTCAACCATAGAATAATAACTTCTTTCTTTTTTAATTCAGTAATATTGAGAAATTAATAAAAACAGCGAAACATTTGACAGCTAATGCGATGCTGCGAACTATCGGAATAAACCCTCTTAATGAATACAAAAATTTTAGCTATAATATGTAGTGTGGAAGAGAACATTCCATTGTCATTTTAGCCGTCTACGGCAAAGCTGTTTTTTGGCTTTATAGCTTTAGGGGATTTTAGCACTCTATCCCAAAGAGCATTTTAGTCATATAAGTGAAAGTAACTGGAGTGTGGTGTCAAATGAAAGAGAAAGTTCTGAATACGGAGGATAAATAAATTTAAATAAGAACCATAAAATAAAATGTAAAAAATCCTGTCAGGTCTCAGAAAGAAAGAGTTGATGTGTGAACCTTACGAGTAAATACAACAGAAATATGAACGAATACATTTTCTTCATTTTTAAAACTGAAATATTTTTATACAACCTTTTGAAATGAATTTACGGATGGCTTATGTTCTACCTTTTTAAAAATACTGAGCTATGAAATAGCAAACATATTATTTTATGTTACCTGGCAAATACCATTTCGCCTTGATGCAGAAACCGTCACGTTTCCAATCGTATTATTTCTTCTCATAATAAAAAAATCATCATTGGGATCATATTTGTCTTCTTTACACTGAAAATCATAATCATAATAAGGTGATATTGAACACATGGTAAATATGATTTCATTTTTATTAAATAGTACAATTTGCATTTGCTTTTTAACACTCCATGGATAAGCAAATAATTTTAATTTACGTGTGTTAAGTTTCAAACCACAATTACATACAGCCGGTCCTCTTTAGTTCAAACACCTATGTCAAGAGTTAAATCTCTATAAATTAGATGTCTATGCCATAATAGCCTATTTATAATGGATCATGTTAAAAAACACCATGTCACTTCCACTCACCAAACCACTCCCTCTTAGCACTCCTTTAGGCCCGCATCCGTCAGTGTAATTGCTGGGATGAGTTCGCTGGATGAGGGAGCCCCCCGGGTCCAAATTACCCCCATCTATGGTGCAGATCATGTACTTGTCTATCAGTGTCAGGATTTTAGGATACGTGTTCCCGTACATCTCCTTGCACTTCGGTTTTTCTGCAATCCGGACTGACGCACCGAGTAAAATCTCGCTGTTCAGATCCCTAGAGTCGTTTGTCTGTGGGCAAAATGATTTATCACTTATAAATTGTGTCTTCTGTGCAGCGAATCAATGTCTTTCTTCTTCTTCTTCTTATAATTAACATGATCGGGAAGTACACAATGCAAAAGTTTTCAGAATCCAATAGGTTCTTACAATACCTTCTCGAGTAGGTAACTTCATTTTGACTTACTATTATGATAATGTAATGAGATGCTAACTCTGCGGTTTGACCAACTGTTTCTTATTCAGATTTAGAAGGTCATGTGAAATTTTAATTTACTATGAGATTATTGGTGAAACATCGTTAGGCAACCAAAAATTTGTAAAGCAATTCAAAGGCATATATATCGACTTTTAGCAAGACACTTCTTCAATGTATTACTTAATTGAGGGTTAAAAAATACATGAACATTTTCGTTGGCACTGTCCGGAGCTAAATTCGTTTAATAAAACATGAGAGTTCCGAATACCGATCCCAAAAGTAATAACTCTTTATTACACTGTGGAGACAGGATCTGTACAATATTTACGAGTTTACATTTTGCCCGTTGATTTCTTTTTTAAATGCTGGACGCTTAATGTTAATGGTGAATAGGTATGGCTGTAGATACTTAATCATTAACATCAAAAAGTAAAATGAACTTAAGAGAGAGAGAGAGAGAGAGAGAGAGAGAGAGAGAGAAAGGTGTTTATTTCATTAGTTTGAGTGTTACATTATAATTCCGGGTGTGTCAGCTACTTACATTTTACTTATTTTTGTCTTGAAGATCTGTATAAGTATCGTGTAGTGTGTGCTGTGCTGTGTGAATATCGTGTGGTGTGTATACATCATAAATTTATATAAATTTTTAATGTTGTTTCATGTTGCTCTATCTCTTATATACAGCTAATTACAATCTATGGGGACGGGGTGCGGTCTTTCGCTTGCTGAGCTGCCGATTCCTGTCGTTTTTTTGTACATAATTAATTTCGCCTAATCTAGTATTAGTTAGGAGGGGTTGTGCTGTCCGTAACGGGTGTAAGCGCCACCAGGGACGTCCAGATCCTCGATGTGCATTTCACGCAATCGGCACAGCATGTCCTCGTTCAAGTCTTGCGCACGGAGGTGCCACGGATCCCAATCGAGCATATCCCATAGTAGTGAGGTCTCTAGGCGTCTTGGGAATTGTCCAATGGTCTTAAGGGCCATTCGATATTGGCGTTCTATTTTTAATAAGTTGCTCTTGCTGTAACGTGAGAGTAATTGTACCACGCCATAATCCAATATAGGAAGTAGGCAGGCCTGAACCACAGCGAGCTTCACCGTCAGATCCGTCTTGGCGTGCCAGCCTATGATAGGGGCTAGTGCGCCACGTGCTCTTCGCGCTTTCTGCACAACGGAATCCGTCTGTTTGCCCATGGACATGGTTTTGTCTAGGTGTACACCAAGATATTTTATGCTGGTTTTATATTCTATTACCTGGTCTTTTATGCGAATGGTTTTGCGGTAGTTTCTCTTGTGGGTGAACATGGCGCATTCCGTTTTGCCTACGTTACATTTTAGCCCCCAGCGATGATAATACTCGATGACGGTGTCGGCGGCCCATCCCGCGCGTTGCGTAGCGCAGTCCGGGTCGGGAGATGTATTGAGAATGCACAAGTCATCGGCGTATTGGGAGAGCTTGAGTCCACGGATGTGGTCTCGTTGGTCCCATACATCATGCACGTACATGTTAAAAATGACTGGTCCCAGGATAGAGCCCTGGGGGACTCCGTGTGGCACCGGTTTCTCGTCGCCCTTGGTGGTCCTAAAACGTCCGTAGGTTTTTCGTCCACTCAGGTAGTTCTCTATTACCTTGATGATGTTGTTAGGGACGTCGGCTGTTTGGAGCTTTTTTGTCAGACCGTCGTGATTTATTGAGTCGAAAGCCTTCGATAGATCTGTTGATACCATGGCCACGCTCTGCTTTGCTTGCAGCGCATCGGTTATGAACTTGCCGGTGCGAAGTATCTGCGTGCCTGTTCCTCTGTTCTTGGTAAAGCCATGTTGAAACGTTGGTTGGAGTCTATCGGCCGTCTGTTGCAACCGCGATAGAAGCAAGCGTTCGTGAAGCTTACCCATGATGTTGAGGAGGGTAATCGGTCGGTATGATTTGGCGTCCCGGTGATTCTTGCCTGCTTTATGTAGGAAGATGCACTCCCCGGTTTTCCATCTGTAGGGATAATAACCTGTTCGCAAAAGGTAGTCAGCTATCACTTTGTACCTGATGAGAAAGGGGTCTCCTCCAAGTTTGAGGGCATCAGCTTTTATTTTGTCCGGGCCAGGTGCCTTTTTATTTTTAAATCGTCTCAGCGCTGATCTTATTTCATCTATAGAGGTAGGATCGAGAGGCTGAAATGGTGTAGTCTTTTCCGTGCTCTTATTTTCGTTACTTATATCGGCTTCTACGACGATCGCAGCGTCAACCAGGGCATCGATGGTTTGTATCTCTGTGTTGCAATTCTCAATGTGGGGCAGTCTCTGTACTGGAGCCTTTAAGTTTCGTTGAATTCGCCACATCTGAGCTCTATTGTTCTGTGGATCATTTATTATCCGTGTCCATTTCTCACTCTCATAATCCAAGAGCGCTTGTTGGACCAGACGTTTTAGACAGTTGTAGGTTCTTCTTTGTTCGACTATTCTGTCCTGGTTGAAGCGTAGTCGCCACGCTTTATTTTTTGCTTGGTTTCTTTCGTCTATTAGTTTATTAATCTCTTCTGGTAATGAACTTAAGTAGGTTCAAGTTAACCGTGGTAGACAAGTGGCTGTTTTTACTGCTTCTCTTTCCTCTTTCAAATCACGGTTCATGAAAACAATTAATGATGTGTGTGTGTGCAAAATTTTATACTAACGACGAAGTGAGGAAATAGAACACACTTAGTACAAACAAAGCGCTACATAGTATTAATAGCGTATCTACTGTACTGGCACTCTTTTACATGCCCTTGGCCTCAAAAAGTTTATAAGTTGTCAAGATTCGTTCATCGTGCGTGGGATATAGATCTATTATTACTATGATCACTGTCACTTAACAAGTAAATTCCAAGGTGTAACACAAACCAGTTCATAAAACCCACACGTGGCCAGTCTAAGGTTACGTCAGCGTCTTAGTTCCCCAGCTCCTATAATCTTGGTTATTCAAATAGTACAGCGAATAGGCATCTTCTGAGCAAGTGTGTTTCATCTAAGACCCTTTATCACTGACCATATGTTACCTACCGTATGTCTGGTTGTCCGTCTGTAGCTATAAAAACAAGTGGTTATCTAGTAACTTACTGGCCTCCAGAGATACTTGTGACCCCACCCTAAAGCAACGGCGTCAACCCCAGGTTCTTGATACTTCTTGTCATAGTTTATCTCGATTTTGTTCGGTATGTAGGAGCAGACTTCCAGATAGCCCTTGTCGGTGAAGTCGAATGGGGACTCAATTTTTGCCACTGCTATATCCAGCCAAGCCCACTTCTCTACGTCGGGGTAGTTGAACTTGTAAGCTGTAATAAAATGATAAATCGTTATTTCATTGTAAAATTTTATATAGGTTTTCACACATGAATATTATTGGGAGCATAAGGCTTTGTTTGATTAAAATCAGATTTCGAAAATAAGGTCATCGTTTATCGTATAAGAGTCGCGCATAATACAGAAAAAAATTCAACAGATAGATTAACGACCACGATGCCAAATATACTGACCTGACGGCAAGCACACATACACGACTTTCTTCTTATATCTCTTCGTACACTCGTCCTTATCCAGCATTTCTTGTTTGACGTACTTATTGTACCCAGCTATGACATACATGTACTCGACGTCCTCTACGCACGCGGCGGACGTCACTACGTACAGGGGGGACACTATAGCCCCCCCACAGAGCCACTCGTCGTACTGACGCAGGGATTCTTCGCGCTTTGTGATATACACCTGGGAATATTTACAAAAGGATCGTAGGATACGCGAGCATCTGAGTTTACGAATTTTTGAGATGCCGGAGAGCATTAGTTAGGTAGTTATTTGCGCGGCTCTGCTTACACTAATACACAATCATTTTGATAACTATGTCACAACTCTTACTCTATTAGGTCGTCGTGTAGCTAATATAAAAACCATGTAAGGAATCATGATACCTAAATTTCACCCACTGTTATGATTTCATGATAAAACTTGGCAAGTATATGTAAATTGGATGACAATGCAGTAATATGGCCGCGGTGATCTGATTGTGGAACTGAGAGGCGAACATGGAAAAGCCAAAGCGTTGTTTTTACTTTCCTATTATTTACAATGAAAACAAAGTGACGATTGGCGCCATACGTACTTCTATGGTGCCAGTCGCTACTTTGTTTTGCGGCGAGTATAGTTCTACTGCGTAAACCTCATTCAAATCACTTACCGTATATCTTTTATCTTTTGCTTTTGTACCATTTATTATTCTACGTTCAGCTCGTATTACTGTAAAGGAACCATATTCATATATCATTTTGTTTTTTTTTTTGTTTATAACTTATCATTTCAAGATCTTTATTAAAATTAATTAAAAATGATGAATCACAGTCTCAAAACATTTATGTGTGCCTAAGTTCGTTTTTTAGAGCGACACTAAATAATTATCTTGACAAATACTTACAGCTTACTAGATAACCAAGTGCTAAGGCATATATTACACGGTGATTCATTATTGACTTCAGGTATTGAAATGCGCAATATATTGTCAAAGTCAATAATTCCAATATCACGGTACTTTGAGAATAAGGAATTTATAAGTTTATAACCATCGTGTGATTGGCCACGTGCTCAATGCGAATGAATATTCACAATTCAAAACTTCATTCATAAGCAACTTGAACAATGCTAGTGAAATTATTTATAATCGTGTGCTTTTTTATTCAGGGTATGTACCAATTTCACTTAATTACTTAGTTATCACATTGCTTACGTCCAATAAGATGGAGCGACAACCTCGTAAAGGTCGCGCGAATTTGGTGGAAACAAGTAGTACAAGACCGGTCTGAGTGGCGAGCCTTGGGGGAGGCCTATGGAGGTCCAGCAGTGGACGTCTTTCAGCTGACATGATGATGATGATGAGGACATTGCTTGCAAAACTGATTGCCGATGAGGTCTAAAAGTTCTTAAATAATAATAAGTAATCATTTATTCTCAGGCAACAAGGCCCATAGGCCCATAGATATACCTTACAGACTAACATATAAAATGAATAAACAGAAACTTATTTAAAAAAAGGCCGTGATGGCCTAGTGGTTCGACCGACCGCCTCTCATGCAGAGGGTCGGGGGTTCGATTCCGGCTCGCACCTCCAAGTTTACTTACGTGCGAAATTCAATTTTAATTTACCAGTGAGCTTTTCGGTGAAGGAAAACCTCGTGAGGAAACCTGCATGGGTACTTACCGATCGAAGATCTTTTTGATACTGTTACAACTAAATAGCTATGATGTAATTGATAACTTTGCAGTGCAGATAGACCGCAGGTTTCTGTACTGCATTATTGTAAAAACCTCCTAAATGAAATCTGTTACAAATAAATCAAAAATAAAAAAAGATTACGGCTGGATTGCCTGAGTTGATAAAGTGACCTCGCAATGGTGAAGATTGCGAGTTCAAATCTCGTTAAACCTTCATCATTTCAGGTACCTACAATAAAAGCTACTAAAAAAGTTGTTTTGTTTCAGTTTTATTCTGCTTCAGGAGGATTCTTAATCCCGAAGAACCTTTGGAAGACAAACCTTATATGGTAAAGAATTACCTAAATAATTACAGAACGTCTTTTCTATTCTTTAGGAAATTGATCAATAATGGAGAATCATAAAAAAATTTTTTTTGTACTCGTCAATTGAAATATGTGTATTAAGATTTCATAGAGAATACTGCAATGTCACTCTTTTCATCGTTAAATAGTCATACTTCCGAAACAACCGAAATAAGTTATTTCGATTCGCTCTAGACGATCGAAATACTTTTTCACGTTTCGGCATGGCCATCTAGATGCACGTCGTGACCAACTAGATTACAGGCCCTACCACGAAGAGCAAAATTCAAACGACATTTATTTTTCTTATATACTCGTACTAATGAGTTAAATTATTAATTTTAATGGACTCGTACAAAAAGTATTGTTCACAATAGTGCCATAATCAAGCTTTTCAATCTCGTACCTTACTTAGGCCACTCAGCAAGCTTCGTGGCCTAAACACGGTACTCGACTGAAAAGCTCTCTATTATGTCACGATTGCGAAAAATACTATTTCGTAAATATAGATGACACTGTATCGATAATTTGTATTTATACTTGTATTTATATCGTTGTCTAGCACCCATAGTCAATGTGTGTGAAATGCTCCAAGATATTTATTGGCATCCTTTCGACAACGCAATGGTGACGACAATGATGTTGTGTTTGAAATCTCTATAGGTGACGGCAGCCACTTTCCATCATGCTGGCCGTAGTTTTGTCGGTTTTTAGCAATTAAAAAGTATCAATTTTATCACTTTTCCAGAAGCAAGCAGGTGTCTTTGACTGAAAGTTTAAATTCTCCAAAAAAACTGCCTGTCACATTAACCTGAGTTAGCAACTGACGTGATAAATTGGCATAAGAATCTTTAGGTATACATGGTGATGGCCCCTGAATCCGACACTAACTACACTGCTTGGATGTGTGGCGGCGCCATCATCCATCCGTACTACATCCTGACATCCTCGGCCTGCATCCTCGATGTGAAGTACGCCTACGCCATATCCGGGTACAAGAAGTACGTACGGTCAGAGGACCTCGACGCGGACAACTGTACCAGTGTAATTAAGAAGAAAATTATACATACTTGCGCTCATAGAAGTAAGTCACTTCACTCATCAGCACCACAATATCTTGTTTACATCCCACTGCTAGGCATAAGGGTTTCATCAGGATACGATTTGCGTTGCAGTTGCCAAGCCGGCCCTGAGCAAATTGGGAACTTCACATATATTATTGCCAAACTTAAACGGCGTACTCGTAGTTAGGTAACTGATTCTAGGATTCATCGGCACCTGTGCAGGTTCTACCTTGATAGTAGCGCCTTCTCTTCTCCACCGCTTAAGACAAATCCTCGTTTTTATATCGGGGCATTTTTAGGATTTAGGCTACCCTTGCTCTCCTCTAGATCTGAGGCTGACTGATGTGGCCTTTATGGTCCGCAGAGAGCGCTGTTCGCAGGTTTATAAAAAGGTTCCAGTGAAGCGATGACCTGGTCGATGGATGTAAAGGTCGTGGCAATCCGATAGATGTGTTTGTGGCAAGACCGATCTGCGGCAAACCTTGGGGGAAACCGGAGGCGTTTGTATGTTCAACACACGAGCGCAGCTATTAGGTTTCTTTCAGTGGGAAGAGACGCTTAATAACTACTCCACAGAGTTTCTTTCGGATTCAAATGATGACCATCTTCAAAAAATATTTTCCAGGATACCGTTGGGGATATTACGTCCTTTCCTGGTCGACGGCAGAGATCGCGTTTGCTCGAGTAGAGACGCCGTTTGACCCCCGCGATAAGAACTATCAGAAGTGCTCCTACCGTCCCAAAATCATCCCAATGAGCTTCATACCCACCCGGCCTGGAGACGATGCTATTGTCCTCGGATGGGGCCACAATCAGTACTACAGACCGGTAGGATTTATATTCATACCTCATTAGGTATGAATAAGTATGTCGTATTTTACCAAACATCATATTCATATTATATTATTATAGCTGACCCAGCGGACTTCTTACCACCTTAGAATTTTACTCCAAATTTCATAAGAATCGGTCGAGCCGTTTTGGAGGAGTTACAAACACGGTGACACAAGTATTTTATATATTAGAATATACATAAATATACACAACGTGATGGACGTTTCATCCCTATTCGTTTGTACACTTTATCCCGAGACACACTGTATTTTTGGCCTCCATATTTTTTGACGAAGCACAAAGTCTCATTTTTGGATTTCAAAATATGATACGAGCAGTTTTTAGCATATTTACTAGAAAAGGACTTCGGGCGCCATAAAGTATTTATCTAAAGCTTGGACCTATACTATATGTAATGTTGGGGTGCAGTGCAGTTATTTTGAAACATGTTATGGATATGACGGAGTATTAAATGACAAGATTTTGTCATTTTTATACTTAGCAATAAAGAGAGAATATGCTCCAGGCTGGCGACACCGAAGACTACAACGCGGACACTCTGCAGTACAGTACCGTGCAGATCATGAACATTACTGAGTGCGTCCGGGCGTACAAGGGCCACGAAGAAGGACTGATGAGGTTTTTCTCCATATGTGCCAGGAGCGGAGGCAGCATCGATAGCGAAGGCAATAGACTGCTGCCGACTGAACTGAAATATGGATGCATCGATAGATTTAAGCTCAAAGGAGTTCCGGTTAGTAAAATAAATACAACACCAATTAGATGGACATGTGATAACTCTGAAAATATTGATATCAGTTAAAAGACATGGACAGCTCTAAGAATAAGATCGATGACAGTGGTAGGAAGCTGCATTGCAACATTTCAGAAAGCAAAACGAAATAAATTTTCTAAGATATAGATGTAGGTGGATAACTAACACAAGTTTACTCATATAATCAATTGACAATAGATAGTTAGATATTAAACCTTTATATTTATAGATATTTTCTATAGCTATTTATTTTCTTCTTATTATCTAGACGCAAAAGGAAGAGGATGTATTACCAGAAGAGCACAGATGTAACTATAGCTCGCAATATTTCTACGATTCGAGAAAAATGTTCACGGATGAATCTTACCCCAAAGAAATGAAAAATACTAGAAGAGGTGGTATTTGTCAGGTAAGTATGATAGTATTCTGTTAAAGTGGTTTTAAATTATAATAACATCTTCAATATATTCATCATGTCAGCCGAAAGACGTCCACTAACTGATCGCAGGACTGATGGCGACCAGCTTGCGTTTCAAAAAATAAACTACAGTACAGGAACTTGTTCGCAATCGTATTCTTTTCTTCATAATCTGGTGAATGTCGGAGAGGCATTACATGCAGCAGTAGACCAAGTTCAAGATTATTTATTTATATTTTATTCTATTCAGCTAAATTGGTCAGTTGCATTTTTCACTCATCATTTGTTAATCTACCAGTGCTTCGTAAAAAAGGTGTGTTTAATTTTTTTGATATGGCTTTGATGGCAAATGTGCACACAGACCACCGCATGGAAGTGGTCTCTGAGGCCCATCTGAGGACATGAGGAATCATAAGATCAAGAATTCGTTGCCAACACTGAATAGTAAGATGCCTCTACGCTGGTAATATCACCGAATCATAATCCCTTACCAGAACACAGCAGTGCGATGGTTTTACCCGACCGGATGGCTCCTTTATCAGGCACTACTCACGGCAAACAAAGGAAAAAGAAGCCATGGAAGGGAGGCGTATTCCGGTGTTATAATGCTTTTGTACTTCTTCTGCCAGAATGACCACGGAGGACCACTAGTCATGTGGAGGGGCGGACGGGAGACGGTCGTGGGAGTATCCACCATTTTTACGGTCACCGCTGACATGGCGTGCCATGGTCCCTTCATCTTCATGTCCTTGCATTGCGTCAACAACTTCGTCCACTGTATAATGCCAGACCTGGTTCCTATGGGGCGGACGTAAGACGTTACTTTGAGTTTATTACTAGATTCGAAGACTAGATATAGATAGCTATCGTAAGTCACCTATTGAGTAGAAAATTTTATAAAATTTTAAAGATTAGTCTTTAATTATGGATGTGATACTCACTCGGGATTTGTATAAAAATTCCATTTAGCGAAAGCTTGCAATATTTACTTTAGGTAAGGTATATAAAAAGTACCGCATTTCATTAAAATAGCCCACTCAGCCACTTGGCACTGCATAATTATTGCACAATGTTTTTTTTTTCTAGCGCCAAAATGAAGAAATTAGCACTTTGCAAAGCACCAGCGATGGAAAGGGGCTACGATATACTCGAAAGGAGTTTTTCATGGGATAATTACAGCAAGCCTTGAAGGTACACTTCTGATCACCGCAGCAGACGACAAGCAGCAACAGTCAACAACAGAAATAGCAGCGGCTACCTGCTAAACGCACAAAGCTGAGCGTTGTAGTCCTCGCAAATCTATTTCTGCATAGGTGTCAATCAGGTTTATTTACATGAAACATTCCAAAAGCTAAATCGACAAAAAATCTGTATACCTACCTACCTAATTTTGGTAACCTGGTCACAAATTTTCACGAGAATCGGTCGAGAAACGGTACCTGTACAAACAGCTGAAAATTACCGGATCAATAACATATTTACATCATAAAAAACGTGATGGATGACTTGACACCAGAGACGGGAGACCAGGGGCTCTATTCGAAACGTTACATAGGGAAAGTGAGATTCCCTATACCTACAGTTCAAAAGTTCAATTTGAGCGCGCCGTAACGCGTGAGCGCATGGGATAGGGAATCTCCCTTTCCCCATGTAGCCTTTCAAATAGAGCCCCAGGCATCTCCCGTACTATCTTCAGTGAAATAACGCGGGGGCTATTTTTAGATTTAATTTAATTTTAAGTACCTATAGTTTTCAATGTGATCTAAATATCTAAGTCAGCTTAAGCTACAAATTATACATATTTTCAGAGTGCTGCATTTTTATTCCATCCACATTGAAATGAATTATGAAAATGAAAATATTTATTCAGCAAATAGGCCACATCTGGGCACTTTTACACGTCACTTTTAAATGAATTTTACAGAAATGAATTTACCAGCGCTTCCTAGACCTATTGCTAGAGAAGAAGCGCCGCAACGCCCGTAACAAACTCAGCAGAAGGCCTTTTTTCAAAATTATTTATCCATTATCCGTGTCTGTCTATCTGTCTGTTACCTCTTCACGATTCAAACACTGGACCAATTTAGATACAATTTGGTATGGAATGGACATAGTGCCGCTTACTTTTATAATCTGCAAAGTGTCTGGGAAGCAGCCGAAATTTTTGCAGTTTTTATTTTTTATTTTTGACAAAGTTGCATTCGGCGCTGGAGGTCACAAACTTCGATTATTCATTAGGCCTACATCATAACATAAACAAGTCTGCAAAAAATCAGAACTACCGGATTCGACGCACACGCTGATGTAGATAAAGTAAGGTACTGGATTATTAAGGGTTTCTAGCAAATTAATTCGTAGAGAAACTTTCATATCGCAACAAGAAAAACTTTAGGTATTTTCTGCAAAATCTTCTTCAAAAAGTGTTATTTAAGAACGTAGTTTTCTTAGCCAATCTCTTGTATTTTTTTAAACAATGAATTTCAATTTCAATGTCATTCATGAAGTCATCGAGGCGTGGTAGCTATGCAGTTTATGTTTATTGCCATGCTGCAGAGTCGGTGGATTGTGTTTATAATCATCTCTTATTTAAAAAGTTAAGTAAAAGTTTAGTAAAGTTGAATTTACTAATGTTTTACTCTTGTATATTTCATAACAGACTGGCGCCCGTACTATTTTTCTTTTTTAATTACTTTGTTTAATTTTTTACTTTGATAAGTACTTATGAGGTAGTATTAATTGCATATGTTAAGGTAAATAAGAAGTTTGAATCAAAAAATATTAATTGTTTTTAGTCTGCTTTGGCCAACGAAGGATAATAAAAGGCAATGAGGTCAATCGTGATAAGCGATATATGGTAAGTGAATAACGTTCAAAACATAATGCATAAAGCTTCTCAGTGTGTTGATGATAAGTTACAGTACAGTTACTGCAACTATTCTGAAATTACGAAATAATTTTAAGTACTTACCAAGGTCTATCTGAATTATATTAAATGTGAAATTTGGTTGTTTGTTACTCAATCACTACCCATTCATTCATCCACGCTACCATTATTTTCAATGCCACATCAGAAGTTAGGATAGCAAAATCTGCAGAATAACAAATCTCCAGATTTATAAGTTATAAAATAATAATAATAGATTACCTACTCTACTTGGTACTTTACAAAAACCACCATGCGGATTGAGGACTTCAAAAGCTCAGTGGTAAATTCAAATTCACTTCCGCGCATAAGTTAACTAAGAGGTGCGAGCCGGGTTCGATCTAACCCCCGACCCTTTACCACGGCTATAAGTTTAAACAACTTTTAGGTATATTTCCTAAGTTCTGAAGACCAGGAAACCACGTACAGAGACTGGCTATGCGCGGGCGCACTGATATCAACGACCCACGTGTTGACGGCCGCCGCCTGTTTGACAGATGTCTCCCAGCTATACGTCATAGCTGGCTACAAGAAGTACATCAACAGCATAGACATCGATAAGGATAGCTGCATTAGTAAGAGAAAGCGGAGAGTGATGAGGATATGTACTCCAAAGAGTAAGTTCTTTGAAGCATCCGATTTTTTGCAGGATTCTTGGTCCGAGCGTGTGTGAATGCGTGCATTATGAAATATTGTTGCCACTAAATCGGATCCTGCAAAAAATCGCATGTCTCCGTGTGAACGGGCTGTAATAGTTATTATGATTTGTTGAAAAATTCCATGCTCTAACCGAATTCAGCGAGGAAGAATTCGCGGGAAGAACCTTGTTTTCTCATTTTTTTTATTATGGCTAGGGAACAGGAGTTTGTTATGACAGGATTCCGCAACTTAGAATGCGCGCGTATTTAGCAATATTAAGTATTGTAGACTGCGTCAACGGGTTAAGTCCTTCACCGCGCGCCTTTTAAGTTTGAATCGTGCTAAAAGGTGAGTCGGGGCAAGTGCGCATATGGGATAAGTGCGCCTAAACTGCTTTTTCGACCCAATGCCTTGTGAATAGAGCCAGCTTATGGCAGTGGGATTGTGTTATATTTGGTGCATCAATGGAAGATGTCAGTAGTTAAGTAATATTTATAGTTTTCGATATATTTGTGGTAAGTGCCTCGCCCTGGCGCACTTGCCCCGACTGACCTTTAGCGTCTTTATTCCTGTAACTACAGCTTACAAACTGAACCACGAGAAAATCAGCGAATGGATGAAGATAGACATCGGTATAGCAACAGTGGACGAACCATACGACTTCAGCGACCAGACATATAGGATCGACTGCTCGTACACTCCGGGCATGATCGACGTCAACTACGACCCGTATCTGCAGATGACGGGAACCAGCGCCATTGTGCTGGGGTGGGGGTCGCTGAAGAAATATAGACAGGTAAAGACCACACTGTTGGCTATAAAATTTAAATTGGAAATTTAAAACACCCGCGACTGAAATATGCAGATACATTTTGAACCGTTTGACACGACAGCTTAACTGAACAATTACCAAACTTAACCTCACTGCTGTAACGGTCGAGCTACACCACGTGGGTACACAGATGTTTCATTTTTAAGTGTAGGTCGATATACCAGTGCAGGCCACGCTACGTACGAACAATATACAATGAACTCAGCAGTGAGTGGCAGCAGTGAGGTTCCGGCCTAAGTGTCGACCAGCGCACATAGCTCGTAGAGCTATAGCACATAGAGTAGTCTCCGGGAGAGGGTAGAACTTTCTCGAATATCAGCCGCGTAGTGGAAGACGCACCGTTGACTCCAAGATGAAACGACAGGTGAAGTTTTGCAGGAATTTGTTGGATGCTTAAACGAAGTCAAACAAAGGACCGCGGCCGGTCTGAGTGGTGAAACTGGCGAACTCGTTCAGCAGTGGACGTCTTTCGAGCCTTTTGGGCGACATGACGACACAGAGTGCCTAGTTTTTCTTTTCTTTTTGTGCATTAATGTATAAAAATCTGTGTTTGTCTGTATCTGTGTCGTACGATTGTTGAATAAACGCATTCTATTCTATTCTCGTCAAATGCAACGTCGTTAATTTTCCAGCCAGACGACATTCTAGACACGAATTCAGAGTACCTCCGTTACTCCAAAGTACGCTTGAGCCCGGTAGAAGATTGTGTGAGCTACTTCACGCACCACACCGGCGCCGGTGACGTCATCAAGGAGTTCATGATCTGCTCTCAGTCCGAGGGGTTCTTGGACATCGATGGGAAAGAAACGAAGGGGACTCTGCCACATATCGATGGGTGCCGGTACGGCATCAAGAAGAACAAAAGTCGTCCTTTGCGCACTTTGTACAATATTTCGGATGAGGTAATTTTTTTTTATGGCATTGGTTGACAAACTGGCCTGCCACTTGATGGAAAGTGGTCACCTTGGCCATACTATAATAATATTATAAATGCGAAAGTAATTCTGTCTGTCTATATTTTACTTCTTTACGCTTCAACCGCTGGGCCGATTTAGATGAAATTTGTCATGGAGATAGTTGGAGTCCCGGAAAAATACATAGTTCCCGCGGAAACGCGATAACCGAATTCCAAGCTGTTTGTTTTTGTAGAGAAAAACGATAAGGATTTCACTATTCTAAGTAGGTAGCTAAATTTAATGTGTCCTGTGTATAGCACGACACAACTTAGAAGGCGCGCGGCGAAGCACTTAAGCCGTTGCCGCAGAGTCTATTATTGCTTAATCCGCGCGCCTTCTAAGTTGGATCGTGCTATACCGTTTTGAATGGAGCCCCTGGCTGACTCGAAGTGAGATTAGATAAATAAAACTACGAGTTGCTTTTTCCTCTTTCCAAGGATACGTAGGTAATAATTCTTAATTCATAAGAAGTCATCTAAACAAATTATCCAATTTCGGGTGGACTTGAGAATGTAGAAGATTGGTTGGGCAGAATAGCTAAAGCGACCTTTGACCCATGGCTATTTATAATGAATAATGTCTAAAAGGTGACGGGATAAAAATAAGCACTTAATTTAAGAGTGAGTCTAATTTTAGTACGATAAATGACGCATTCATCGCCTACACATTTCTAAGATTGAATCTAATTACTTAGGTATTATAATTTATGTAAATTGAGGGTCTCCAGAGAGCAGTGCAAAACGAGAGAATTTAAAATTGGTGCCTGCCGACTAGGTACAATCTAGGTATATTACACAATCCATACTTCAATAAATTCAATTTTGGGTGAAGGTGGCCCCATCACTTGTTGATGATTCTGCCAGTGTTGAGGTTGGATAGCACACTGCCAGTAACCTTTAATCCATGCTTATATCATACTAAATGTGAAAGTAACTCTATCTGTTAGTTATCTCGGTGTGTGTCTGTTTTGTATCTCTTCATTCTACAACCGCTGAACCGATTAAGATGAAATTCGGGATGGACATAATTAGTTCATCGAGTCCCGAAAAAGGACATATAAGCTAATTACTATCCCAGAAAAACGCATAGTTCCTGCGGGAATGCTATAACCGAAACTTGCCTCTAACAATAATTAGTAGGTACTTTAAAGCGTGTGTTCGCGCTGCTTCACTTAGTTTGATACCTGTAACGCCATCTCGTATGCATCTTTAGGAACTATTTAAAATTAGTCATATAAACTACTTTATCTACGCGCGCACATCTATTTTCTCTTTTCCCATCTCTTTCTCCCTTACAATGCGTTTGGTCGTAAGACAAGGATAGCAATAACCAATGATGGTGAAGAGATGTTCTTTTGATTAGAAGACCGGATGTAAAACTCTGAAGGATTATGCCATTATAGAAAAACAAGAGCACTTCCGTTTTAGCTTTGATGGTCGTTGAAGACGCTCCGCTAAAATAATCTTTTATTGGACATATAACGCAATTGAAGTGATTTGTGCAATAGTATTTTTAGCCCATTTAGTTTCACCTGGCCAGGTTGTATTTCTAGTGTTACGAACGGATTTTGAGTGAATTTTCGACGGAATTACCTACGCGATACAAGAAGCGTTGTCGCCGCCATCGCCATTGTTTACAAGGAACTCCAACCCAGTCTTCAGCCAGCCCGCCGAGCTCCATCGCCTGCAGATAGCCGATCCAGGTACCAAACGCATCCCTTCTTTTTCTACGGGAGTTTTGAACCCGTATCCAATTCCCCTTTTCCCTTTTTCTGTGCGCGCGTAGTGACATTTTCAATAGAACGACCATTTTTCATTAATGTACAAATTATTTTCTTTGCCTTTTTTACAAATAGCAGTTTCCGCACGGTCCTTCGAATTCTCAAAAATAAATATCAATTATCCGCAATTTTAGTTTTCGAGCGCAAACACATTTTTTGGTCCAGTCGAACCGGGTCACTGAACTTTGTCAGTACCTATGTAGAAATAGTCAACTTATTTCATCCGCGCTTACTTTTATGATTCAAAGGTATTCTAATTGATATATTTGCTCGCTTTGGTTTCGCGTTTTCGTGTGAGATTATACCTAATTTATTATTGTATCGTTGTCGCATAGGTATATTCACCGAATAGACGCCCCGCACCGCACCGCGATAGGTATTCAATTGTTTCTTATTTGCCATTCCGATGCATTTATTTGTGAATTATTCACAAACACATTCATGTGTTAAGTGAAACGCGTTTTATGTTGTTCTGCAAATAAGTGTTCTTGTGTTGTAATTTCGTTCGCAATTCGCATGTTGATAACACGCTGAAAAGATTAATTGTATTTACTGGTACCTACGCAAGTACCTACGCAATTGTTTCGTTTTCTTATAAATAACTATTTTATTGCTCTGAATAAAAAATAATTTTCATTTTGTATGTGCGTAACTACAAGTACTTACATACCGCATGTAATATACATGAATAAGTTCGTATGGGTATCTGTTAATTTATTGTCTTTGGTTGTGCGCATACCTATAATGAATATTACGGTACACGGATAGTTCTTTAGTTCCCACATGCTTAATTTTATCTTGTATCTGTACGTGTGAGTACTTACTGAACTCTTACTATGTTTTGTCGTGCGCACATTATTAATTAAAAATAACAAATGACATGAGACTATTAATTGTTTAATTAAGTAGATACTTAATTGTAAACTTGTTTAGGTTTCGCATTTATAACATTTCGTTCGTGTCTGTTGTCGGTAAAGGAGTACTAATTGCGTTATCGATTGCTATATTGTAGTAGGTATAGTTTAGCATCCGCTCGCTCGTGTGACTTGCGCTAAGTCCAAAATGTCGGAACAAAAGTTGAAAATTTTGGAATCCAGACGCGCCGCGTATTTTCAACGGGTTCAGACTATTTATGTAATGTCTCATAAACTCGATGATGACAATTCTGTAGAATTATTTCTTACAAATGTTGAAACATTGGATTCGATTAGAGATAGCTATTTGAAGACTCTTGAAGAGATCAATGAAGTGCAGTTGACTATAAAATCTGACGCGGAACCCAGTCATAGCACATGGCTAGCTTTCGAAGAAATTTACTGTCACATAAAGCATCGACATTCGAAGCTTATTAGTCCCCGCGATGTAAAGCCTAAAGTGGGTGAGTCAAGTCATCTGCTGGCTGACTCTCACCGGGTCGCCCCTAAGTTGCCTCCGATGGAGTTGCCGGAGTTCAACGGCGATCCTCGCGTTTGGCCGTTGTTTTACGCTAGTTTCAAAACAACCGTTCACGAAAATAGTTACCTCAGTGATTCCGAGAAGGTATATTATTTGATAGGGAAATTAACCGGTAAAGCGCAGTCCGTCTGTGCCGGTTTAACCCCTTGCGCGGAAAATTATCATATAATTTATCAAAATTTAGTTGATAAGTATAATGACCGACGCTCACAGTGCACAACATATCTCGACCAAATATTGAATCTTAAACCGCTAATTACGGTTAGCGCCGACAATTTGGAAAACTTCGTTGATAAACTTTCTTCGTCAGTAGCCGCTCTAAAGAACATGAAATTGCCTGACCTTTGTGATTTTATTTTGCAACACATTGCCGCTAAAAAATTAGACTGCGAAATAGTTCGCATGTTCGAAATGGATAGTCGTGGTACAGAGTTACCAACATTTGACAGTTTAGTTCACTTCTTACGCGAGCACATTAAAATATTACAACGAACTACATATAAATCGCCTCAAATTAGAAAAAACACACACGCATACTCAAATATTGTTGTTGAGCAAATGTCTCCCTCGACATCTCCACTACCCGCTGTCCATCCTGACGATAGTGATAATATTGATCGTAATAGCGTGAATATTAATTCTTGTACGCTGTGTCAGGCGTCCGCGCCCCACGAGCAGTTGTATAGATGTGCTGGCTTTCAGAAGTTATCACCTATTGACAGATACAACTTCGTAAAAATGTATAATTACTGCTTAAACTGTTTAAGCTATAAACACAGAGTTAGTGCCTGTAATTCCAATAGTTCGTGCCGCAAATGCAACAGCAAGCATCATACGATGTTACATTTTGAAGGTAGCAAATCCGCTCCCGCTTCGTTAGCTAATAATAATAAATACGATCAAGTTCCCAGTACCGCGATCTGTGTTTCGAATGATGTAACGGATTCCTCATCAAGCTCGTTAGATCCTTTCGCACAATCCGCGCCGCGTCAGTGTCATGTAGTGACGGAGACTAGTGTCCCTGTGTCTCCTCTGGGCTGTTGCGCGCAGCTTTCCTCGCCGCCCTCCGCCTGTGCGCCGGCGGCGGCCGTCTCGCTGCCCATTAGGGAGGAGTCTAGTAATACTGCAATGCCAATGCAGTTTTCGGTTAATAATTGCAGTAGTGAGACTTTAAGTAATAGTGTACAATGTACTAGTGCTGTTATACTGCCTACAGCTCGCGTGATAATTCGTGACTCTAATGGTCAATACCGTTTAGTACGGTGTCTACTGGATAGCGCATCACAAAGTAACTTTGTAACACGTGATTGTTGCCTGCGACTAGGTTTGAACACATATCAGGATAATATCACAGTAAAGGGCATAGCCGGGTCAAGTACGGTCATTAATTCTATAGCACCTGTGCGATTCTTCTCTCGCTTTGATCTTAGCACTAGTTACGACCTCGACGCTTTGGTGGTTGATAAAATCACAGAGAAAATACCAAATGTAACAGTAGACCGGTCGTTCTTGTCGAGCTTTGACGCACTCCCTCTAGCTGATGATTCGTACAGTGACATGGGAGACATAGATATTTTAATTGGTGCATCACTCTTTCCTAGCCTTTTGCTGGGAAATAAAGTTCAAGGTCCTAACACGTCATCCTACGCTTTAGAAACTGTTCTAGGATATGTTATATTGGGAAATGCCCCCGCTAGTACTTCGCCCATTGGTATATACTCATCGGTATCATATTGTTGCGTTGCTCCATGCTTAGCTGACACCAGAGTCAATCCATTTTGGAATTATTACCAGCGAGATCACCACTTTCTCACCGCACAGACACGAATGAAATTGAATATGTCATGGTATCCTAAAGCGGCAGGTTCGGTTGTAATTGTTCAAAATGACAATACACCTTCTTTTTACTGGCCTTTGGGTATTATTGACGAAGTATTGTTTGATATAGACGGATTCGCTAGTGTAGCCAGGGTGAGGACGTCATTAGGTTCATATATTTGGCCAGTTGCACGTCTTAGTCCTTTAGTGGCTTACTTGTAAGATTGCTTTAGTTTATTTTGAAGGGAATCCTTCAAGGGGGGGGGGATATGTTCGCGCTGCTTCACTTAGTTTGATACCTGTAACGCCATCTCGTATGCATCTTTAGGAACTATTTAAAATTAGTCATATAAACTACTTTATCTACGCGCGCACATCTATTTTCTCTTTTCCCATCTCTTTCTCCCTTACAATGCGTTTGGTCGTAAGACAAGGATAGCAATAACCAATGATGGTGAAGAGATGTTCTTTTGATTAGAAGACCGGATGTAAAACTCTGAAGGATTATGCCATTATAGAAAAACAAGAGCACTTCCGTTTTAGCTTTGATGGTCGTTGAAGACGCTCCGCTAAAATAATCTTTTATTGGACATATAACGCAATTGAAGTGATTTGTGCAATAGTATTTTTAGCCCATTTAGTTTCACCTGGCCAGGTTGTATTTCTAGTGTTACGAACGGATTTTGAGTGAATTTTCGACGGAATTACCTACGCGATACAAGAAGCGTTGTCGCCGCCATCGCCATTGTTTACAAGGAACTCCAACCCAGTCTTCAGCCAGCCCGCCGAGCTCCATCGCCTGCAGATAGCCGATCCAGGTACCAAACGCATCCCTTCTTTTTCTACGGGAGTTTTGAACCCGTATCCAATTCCCCTTTTCCCTTTTTCTGTGCGCGCGTAGTGACATTTTCAATAGAACGACCATTTTTCATTAATGTACAAATTATTTTCTTTGCCTTTTTTACAAATAGCAGTTTCCGCACGGTCCTTCGAATTCTCAAAAATAAATATCAATTATCCGCAATTTTAGTTTTCGAGCGCAAACAGCGTGTATTAATTTGTATGTATTTTGCTAACGAATTAATTAACCTTAATCTAAAATCGGTTTTCACAAACCCACAATATTTTTAAAAACCTATCCATGATCAAGGCGAGAAAAAAGTACATCCCCATTCCCCACTTTACGTGTAGGGGAGGAGAAAATAAAATTAATGTTATTTTTAAGTAGTTTTAATTCTTGTTTAGTATATTACAAATATATACTTTTAAGAACTAAAAAAAATATTTCAAAATATTATTTTATACCTTGTCATTTATATGCAGGCCAAATTATAGCTTACTACCTACCACCAAGCATCTCCGAGATATGCTGCGGACGTACAGACGGACAGACATGGCGAAACTATAAGAGTTCATTGTGGACTACGAAGCCCTAAAAAGAAGACATCTTCCGTTGATTGGCAGGCTTTTGTACTGAAGTGACAATGACAAGTTATAAACTTCACCTCTAGGAGCGGAATAGGTGCTACATAGAATCCATTTTGGCAGTTCGGTGCTTGTTGGTTACTTTTCATTTTATTACCTACTGTCAATAGGTATTTTGTCTAAATTAACTTTTCTCCGAAAACATTTGTGATACTGTGCGCTTATTTTACAGGACGATGATTTTGATTGGAGGCGAGCTGTAGAGATTGCACGGTTCGGCATGGATTTACACCACAGAGGGGACACCACATACGAAGACGTCAGTGATGAGATTTCGAAATCGAAACCTGGATTTTGCCAGGTTTGTATTCAGTTGCTTAGCTTGGCTTTGACCTTACTGCCTTCTTCTTATAGATCATAGATACCTATTATACTCGGAACGCACTTTTGTCCAGGGCTACGATTCGCTCACCATCTCCGTATGACGGTAAGGCGAGTTGGGCGCGAGTTGCGCGAGGGCTAGATGCAGGCGGGTGATTCCGTGGCCATTCTATACGTAGTACTATTAAACATTTTGTGCTTCTGTGTAAGTATTACCCATAACTAAAGGGGTCTCATTTGATTCGTGGGATCTCCCTTGTCCCTAAACCAGTGGAAGTGTGCGGGGCACATTGCTCGCAGGACTGATGGCCGGTGGGGCCGGAAAGTTCTCGAGAGGCGTCCGCGAACCGGGAGACGAGCCGTCGGTAGACCTCCCAACAAGATGAAGCGACGACCTCGTAAAGGCCGCGGGAATCCGGTGGAAGCAAACACAAGACCGGTCTGAGTGGCGAGCCTTGAGTGAGGCATCCGTCCTGCAGTGGGCGTCTTTCGGATGACATGATGATGATCAAGTAGGTACCTACTTGTTAATTTATTCATCATCGTCATCATCAGCCGAAAGACGTCCACTGCTGGACATAAGCCTCCCCCAAGGCTCGCCACTCAGACCGGTCCTGTGCTACTTGCTTCCACCGGTTTCCCGCGACCTTCACGAGGTCGTCGCTCCATCTTGTTGGAGGCCTACCGACAGCTCGTCTCCCGGTTCGCGGACGCCGGTCGAGAACTTTCCGGCCCCATCGGCCATCAGTCCTGCGAGCAATGTGCCCCGCCCACTGCCACTTAAGGTTCGCAATTCTTCGGGCTATGTCGGTGACCCCAGTTCTACTGCGGATATCCTCATTTCTGATTCTATCACGCAGAGAAACCGTCCGGCTCGCACCTCTGAAATTATTTATGTGCGAAATTCAATTTGAATTTACCACTGAGCTTTTCGGTGAAAGAAAACATCGTGAGGAAACCTGCACGCATCTGCGAAGTAATTCAAGGATGTGTATCCCCGTGGCGTGGTCAGTGCGGATTGGGGACGTCACACACATCCCTCTCGTGATGAGAGGAGGCCTGTGCCAGCAGCCAGCAGTGGACCGTAAATAGGCTGTTGTAGTAGTAGTTGTAGTATACAAAAATGAAAATGCCTATTCCAGAATGACCACGGAGGTCCCCTGGTCACGTGGAGCGGGTCCAAGGAATACGTGATAGGGGTAGCATCAGCGTGCCGCGTGCACACGCAGTCACTGCTATGTCTGCCCCCCTACTTGTATACGAGCACGTATTGCACTGGGCTGTTTCTTCAGTGCGTGCTGAGCGGTTCGGCCACCAGTGAGGTGTAAGTTACGCCGCGAATGAATTTGCCGCCCGACGATTGATTCGCGTGGGCTGCGTTCCGAAACGCGCTCAGAGCACCTTGCATCCTTTTTCCTCTTTAAAGTCGACTCCTAACAGGAAAAAGGATGCAAGGTGCTGTGAGGGCTTAGTACGCAGCTCTAATGACAATCTTTGCCATTGACAACCGAAACCTCGAACGACAGTGGCGCTTACTAGTGAGAAATACTCATTCATACCAAATTAAAACTACTCCAATTTTATAGCATGACTCATTTCATATGGCGCTCGAATTAAGAAAACTCTTTGTCAAAAGCGTGAGCGCTTCGCCGCGTGCCATATATTTGCCCTGCTATACATTGTTTTAAAATGCCAAACTACTATGACCATACTATCTTGAAAGCAAACCGCTAACTATTCATGTATCCACGGAAACATCGACAGAACAGGGTTTATTTTGTTTTTCTTCTTGCAGCCGCCGGAGATGCGCCGAAATCGCAAAAGAGCAGGGCATTGCTATCGAAGATCATCCTGTCTCGTGGCCAGAGGAATTACAAAGGTTCTTCTTTCTATGCATAATGGAACTTTTTGTTAAACTAATGGTCCTTTTAAATTATTATATTACCCCTTTTTAACTTTCAGTTCTGACATAAATAAACAACAATCAGAGCCACAACAACCACCACCACAACATCAACAAGAACAACAACATCAAGAAAGTCCCCAAGTTATGAGGTCAGGAGATTATATCACCGAAGACGAACCTATTGAAACTGTTGTCACTGTAACCAATAATGAAACTACAGAAGCAAATACAGAAACCAATGAACCCGGAGATATTGCTACAGAAAGAGAAATATCAGTCGAGATCACAAAAGAAACAAAACAAAAAGACCCAGAGGCAGATTATAATCCACTCGAGATGATTATGAGTTTTTCTAATAAAAAGCAAGAAGAGAAACCTGTTTTTGAACCTAGGGCATTGCGTACAAGGACCGAAACTGTCGACTTTGATCCTTTAGCCATTTTACAAGAGGATCTCATGGATGAGACTCCAGAACATAATGTGGATAGCCATAATGAAGATACAGAGGTAACCACGGAAAATATCACAGATATTACCCAACAGACAGATACAGTGCAAACAACTATTGTTAACAAAACGGAAACTAAAGAAGTTACTGTCGCTGGAAACAAAACAAGTAAGACCAAAAATGCAAATAGGAATAAGAAAACTTAATTAATAAAAACGTCTACTCTCAATTTGTTGGAATCTACAAGGCCAGGAATAAAAAAAAACAACATATTTAGCTAATAATCTGACATTTATTATACACCATTAAAATATGTAACGGATGATTATCACTTCTCTGTGGTCACCGGATTATTTCTCATAAGGATCAAAATCTTAATATACGCTAACAGTCCCTACATACCGTCGGTATCTGAGCACTAAAAATAAGTAACTTTTACAAAATTTACAAACACAAGTTAACATTATACTTACAACAAACTATCCTAACACCGTTGGTTACAAAAGTGGAATATTTAAAAGGGTAATTTTATTTTAAAGAGGTGTATTTTATGTTAAAAATATAAACGTTTTTAATGTATTCATAAAATAGTTTTTTTTTCTAACGTCACTACTTAATCCTAGATATTTTGTCTGGGGCTAGCGTTAATTATTTGCAGTCACAAAAAATACTAAAAACTAATGGCCGGTTTCTTCTATAACTACAGATTGTCAAAATTTAAGGCTTCAAACGTCCTGACTCATGAAAGTGGGTCGTAAAACTTTTTCAGGCCGACTTGCACTAACGTGGGGTTAGCCTCGGGTTAAATTGATACAACTAAAACCTGAGTTAAGAGGCTAACCCGGGAAGCGGCAAAGTACAAGTGGACCTTGGCTACAAACACATCTACATTATGTGGGTTTAGCAAAAGTTCGAGTACGCACTTCGAAATCAATGTATTAAGGTCTCATTTAAATAGAGATCTTCTAGTATCTAAAGTCCCGCGCCTTCACATTTCAAAACGCTTCAATTTTGTTTTTATTATTTAAAAAGCATCACCAACACTCTCAACGCATAGTTGATGGCTGTCTCAGCACGCACACACACATGTGTGGAGTGTTGGTGGTGCTTTTTAAATACACTGAAGCGTTTTGAAATGTAAAGGCGCGGGACTTTAGATAGTAAAAGATCTCTACCCACTAAGGACACCGAGAGAGATCATCCTAATGCGAAACTATTCCTGATTTCATGGAAGACACGCAATTCAACTTCTGTCATTATACAAGCCGATCAGGTACTTGTAACAACCAGTATTTTATTTTGAACTAATCATACGTCGAGTTCAAAAATAATGTAAATAAAATCAGTTTCCAAAACTCACGAAATAAAGTCATAAGGAAATCATTTTAACACTTCTTTCGCCAAACAGTTTTGAACTCGAATGTACTACCAACTGATGCTTTGGACTACACAAACGGTACAGTACAGTCTGCTGTGCAGTTACCTACAAAAATAGTACATAATATTATGTCCCATTTGTGGGAAGTTTTAATGACAATAACGTTGGGTCACATCATATTGGGACAGATCATAAATATTCCGAAGGGAACTGCACAGATGCACCTTTTGGGATTTACTACATCGCCTGTACAACCTGTCAAATATAACCAAATTCTATACCTCACTACAGTTTATTACATTTTTTTGTTCTGAGCCGTGACTGCAAACAATATTTACAATACTGTGCCTTAGAACCATTAACCCAAGTGCCAACTGTACAAGCGACTAAGGAACTTGTTGTCAATACTATGCAAATTATAAAATAGCTTACATTACACGATAGACCTCATAAGAAGGCTATGGGTGGCTATGGGGATATTGGGGATATCTACAGTAGAATCAGGGTCACCGATATAGCCCCAAGAGTTGCGAACCAACGGCAGTGGGCGGGGCACATTGCTCGAAGGACTGATGGCCGATGGGGCCGGAAAGTTAAGTTCGGTAGTCGATCGGCAGGCCTCCAACAAACGGAGCGACCTCGTGAAGGTCGCAGGGATACGGTGGATGCGAGTGGCATAAGACCGGTCTTGGCGGTGGATGCGAGTGGCGCGCCTTGGGGGAGACCTATGTCCAGTAGTGGACATCTTTCGGAGGAAATGATGATGATGACACTTGGGATGGTGACTCTTAAGGTACAGGGTATGAAAAGGTATAATCATCATGCGATAACTTTAAAATATTCTTTTATTAGAGAGCTACCTATGACGAAAACTTTTAATAGAATCATATTTCTTTTAAATCAGTCAATATTGAAAAACTATACCTAGTCATAATATTGTATTATCTTAGAATACCATTAAATTTATCCAACAATCTAGGATACTAAAATATTATTTAAAAAGATACTTTTGGGATAAACTTTGAATGTGATATAGGTAATATTTCTTTTTATATATAGGTACAATTGCAACAAGTCAGGTATTCTGTGATCGGTCACAGAAATGTCAAAACCTTCATCATTTTGACATCCAATCAAGTCTGTCAAATTCACTTCAATTTACAATGCAATAATTAATCAAAAAAGGTGGTTTTGATACTTGATAGAAAAAAAACTAAAAATCTTTTATTGCACATTCTAGTCTGTCGAATTATAAATTGAAGTATATGATTATTTCAAATTGGTTGTCGTAGTAACTTTTCATTCAAGCATAAACACTTCGCTGGCGTAGTAATTTATTCTTTAAACATAGAGTAAATAAGGCAGATTCCTGTACAAGAACCAAAAACGTATTATTCAGGTATATTAAAGAATTGTCACAAAACAAACAAGGCAACAAACTTGAATTGACACTTAACTTCGAGGTGGCATTTCAGTTTGACTACAGAAAATAAAATGAAAACATATGCCAACTAGTGCCAAATCGTTAGAATAACGGTGTTGCCACCTCGATCTGTGCAATAAGTCATATCTCAGCACATTAAATCTGCACTACCTCGCATTCAATTACTAATTTCTATTAAGTATGCGAGGCGAAAATTTATAAGCATGAAAATTTATTTCCCGATTCAGGTTTTTGCTCCTTTCTCCCTGTAATCTTGTCATTCGTTTTTGGGGCACTGCGGAAACCTATATTCATTACTGGACATCTTAGTCAAATGACGTGAGGTCTACACCCAATGACACGTTTGGTAAAGCACGACACAGTTTAGAAGGCATGCGGATTAACGTTGCGTCAACGGCTCATGTACTACGCCGCGCCTTCTAAGTTGTGTGTTCTATCAGCTTGTACATACAAGTCATCGGCGATATTTACTCCACGTGTTTGCCGTTTCACCTCGCGCGTCGGCAGCTATGCGCTATAGATCGGAAGCACTCTTCGCACACGCGAACCGGTTTCAACTGGCCGAAGCGCGGGAGCGGGATGGAGTTGGAGCTGCAAGACGCGCAGAACACTTTGCCTGTGGACGGAAATTGTAGTTTTACACACTGTTATGTAATAAGGGGAATTAAATGCGAGAGTGGTTTGAGTACCGAGTTGTAACTTAGGTAACTTATTTAATTAGGAGAGACGTCGAAACTGTTGTGGACTTCGGCCTATCATGCAGAGGGTTTTCAAATTTGAACTTACCACTGAGCTGTGTAGAAGAACATCGTGAGGAAACCTACACGTATTTACTAAGTTATTCAGTGTGACGTCTGCGTGGAATGCGGTTTGGCGTTCTCGCAGGAATCAAAAATTAAACTATAACAATTTGTATACTGGAGCCTCCCTCTTGAACCACTCTATCTGTTAAAAAAGAAACCGCATCGGGGTTCGTTGCGTGGTTGTAAAGATTTTTACATAGGGATGTGGGGACGGAGAGAGCGACTTTGTTGTATACTATGTAGTGATAGTGATTAATTTATTACCATTAAAAAATGAGTCTTAAGTAAATATTAATGTAGTTATATAATGTAAATGTAAAAATATTCTACACAATTAATTATTGTAATGAATTAATAAAATGAAATGAAATGACATTTGAAGTTTCGAAGACCTCAGTGTTGTCAATTTAGAGTATAATATAGCAGATAATGTGCTAGATTGGTAACACTGAATCTCACACGACACAAGCACCCTAGCGGCGAATTCATACGCGGCAGCTCTCTTAATTTGGCGTTCTGGGGGTGGTGCTGGTGGCACACGGCGGACACGACCTATAAAAGCACGGTTTCGAACACAATTGTCTGTGTGCGTGCGAGGACGTCTGTACACTTGTAAATGTGTGTGTACGCGGGCCAGTGATCCACTCTCCATATCCGGGTGAAACAAATGACGGTAAGAGCGAGTTGCGCGCCGGCTAGATTCAGGCGGGTGATTCCGTGGCTATTCCGTATGTAGTCATCATCATTTCAGCCGATAGACGTCCACTGCTGGACATAGGCCACCCCCAAGGCGCGCCACTCAGACTTGTCCTGTGCCACTCGCATCCAACGCGTTCCCGCGACCTTTACAAGGTCGTCACTCCATCTTGTTGGAGGCCTACCGACAGCTCGTCTACCGGTTCGCGGACGCCACTCCAGGACTTTCTGGCCCCATCGGCCATCAGTCCTGCGAGCAATGTGCCCCGCCCACTGCCACTTAAGGCTCGCAAATCTTCGGACTATGTCGGTGACCCCACTTCTACTGCGGATATCCTCATTTCTGATTCTATCACGCAGTGAAACCTCGAGCATAGCCCTCTCCATTGCCCTCTGAGTGACTTTGAGCCTTCTTATGAGGCCCATCGTAAGCGCCCACGTCCCGGAACCATAAGTCATCACTGGCAACACACACTGGTCGAAGACTT
The DNA here is from genome assembly GCA_963971205.1 of Aethes cnicana. NCBI lineage: Eukaryota > Metazoa > Arthropoda > Insecta > Lepidoptera > Tortricidae > Aethes > Aethes cnicana. Next base: position 4,496,460 of record OZ020294.1, read on the forward strand.
TCGACTTGAGACACTGCGGTAATTTGGATGAAAAGACACTGCGAAGCTTCCCGAACGCTGCCCAGCCGAGTCGGATATGTAGTACTATTAAATATTCTGTGGTGGTGGTGACTGCGGACCCCTGTGCCGTGGCACGGTACTGACCGCAGTTCCGGCAGTGGTGGCGGCGGCGGAAGGCGGTGAAGGGCGCGGCGCAGCGCATGCAGTGCGGCGCGGCGATGTCGGGCACCCACTCCGGCGCGCGCTCCGGCCCGCGCTCCGCCGGCAAGGGGGACGACCGCTCTCTGAGACGAAACAGTACATTGTGTGACTAGGGAGCTAAATGGTATATTGTACCGCGAGTGACGGATTAAATCGAGTGCGAAGCGACAGTTTCCAGAATAGAATACCGAGCGGAGCAAGAGATTCTAACGTGGTATCTCGAGCTAATGAGCAGTCATTAAATTCAGTAAAATCCTAAATACGAGAATGATGAAAAACAGACTGTTCGCGTATATTTTACAATCGCATAAGATCTTCGAATGTCTCATGAATACGATTAAAAAAACCGGCCAAGTGCGTGTCGGGCCACGCGCAAATTATAGGGTTCCGAAGTTGACGATGCCCACAGTACCTTTCTCAGACTTACTAGCATCTAGCTAGCCTGTGGTATGACGTGCCCGTCCGACGCGCCTGCCGCTCGAGAAAAATCATTGGTTTGTTAATCATTTCATAAGTTGGTCGACTATGACTCGTAAGTTTGTACAGCCTACTTAGCTGTGATAGTTTTCCTTTCAACTACGTTATATATGCCATAACCGTGATTTTTTTCAGCCATCCAAATACCACCATTTAGCTGGCAGGGGGGGGGGGGGGGACACGTGACTCTAACAAAAAATAGCACTTTAAAGCTTAATATTTCACAAACGCATCACTTAATCAAAAAATTAAGACCTATTCAACGATATGCCGCACCATGGGGTACGCAAGAAAAAAAAATTACATCCCCACTTTACGAGTAGGGGAGGTACCCTATAAAAAAATATATTTCAAAATTTTATTGTACCACTTTGTCAGCGTAACTAATATGTATATTCATGCCAAATTACAGCTTTCTAGAACTAAGCATCTCCGAGCAATAGTGCGGACAGACGGACGGACGGACGGACGGACGGACGGACGGACATGGCGAAACTATAAGGGTTCCTAGTGGACTTCGGAACCCTAAAAATTAATGATTTGATACCTCCAAACTATGACGTCACATTACACAATTCGTCTAACGATTCCATATGAAAGCTGCGTTTTGACGTTCATTAAAAAGCATCTGATTTAACTTGTCAGTCAAGTAAGTAGCCAATACACACGAAAATACAAGAATCTTTGTTACTTATACTGTTTCCTTTAAATATTTTTATGTCTTGTGTTTGTTGTGAATGAATGTTACTTCTTCTTCAATAAAATAATACCTGTAAGTGAGATCGCCGGTGGAGGCCGAGGGCTGAAGCGCCCGCTCCGGTTTTTCGCGTGGCGCGGCGCCCGACCCTTCTGAAGGCGACTCCGAAGTGCTATCGGCGTACACTTCTTCCGCTGAATACACGCTGTCGAACGAGCTCCCTGGAAATAAACAAGTTTTTTTCATGTCGATGGTATAGGCAAACGAGCGCAGAGCCTTCCTGATGGTAAGGGGTTACTGCAGCCCATGAACACCGAAATCCTTTGATCCTCCATTAAGAAACCATAAGATCTCGAAAGCGTTGCCAACCCTGAGGCCTAAGATGGAATGCCTCTGTGCCAGAAATTTCACTGGCTGCCTTAACCCCCTACTGGAACACAACAGTGGGGTTAAAAATGTTAAAGTAAGTGAGGCTGGGTAAAATTCAACTTGCAAGAACTGATTACAGACAGTGAAGCAGACGATGATGATGAGTGAAACAGATGAAACCAAAAAAAGTCTTGTGCAAAAAATGAGGGTCCACCGCGAGTGAATCCGCCGCTAGAAGCGCTTGCTGTCCTCCGAGGTGCAATGTTGCCAATTTAGCACATTATGTGCCATATTACACGCTAAATTGGCAACACTGCGGTCTTCGAAACGTCAAACGTCACAGTGACATTGACACTATTGTATGAAATGACAAAACGCTGACATTGACAGTCACCACCTTGTATATAGGGGAAACTTCTCAGCTTCCTAAATAGAGTATTCATATCGGCCGAAGAATCGACCACCCTTGTCGTCATTGACTGTTTTAACAACGAAATCCTCGAGACACTGTGATCGCTTCGTGTACCTTTACGATGGTCACAGAAAATCCGATGTTGGTGGGAATTCCACTGAATAGATCAACCATATAGCCAGTTAGCAACGGCCCACAACAATCGCACGCAACATTCCATAATCTGTATAAAAATCCTCAGGACACTGAAGTAATGAGACGAAGATCCTGCATCAAGCTAACGATTAAAGTTACATCGGTGTGGCTAGAATGACTCAAGACTAGAGTCTGCTGCTGGGTAGATCTAGAGCCACCTGAAGAAGTAATCTACCCCACAATAGTCATAGACAAAACTTTATTTAACATCCCAAAGGTTGGTAGGTACATTTTCAACTTAACTTAAAAAACAACTTAAATTAAAAAAATATGGAACAATAAGCACATAACTCACCGTTCTGCATGACCTGGTCTTCTGTAGCGGCGTATTCTATGCCGGGCGCGGCGGCCGGTGGCTCCGGAGTTTGATTCATCAGGAACACAGATTTGAGGATGTTGCGGAGATCTGCCGCGAAGTTGGTCTGCAGTTGGTCGGCCACGCCGGCGATGCAGACGAATAGCCGGTGGATTAGGTCCTCGCTCGATCTGGGAAGGAAATATACCGGTTTATTAGGTGAGTGTGATGTTTTTTCTGTATCACGGAGCAAGCGAGCCATCAGACCGATGGTGAGTGGTCTGAGGCTCACGGACGAATAATTGTAAAATTGCTAATGGTGTTGCCTGCTACTGGACTAAGATAGAATGCAATGCCTATTCGATAGTCATGTCACTAACTGTCTCACTTCCAAACCAGAATACAACAAAGTAGCCACTTAAACCCGTCACGCGTCCCAGTCGCACCGTGTGCGCATAAGAATTTTGGTCCGGTAGCGTCCCAGTCGCACCTTGTGCGAATAACGCTGTCTCTTGTCATTGGCCATTTTTCTTAATTTTTGTTTGAGATTGGTCAACCTGCAAATATTACGTTAGCCTATCACAGGCCTTGCTTTGTTGAAATTAGATTTTTAACCCAATAAGAAACGCGTAGTTGAATTAAATATAATAATTACGTCTCAATTACGCGAGCGGTTGGTAGTTGTTGTTGCATAAATAAATAGTCATTGTGAAGTAAATATGTGTTATGTGATAGCAAAGTAATGTAAAATCGATTCATAAACATCCAAGCTTCAATTTAGTGTATGTGCAAGGTGACATTTGGCTATAAATTTAGTGTTTTGTGTTCTGGAATGTAAGTGGCGGAAAAAAACATCAATTTGAAACAAAGAAAAATATATATTTCTCGTTACAAGAGACTTCATTGCACTATAAAATTTTGAATATAGAATTTAATAACCTTTCTAATGATATATAACACACAATATTTAATGAAAGTTAAGGTAGGTACAATTTCGATTATCTGCGAGAAATCGGGTTTCTGGCAGGTTATCAGGCAAGACGCTGGTAGCGATAATGAGGTCCTTCAACCAGAAAGTGACAATTTATAAAGGCTAAACTGCATTATGTTGATAGTTTCAGGAAATAATATTCTATGGAAGGCCTTTTTTTATATATCGATGGTAAAGGCAAACGAGCGCACAGCCCACCTGATGATAAGTGATCACTGCGGCCCATGGACACCGAAATCCTTTGATCCCCCATTAAGAAACCATAAGATCTCGAATGCGTTGCCTACCCTGAGGCCTAAGATGGAATGCCTCTGTGCCAGAAATTTCACCGGCTGCCTTAACCCCCTACCGGAACACAACAGTGCGAGCACTGCTATTTGGCGGCAGGTTAGCGGGGAAATTTGATGCGTATACTTCAAAAGGTTGGTTCACAATGAGGTGCTTTTTTTAACGATTTTATTAGTAAATGATCTTACTTGAACTTCCCCCGTGCTTGTTGCCTAGCGGCTAGCTCTTGTGCTTGCAACGCTAAAGCTATTTGCTCATCGTCCGCACACTCGCTCGTACCGCTGAAAAACACAATAAAACATCATCCACGAAATAAACACTAACATGAAAATTTTAATATTAATTTGAAGATTAGTTACCTTTCGTCAACAAGATGGTCCAAATTTAGCCGCAACGGACTTTGCGCCTGGGCTGACCGATTATCCAATATGACCGTGCCAGGAGACCACATTTTCTTCTTTTTCTTGGTTTTCGACGCGGATTTCCTCGTTTTCTTCTGCCTGACACTAGTTTGCGAGGAGTTAGGCAATTCGGTGTTATTGTCATCTAGCGAACTATTCTTATCTACCCTACGCTTCCTAAGTTCAGTGATAACTTCGTCTATCGTCCCCAAATCTTCTTCGGGGTTCGCCCAATCTTGTACCTTCTCACTATTTACATTTGAACTCCCTTCGAGCCTATCTATATTTACATTAACATCTAAATTCGATGAGGAGGCCTCATTCTTCTGAGTATCTTGCTCCACGTAATTTATATTTACACTGACGTCACCGTTGACACTGGAAAAGGAACTTTCTAGAGTGTTCTTTACTTTATCCTCGGCTCCGTCGTCGTCCGGACTCTTTAATACCCTGTTCTGTTGCATGAAATGGTTTTCTTTGATATCTTTACTTTGATCGGTGTCGGGCGATCTATCTAAACTAGTGTTTTCAGTACTGACGCCCGAATCGACCGGTGATTCGTGGTCACTTTCATAACCAAGCATGAATTTGACTCTCTCCTCTTCACTTTCCTTTTCTAACTGAGATTTCGCGGTTAGATAACTAGTGTCATCAGCGATTTCATTGCCAATGAAGTTCTGTCGGAATTCCTCGTTAGTTAGCAGTAAGGAGCTGAGATTTGCGTTGGCTATGCAAATATTAGTGTTCACTATCTCGGCGTCTATGTGATCTGGTATAATTAGGGGGAGATCTGTGTTGGATATTGCACCATTAGTATTATCCTCTTCTTGGTTGAAGACGGCGGAGTTATTATGCGATAGCGAAGCTAGGACAGCTGGTTCCTGGCTTATCGCATTCGGTATGAGGTAACCGTGACTAGTTGAGGGCATACAGCTCAGCTGTTCATTCTTGGGGCCACTGAAACCAAACTGCTCGGACGTTTCTGATATTAAAGTAGGCACATCGTTGGTAGAGAACGAATGATGATTGTGGTCCAATATGTCGACATCGCTAGCTACAATAGACGATAATCTGTCAGCTATTTCCGTGACTTGTTCATTGAGAGAAGTGACCAAATCATGATCTGGTAGCTGTCTGTTTGTGTCCGTGTTGCCCGCATTTATAACAAGTGGATCGAACATCATGAGACCATTAGTAGATAGGTTTCTTAACGAAGAGAGATCGTTGCTTTCCGCTCTGCTCGGTTTTCTCGCTCTAGTTTCTAGGAAGTCTGTTTGGAATGTGTCTATGGAGTCTGTGTGTCTGTCGGTCTGTTTGCCGTCTTCGGAGGCGTTTTCCGTATCGACGGTCGTTTCGCTGAGGCGTCGGAGGCCGTCGATGATCGGCGTCATCACCTCGATGTAGTCGGGGAGGTAGTCGCTGTCAGTTATTGTCGGTTCGCTCGAACTGTTGAAAAGGATAAAGATTAAATTTCGACTGTCTCATTTGGTTGGTCGACGTCACAGATGATCACACTTTTGCACCAGTGTTATTCTATTTCCTTGACGTCGCTGTACAAAGGACACTCGCATGCATTTTAAAGGCTTGCTTAAGCCGTAGTTTGACAATATGAAATAGGTAATGAGTGGCTCGTCTGTCACTGACACTGTTCATACATTCGGTGTGACCGCTGAACTGAAGTAATATCAATGATATTTCGTATGGATATAATGGATATAGTTTGAGAGCATATAAAGATATGGGACAGTTTTTATCCCTGATATCATCACTTAAGACGAAAGGGGTAGTGTAAGTTTCGAACGAAATTCCACATGTACATTAAAAAATGGCGGGCGGAAGCTAGATTATTGATAAAATTTAAGGTTTTTTGTGAAGACTAACCTCTGCGTGTAAAGCTCCCGACAGTTGGCGTGGTCGGCGTAGAACCTCGATACGAATTCGCCGAGATCAGGGTATTGGCAAGATGGGTCCTCTGATTGTACCGTTTCTGGAAAAAAATGGATGTGACAGACGGACGGACGGACACACGAGTAATCCCATAAAAAAATCCGTTTTTACCTTTTGAGTTTCGAAACCCGGTAATAAACAATTGCTTAAAATATTCATCTTAATAAGTTGCATGGTGTTGCATTCGCTAGGGTTAATTTATATACAATAAAAATGATGTATTTTCCGCGAATCGTAAATTAAATTTGTTTACTGACAAATAACTATGAATTTGTAATGCTAATAATGTTTTATAAAAACAACAATTACACGATAAAGAAATACGGTTCAATGTTGCTTGCACAAAACCACGATTTACGACATAATATTGGCATATCCCACGTGCGAGCCGAATTCAGTTTATCACTAAATAGAGCTAACAATATAATAACGTCATACAGTGCATTGTACCAGAACAATATTATATTATCATTATAGAATATTGAAAACACCAATACGATTGACGATTCACTTTGCTTGGCAGTCATGAAGAAGAAAATCCTCGCGAGAATTTGACGATATCAAAAAAATCAATTTCGTAGGTCGTAACTTTCATACTTAAAATCGAAATTTAAAAAAAAACTCCCAAAAATGACGTACGTAACCCTTCTGCGCATACAATTAGTTCTGCGCGTAGCGCTCATCCGTACAGCGTTCTATCCATATGACGTCACATGGGTGGCACTTGGACGGCACGCACCGTTACCACTAAAACACGATTTTCTCGAAAAGTAATGAACGAAAAAATCTGAAAATTTTAATTTGAATCCTTTACACAGAGATACCGAAATGGTTTTCGAAATACGCCTTACTAGAAATTTTTAATGTTGTCAATTAGCATCACTGCACCTCATGCTACTCAAGCGCCTCTAGCGGAGGCCATGACCGAGGCCTCAAAGTTACCTGGCGATATGTCGAGGCCCGCCAAACTCGAAACGTCCTCATTCGTGCACAGTAGCCGCTCTAGAGCGACCAGCTCCCGTCGATCCAAGGTCCACAGCAGAGATCTGATCTTGTGCAGCAACGTGCGAAAGGGACGGAACATGTCTGACATCTCCTCTGGAACAATAGATTTACCGTGTTAAGAGGGTTTATCCCGAAAGTTGGTAACGTCGCATATAGCTGTCAAATGTTTCGCTGTTTTTATTAATTTCTCAATACTGCTGAATTAGAAAGGAAGGCATCATTCTATGGTTGAATGACGCGCCTCGTTTTATATTTTTTGGTTAGGCATCCAAATGATAAGATTACATTAAAATGCATGGAAACTGCGATGGAAAGTTTTCAAAAGATGTTACTTCCACAATTCTAAAATTTCGTGTTCCTATGATAACTGTTGCAATCCATACTTGATGTTTTATTTACATATTTGCTGACGACGCATGTAACGTAATTACTGCTCCGTATCGATAATTTAGAAAACCGTATATCTGCCGATATCTGTAAACTTCAAAGGTGGTTTATCGCGAATGGTTTAGTATTAAACTTGGATAAAACACATGTGATACATATACATCTAGGGGGAAGACCGCCCAGGCCACTTTGTATAAATATAAATGGTAAAGTTATGACAAATTAACAGTATGAAATTCTTAGGGGTTACAATTGACTCTGCGCTAAAATGGGACGTTCACATCGATAAGCTCTGTGATAAGTTGTCTGGTGCTTGTTTCGCCCTCAGCAGACTAGGTCGGATCCTACCCCCAAAACAGCTTAGATCTTTTTCACTTTTCCACTCCGTAATGAGTTACGGACTTGAGCTTTGGGGCAGCCGAGTGGAAGCGCGTATTTGTTCTCCAAAAACGCTCCGCGCGGAACTCCGGCCCAGCATCTCTTCAGAGAACAAAAAATACTCACCCTATCCTCCCAATACATATTCGATATTATCAAATATGTCAGGTCAAACATTAACATTTTCACAACGAAAAAAATTACAATTACCCGGCTTGGATCTCAAAATCAACTGTCACATCCTAGCAGTCGCCTAACTAAATCCACCAAAACGATGCACATTCTCGGTCCGAGGGTCTATAATGAACTCCCCATTGAATTAAAAAATATAGAAAATTTTACAACGTTTGAAAACCGTCTTAAACAATTTCTTATTGCATATTCTTTTTATGACATCAAAGATTATTTTTGTATAAAAAATGATATGTACCTACTTGAAAATTATAAACAGTATGTTTAATAATTAATAATTATGCTTGTAAGTGATAATGTACCAATTTGACATGTAATATCTATTATTATCAATAAATGATTATGAGTATGAGTATGAGTATTCAACCATAGAGCGATAATTCATGTTTTCATTCCATAATATTCAGAAATTAATGAAAACAACAAAATATTTGACAGCTATTTGCGACGTTGCCAACTTTCGGAGTAAACCCTCTTAACTGAAGTATTGCGAATAATTCTGGGAATGAAATTGAACTACCGCCTCTCATGCAGAGGGTCGGGGTTTCGGATTCGGCTCGCACCTCTGAATTTAATTACGGGCGAAATTGAATTTGAAATTTACCACTCGGCATTTTGGTGGAGGAAAACTTTGCGCTGAAACCCGCACAAACTGCGAAGAAATTCAAGGAAGTGTGTGAAGCTGAAGTCCCCAATCCGCAGTGGGCTCGTGCTCGTGTGGGGACTATAGCCCAACCTCTCTCGTGATGAGAGGCCTGTGCCCAGCAGCTGGATGTAACCTTCACACACATCTATTAATTAGTTCGAAGGCGCATCCACGTTGCTCGAAGACGTTTTTTCTTCATCAAAAAGCTCAGTGTTAAGTTTCATTTATTGCAGATAAGAATAGGTACTCTGGAATTTGGACCCCAACCGTCTGCATGAGAGGCGGTATAGGTCATGTGCCCAATGGTGGGACGTAGGCTACTGTAGTGGTGGCTTGCCTGGTGTCTTGTCTATACTCAAGGGCCCGCTTGAGTATATGAGGAGGCCGCTTACGATCGCCAGCCGGGGCACAGCGAACATCAGAGCCGGGTCGTAAGAGTCCACCTGGAGATTGAAAAGAAGGTAGTTAGTCAGCTAATTTAATTCGTGTTTAATTTTGCTGTTCAGTCTGTTATGTTCTGATTATCAACCCCAATGCTGGATACTTCCTAATCTAGGTCAAACCGGCACCTAATAAACCCACACATAGCTGGAATCTTCCGTGAACTTGTAAGTAAATTTTACCTAACAACTTAGATCCGATTGCTCAACCAAATCAACCAATATCCCCCACTTCAAACAGGTTTCTTGATCTAAACAACATTATACCATCTACTAAATCCTCTCGTGATGATAGGAGGCCTGTGGAGAGGACGCAAATAGGCTGTAGTAGTATACCATCTACTGAGTTAGTATCATCATCCACCGCTTTCTAGCTGTCGACCAATCAGCATTCTGACTATCATCATACTGACTGACAGTGACAACCCAATCTCGGCCAGCATTCTATACTGGCTTGACCATCAGCCATCAATAAATTTTACCAAGCGTCCCACTCACCAATTCAAGTCATTTTAAACTCAATAGCTTTAAAAACAACTGACCTGTTCTTGAGTCAACAGTGATTGCTTGAGCGCTCTCCTGAGACTCTCCGAGAAGAGAACACATATTAGCTGCTGCGCTTCGAATTCGTGCGGCGTCTTCACGTTCACCATAGCGCTGACGTAGCAAAGCTCAAACTCGGCGAACAATCTGAAACGATATGTGTTTTTGAGAACAGGGTGGAAATAAATAGTACAATAATACAAAAATTTGGAAATAAACGAATTTGATTTGATTGTCATTACATGGTTCAAAAGGTTGAAAGGACAACACATTTAGCGCTACGAAAGGATGGGGATCGAATTGAAATTTAAAAATAAAATAAACGTTCTTAAATACGCGAGGTCAAAGACTGGACAGGACAACACTTGTTTTTATTTTTCCGTTCGTTAAAACGGTCTGTAATATATGACGCGGTTTTGAAGACTGCGTCCATTTTACCTTGATTTTTTTGGACTTATATACATTAAATATCACCAACAAGTATTATTGCTCCAGTTTCTAAGATATGGCAGCATCAACTCGGTGAATAGGGCGTAACGACTGACAAGACCATAAATTGAATTGGTATGTCTTGTAATGCTGGAATGATTTTAATATTACATATCGACGCCTACAGCCCAACCCCCTAGTGATGAAAGGAAGGAGGCATGTGCCCAGCAGTGGGACGTGAACAGGCTGTCGTGGTTGTGGATATTACATATTTCACGAATACGTTAAGGTAGTGTTTTTATCAACAACTGTACGATAGTTTGTCCTTGCATATTCATCATCAAAATAAACACCTATTTTTAAATTTAAAGAGGTATAATATAGATAGAAGAAACCAGTTTAGTGATAACAGAAACTTGTTTTAATGTTTTGATACTTTTGATGATTAAGATCTAAATGGTGCGTTAAAATATCCCAGAACTCCTTTTCAATGACTCATTCTATATGAAAAACACGCAAAAGAGCCAAATTTATTTTAGTGGTAAATATTTACAGCGTCGCAGAAGACTGAAGACCTACCTATACCTATGAAGGTAGGTATAGGTTTTCTAAGTATAGCTTTTAAAGAACTTTAAACCGTGAAAATAAGTATTACGGCTCCTTTTAAGTAGATAGTATATCCAAATCTACTTCCGACTACCACTGAGCAAGTGATCATATTCCATCCATATCATTCTAAAAGGTTCCCGAACAGCAATCACTTGTCAAATCAAATATCCTAAGGCTAGTGGATTATCCTAAGTACCTACTGCGACAGCGCCAGCCCTGAGGCACTGCGCCCGAACAAGTGATCATATTCCATACCATTCTAGAAAGTTCGGGAACAGTACTCACTTGTCAAATATCCTAAGGCTCTCGTGCAGCATGTCGTCCTGTTGCGAGAGCGCTAGCCCTCGCGGCCTGAGGCACTGCTCCCGAACAAGTGATCATATTCCATACCATTCTAGAAGGTTCCCGAACAGTAATCACTTGTCAAATATCCTAAGGCTCTCGTGCAGCATGTCGTCCTGCTGCGAGAGCGCCATCCCTCGCGGCCTGAGGCACTGCTCCCGAACAAGTGATCATATTCCATACCATTCTAGAAGGTTCCCGAACAGTACTCACTTGTCAAATATCCTAAGGCTCTCGTGCAGCATGTCATCCTGCTGCGAGAGCGCCAGCCCTCGCGGCCTGAGGCATTGTTCCCGAAGCAAGGACCGTACAGTCTCCAAACTCCTAGTCAGAGCTTTGGCAAGGGGACGCATGGCCGCTGACTCCTCCTCGCGGTTCATTATGGACGAACCGGCGGCGAGACACTGAAATTAATGTGCAATTATTTAAAGATTGGAGAATCATATGAGTGGAGAAAATAGAAAAATAACAGCCTGACTAATCTATGGATGGACCCGCTTAGCCTACAAATAGATAAGTACAAATCGGGCACTATTTTCATCTAAGAAACAAATACCGACAGAAAGTGAAGCGGACAATCAAAAGCATGGATCTTCTCTCAAAGTAAAAAATAAAATAACCGAGAAACGTGAACGTTCGAAACCCTTAATTTTACACTGGCAGGCAGGGCAAAGTATCTAAATTTAATCCTCACATTAGTATGTAGGTATATTAAAATTAACATGAAACCAGGCCTCGGCTAATTCAATACAATACACTATTTGGCACGGCTACGAGTTAGGTTTCTTATTACATTTTCTGCGAACACTAAAGTTCCTCGGAAATCATGACTAACTGACTAGTTTGCTTATATGCATGCTAGGAAAAGATAGTGCTAGTTTTTTCTTGAAATCAGCCAACGAAGCACCTCTAAGCATGCAAGGATTAATTAATTTTCTTATTTTTATTTCATATTATTTCATCATTGCGGCTTGGATGTAATTTCCTATAATAAATAAAGAATATCCTTAATTCAACTAAAATAAAATCCTACAGCTAGATGGGATAGTCACGAGACTACTACCCTCGACTTTGAGTATGTCGCATCTCTGTGGCCCCACATTAGACCTGGTTCCAATACCAATTGACCTTCGAGATTAGCAACGCATTGGTAAAGCCTCAGATGTTGCAAATATTTAAGACAGCGATGACGAATTTCCGTTGGGCCATTTGGCTGTTTGTAGATATTAAGCAATCATCATCATTTGTGCCGAAATACGTCTACTGCTGGACATCCATAGGCCAATTCTCAACCAATTCAGCAATAAGTACTATAAAAGTGAATTCCCTGACAAACCCACCTCAGCCCCGAACCAAAGCTGGCCAGCCAGGTTATCCTGGAGAACGTCTTCGGGGAACTTCACCCGGAACCCTCGCGCTACCCGCTCGTCGCCCAGGAGCTGGTCCATGATCTGACTGATGATGTTCAACACTCGGTCCTGGAATCAACGAAAAATCGTTTAAGCTACGACGAATAGAAAGAGATTTGAGGTTGTTCTATTTTTAATGTATTCAAGACACTATTCCAGTGTCGAAAATTCATATCTTGATCTATATCATGGTGATTTTACTTCTCATTCTCATTCTAATATTTATACTGATGTTACTCTTAACCACCCAGAACAACCAACTCTAGGCATAATAATCTATTCGCAAGTATACATAAAATTAATAGTTTAAAAACTAAAACGCTTTGGGCTTTGATATTTCCGTGCCCACCTCCAGGCTCCATCATCAGATCAGCTCGGTGGTACCATATTATTGCATTGTCATCCAAGTTACATAAACCTGCCAAGTTTCATTATGATACGATAATTAGAAATGGGTTAAATTTAGCTTGCAAGATTGCTTACATAGTGTTGTTACTTGTTAGTTAGTTAGTAACATACACGACGACCTTATAAAAGCGTTGTAAAAAAGGAAAAGGAGTCTCAATGATGACATAAAGCGACATGATTCAGAAATTCATGGTTCAAAACTTTCTTTTATATTGCTAAGCAGAAACTTTTCGTTTTACTGGTTAAACACGTATTACAACTTAACCCTTGTATTTCGCCCTCATTAATTAAGAAAGCGGAAGCATGCAGAACTGGCATGCCGCCAAAGCTAACACTAACTTAAGGGATACATCGCAAGCCAACAAATTACGTGGTGGACCCGGAATACTAGCACAAACGCGTCTGTAAAGGTTAATGAGGTTTTACGATGATGTATTAAAGAAGAGAAGAGTGAGAAGAGGTTTTAGAGATGAGCTCTTCCAAATATCAAAAAATTATAATGGAGTCAGTATATTTACGCATATATGGCAGTCAAATTATATCAAGTTATAGAAACCAGATTTGCCTACATCACAGCACATAATTGGTGCAATGACTAATCATGAGTCATAACTGTAATGATTATGCTAGACTAGATAGCCGAATCAAGGACTGTATTAAATGCATGGAGGTAATAAATACATCTGGAGCGAGTAGTGTCCAAATTGAACTTAAAGACGTGAGACCGAAGGTCGTCTTCGTTCACAACTCGAAAATATCCGCAAAACTTGATCTGATGCTCTATTGTTATAAGGTTGGATAAAGAGAAACACAAGCCTTTTAAGCCCCTCGCCTTAACTGGTTATTATTTACTACTTCCACGATTGAATGATATGATTCTGAACTTGTCAAAAACGACTAGGTATTGCAAAGGAATATTTTAAAAAAACATTCCAGGTCCAAAGACTTAAAAAATTAAAGAAAAAAAAAATTAAAGAATAAACTGCAAATTTCGTCCAAGTCACTAGAGCCGTTTCTGAGATAGTTGGTATAAACATACAAGGTTAGCGCGTTACAAGTATGAGATAAAACGAAGAATTAAAATACGTAGATTGTTATTGCTATGTGAAAAATGCATCCCACTCCAGTCCAAAGACCAAGAACGAGGACACAAATAGCAATAGGTACATACACAAATACACATTGACTGCTGTTAAGCTGCCCAATCACATATATGTACTTATTTCAATCAATATCACAAACAATTAAGCGAGTGTATACATATGTAACACACCATCTCGCACTCTATTTTGTTTGCATTTATCACACAGAAGACACAATAAAAACAAATGGAACGGAATGTCCATTTACAATGTCATTCTTACTAAATCGCTATAAAACCTTACAAGTCATATAGCACGTGCACGGAAACACATAAGTACGACATACACGTACTATCACACACAAGCTGGTTAACATATATGTAGAGTTCAATTTTCATTGACTTCGACTCATAACTGCCAGTGTATTGTAAACCGTAACAGATTAATAACATGGTCGTCTTTTGCTGCGCCGATTTGATGAAAACGTTTTGACTAAATACCTACGCAACAATAGATAACGCGCGTTAATTAATTGTAAAGATTGAATGTCAAGTGCATATAATACCGTTACAACGTATTTAATTGATGTAAGCTATTTTATCCTACATACTTAATATAGTGATATCAGCTAGTAGCCGGAGGTAAACCGAAGAATCATTTATTTCATTCAAAATACTGGCGAAAGTCGCGTAAATCCAATGGATGCGTGAAACTCAAAACAAGCCTGTGTCACACAATGTACGTACGTATACTAGTACTACACATGTGCGGCGGGCGAAACTGGCGAACCTCGGCAAAAGTGTGTGTTCAGTGCAGTGGTGGAGGACTTTTGGCTGACGACTTCTTCCGGACCGATTTCGATCACATCGACTATTTATTTCATTTGGCCAATGAACTTGGATGTTGCTGTTGCATCCATTGGTGCGCTCAAAAGTAATTCGTATAACCAAACTTGTTGACAAACTCGAGCGCAATCGGGGCGGGTCAGTATTCCACTGACGTATGTGTAAGTGTAGGCCACGGGTGGTCGGGCCTTGCTTGAGCTCATTCTCTTTTTGACTCTTCAAGAAATTATGTTAATTAAACAATGCAAACAGTAATGTATCGGAGCACTGTAAACCGGAGCAGGATAACTTTCTATAGTTTGTGATCGAGCCAAACTGGTGAGCACGGTGAAGTCCTACAAATGGAAAGTTGTGGAACAACTGGATTTTGTATTCATGATTGGTGTTGTCATTTAAAATGTTTTGAAAAGTCTTATAGGAACTCTGTGGCTTTTTAAACTATTCATTAGGTAACCCAAGGCCACAAATAAAACTTCGGACGAAGTCTACGTTTTAAAAATATTGACCATCAAGGCCATGACAAGATAATCGCAAAATGTGTCTGGAGATGGCACTGAGAAAAAGATAAACACACAACATATTTTTAATACTATATACTATACTACTACTATAGGCATGTACTTGAATTTTGAATATCTATCTACAGTTTTACTGATACACGATTTAGACGACTCAATAAAAATTACTACTTAAACAAACTTATATATGTGAGAGTATCGATCGATCGAATATTAAGATCATATATTTTGACAGTAAGAATCCAGTTATAGATTACAATTTTACTAGTGATTAAACAGACTATCGTGTCATACGAATTAGGGTTACAAGAGATGAAAACTGGATCGCACGCTGTTAGCGTCTCGATATCAATAAAGGCGTTAATTCAATGAACAAACATGTAAATGTGATTTTCAATGAACGTTAACTTGACATGTCCTCAGTCCTCGAAAGGCATGATTAGAGATAGATACAAATATGGAAGCATTCCTTATACCGTATGTAGGTTGACGCTGGTTGGTTTTGATTAGTTGGTATCTTTGTTGGTTACATACTTACATCATATGGAACAAACTAGTTTTACGAGATGTATCAAAAATTCAGTAATTTCACGATCATGGCGCATTGAATAATAAATCATCATTTCAGTCGGCCACAATAATAAATAAACAGACGTAAATAAATAAACGTATTGCTTGAACGAATGGAGAAAAGAGCATCAGAAGTTTCCACAAATACACTTAATAATATAAACAAAACTTCATATAAAAAACCGTTATTCCTTTTACACGTGTGAATATGAATAATATAGGTAAATGAAAAAATACACAAGTTCGACAGTAGGTCCGACCTCGCTATTCAATTACTATGCACAGTTTATACACAGATTATGACGTCACGCACAACTCATGATGACCTTGGCTTGAAACAAAAATACGCAAACGTCCAAGGAGTTTACAAGGTTGCAAATGTGTTTATTTCTGATCACTTTTATGCAACTAGTGAGAATGATAATTAAAAAAAATACGCGGAGTACTTTTGTAAAGAATTCATCAAGATATACCTATATGAAGCATCTAGGTCCAAGTACGGCCAAAATATTCACCATTAATAAAAGACAAGTTTTCCTTATTTAGCGAGGCCTTCTTTTCTTTATACTCGTATCCTCTCGAATTCTCAAGTATTGAAACTTGATAAAGTTCAATTTAGACTGTAGGTACCTGTTCCGTCTTATGTTTTCCGAAACTGATTTCGACGGGTTTGACGAGAATCTATCCTGTATTTTTCGAGACTAAATAAATAAAGTAAGTAAACATATTTATTCTCACGTCATGTTCATGAACAAGTAAACAAAAATACTGAACAGAAAGCATCAAGTATGAGTCGAATCAACGACCTTCGGCACAGATTCCAGACAAACAGTGCAGTGTTGTCATCAGTAATGACATCGACCCACGTTAATCATGAATGAACAATAATGAACACTATAGTTAAAACTAAATAAACACATCACACGGCTTAGCACAAACAATTTATGCGTCTTTTTCGTGTTAAACGGCAGTAAGAAATGTTAACGTTCGACCAAAGTACAGGCCACCGTTTAAAGCTTTAAATAAAATACTATGTAATAAATATGAGCTCAAAAATACGGTCAAATTCCATGTTGTCATTTCTGTTAATGCTTTTTTTTTCAAACTAAAATAACCTACTCTACGTTCAATGATTAGAGCACTGAAGCCGCCTAGTTACTGCCTTACTGACCTCACTCTCGGTATTTCTTATCGAGATACGCTCCAAAAAACGGAAATCCGCAGGATGAAGCAGGTACTGAAGCACGAGGGTTAACATTGCTGAAGTGGTATGGTTAACTATTATTTCTCGCAGAATTTGCAAAATAACAATACAACAAAAAGACTGAATTGATTTATCGGAGGAAAGACCCTTAAGTGGTACACTTTGAGAAATTTGCGATGTTAGAGCCAGAAAATGTTGTTAAGTGAATATACTTCCTTAATTAGCAATCAACGTTTCTGTAAATGTATTGATTTGGATCGGTCACTCACTCGATTTTAACCTTAGCTGTGACAAATAATCCACTAGTAACCACAGGAAATCGATAGGTCTAATTTAGGTGGAAACAGAAACGAATTAACCTCTGAACATAGAGGCCTGTCTGTGTACAGTACAGACGGACAGACCATCAGCGGATCATAATTGTTGTAGTGGTCGTGGTAGTAATGAAATAAAACATTGATTCATATTCAGATGGAGGCCTGGAGATAGGCGTTGTTATGAACATGGGAAGCAAAGTTCCCAGTGAAAATAAAACTGTTGATTATCATGTTGCATTAATATTTCTAATCATACTGAACTGACTGATTTGTCAACTGGAATTACATGGCCCATTTCGTAGGGCCTTTACCCTGGGTTTTGACATGAATAAGTGAATAACTGTACAATATTGATGAAACGCCCAGTTACAAAGTGACCTCATGTCGCCTACTCACTAGGTATGACGTATTTACTGCTATCCAAGTAGTTACCGTTAATTGTTTATTATATTTTATGTAAGAGAATCGCTCCTTACATAGATGACATCATTATTTTCATAGTCGTTCGGCATTTCTTAATGTACCTTAAAAACTTCATTTTATTATCAGTTGTATGTACCTTAAGCGTATTTGAACATGGCAACAATATCAAAACATGATCATGTTAAAAAGTCTACTCGTTCATTCACCAATAGCATGTCCAAGTTTTAATTAGGTAGTGTTTATATTTATCAGTTTAAATCAATTACGGAGCTTAAATAACTAGACAGTTATGAAAGTCCGTAGATGAGACAGGACGGCTCTTTATTCTTGATCTTTGTTTGAATTTCCATCGAAACCATCAGTTGTTGTTGATGCCCAGAGACGTAGTATGTAAGGGATGTCACAAGGGGTCACTTTAGCATAGAAAAAAATCCCGGAATAGAAATTTACATTCTGTATCCGAAATTAACTCCTAGAACCCTTGAGCTATAGCTAGGCTATGGCTAGCCCATTGCAGATTCTGGTCTACCTTGCTCGATTTCCTTTCTCATCCAACTGTTGCCCTAGAATCCATTCAAAGTCTGTTTCTTCATTGCTATTGGTATTACAAGCACTTTCCGTTTACGTAACACGGTAACACCGTGATAAGCAATCTGCTACATGCAAGGTAATCTCCGTCGTCAACAAAAACTATTTACGCAGCGGTTGTTTATATGTATTGTTCCACTTCCGAAAATAATTAAAGCAACGAGACCGTGAAGTAATTTAAATATCTTGAGTCGATTCATGTAGTTGCATAAAACACTGTTGAAGTGCTTGTTAATGGACTTATGATTCTCGTTAGGCCTTTGTCAGCTACTGTGATAGGCTCCATATTGTATTACATTAATAATATAACTATGATTCATCACACTGACTCAATAGCACTATATAAAACAATACTTGAACCATTCAAAGAAACCGTAGATAAGCAATAGAAATTTTGTCAGCGTCATTGATAAGCGAAGGTCGAAGCAAATGAGCCCTGCGAGATCTTTAAACGCTTCCGCTTGCATTTACATGATATGCATAAGACAACTGCAAGGTTTTTGCCTCGAAAACCTTCTGCATATAAGTAAAACAACGCTTACAAACAGGATACCCAGTTTCAATGCAAAAAAACGAAGCGAAACAAGCAGCTCTCGGCGTCTAAAATGTTTTTATTAGGTGAAATTTCCATACGGAACTATGTTGAAAATCAAATTATCAGGTTAATTTCGTAGAAAATTTGCTTAACTACATAAATAAGTTTGCAGTGAAAAATAGGTACATATTATAATTATGGCACCATTATACCTACAAGGTATTTGCCTGCCATCGGATCCTCACATAAAAAGAAACTAAGGGTCACATCACAGCTCGTATTTAAACTTGTATGGATAATCCGAATGCCTAAATTATTTTCTTATGTACTAATGACACCTTTCTATCCTGTAAGTGTTTCCACCATGGTGACCAAACTAAGGCGGTCTTTGGGAACCTGGCGTGAAAGTTGTCAAAATATCAGATACTTACTTGAGCATGCCTCAGCTGGTTGACAAGGGTAGAACACCTCTCAGGGTCTTTCCTACCGTCGAAGGAGTCCAGCTCCGCCGCAACCATGTTGAGGGCGTCATCCGCGAAGAAGAACTGAGCGAGAAGCGATCGGTCGTCCCTCTGTGAAAAAATATAGATATTTATTTTGTGTCACTGAAATTGCGGCTTACACTGTTTACACCATACATTGACAGAATAATCATTTGGAACATTTTCTCAGGGGTCGATGTAGTGAGACTCGACATAACGTCAGGTAGACTATTCTATGATGTAATCGTCTTAAATGAAATAAGTAGGTAAATATATAATACATGTATGGAAGTCTGACTTAAGGTAAAGATTGCCACTTATGAACGCAGAAGAACCTGTAGTTTTCAGACATCTGTAATGTAATGTAAGTGACTCATTTGACAATAGAAAAAGTTGAAAATAAATTACAATATGTCATGCCTAATAAAACGAAGTATTATGTTGCTGTTGCTACTAAGAGGAAAATTGCAGCTTAGCAAGGCCAAACTATAAGCTGAACTTAAAATTCATTCGATAGATTTCCACGAACAGTATTCCTCGCCGAGCAAGTGTAATAAAATGTGCGTGTGATGATGATGGATGATGATGAAATGTAATAAATAACTGAAAAAGAACTTTTGTCAGAGCGTCAAAGCTGATCGTCGTAGATCCATGGATGGATTGGGTTTTTAGTTCAGGTAAATGAATCTTTATTACAATAAAATACACAATACAAAGTTACACTTTGTAAAAAAATCAATTGGGTTTAGGTATACATTCGATCAGATGTTGTCACTCTTTGTAAGAAAGAAACTAAGTGTTTTGTATCCTATCTCGAGCTATTGTTGAAGCAGTGAAAGACTAAATCAATCGAGCATGGCATGTCCTTGATCTTTGCGCGTTCACTTTGGTTGTTACTTGCGTGAGTCATTGTACCATAATGCCGAACATGAACTTGTTTTCATGCGGATGGTCAATTGCAATTAGGTCACTGTGAGATTAAGAAGGCACATCGTCGTCAATTTCACTGGCCGCATTTTATCGACCGCATAGGTACTGTAAAGTTTTCTTTATTTCTTTTTAATGTACGAGAAACCTAAAACAGTATCGGCATGCGTGATTAAAATCGAAATTAACTTAACTAAGCGAACACTTTTGTCAGCAGTTGCCGTCAAAATGTCCCAGCAGCCTGCAGCGTTTACATTTTTGTTCTTTTCATGAGAATTATAAATATTCAATTAGATTGCTTAAATCTGCGGCGTAGACTTATGGTCACATATTATTACGACCAAAATACTGTCAATTTCGAGTATCTAAGTAGTAGTGGTCCAAAACGTGGTCCAATTAGGAGTATAATATTACATAATTTCAGTCTGCTTTTCCAGTTCAAATAAAGTAACAGAATCTTTTCAGTTCAGTTCAGACTCTTTTCACGCTTTTATTCATTTCATCAATATTATCGATTTTCATTTTATCGATTTGACCTCGTAGGCGTTTTATTCAACTTGTGTATTTTAAATGAAGGAATGCTTTAATGAGTTATAAATGGCTTTCTAAATATACTGAAGTTACATTGAAAAAGTTATGGTAGCCTGTGAATTGTGCTGCCGACTCTCTCATGCAGAGGGTCCAGGATTCAAACCTTGGGCGACTATGTGTGCAAATTACAATCTGAATTTACCACTGAGATTTTTGTGGGAGGAAACATGTGTGTGTGAAGGGAATCTTCAATCAAATGGCGATGGTCTAGACATTTTCGTGACGAATGGAGTAATTCTTGCACATTTTGTCTGTGCAAATGCATCTCAGGTAGAATATGCAAAAACTACGCAATACTATTCATTGAAACGACGACATTGTCATACAATTCAACACCGATTACACATACTATCAAAACAACTTGACAGTTGCAAGATTATCAGATAAAACACAAGTGAAAGTTTGCATCAATTCGATTAGACGGCAGTCAGTAGAAATAAATACCTACGTATTTAAAATCTATTGACAGGCCGTTCCTGTCAGTAACCTAGTTATCAAACCAAACGAACGAATGAATTGTTTGGTGAACGTGACGAGTATTGAACGGTAAACCTACACTAACTAGGCTTCCGGCCGGGGTTGCCATGGGAAAATGATATAAAAGTGGGAATTCACTAATAACTACGTTGACCTAATTAAACTATTTGGGCGAATTAAGCGGGTTTCAAAGGTGGGTGGTGTTCAAAGGCAAATCGTAGCGTTGAAACAAAGTGTCCACAGCTGGATTCTATATATTTCTTTGAAATAGGTATCTTCTGTTCCTTGCGACAGCTCGCTAAGAGGCTGGCCGTTTTGTGCCACTCATACATATTATTTAACAACTAGACATGCATGAGAAATGGCAAGAAGTCTCATTTGAAAGCACTTGCATCTTGGATACAATGTAATTTCTTTACTGATCGAGCATAGACATTGATGTCACTGATACACCTTGTTTAACAAGGAAAACTGCCTCTCCGTTCTGGCCTACTTACCTTACATATGCTACAGGGGAAATTCCCCTTGACTTATTGATATTTTTGAAATCAAATTACTTCGCGATAGTGTACTTTTTTCTATAGCTCAGGGAGAAACTTCTTATGGGATAAATGAAGTTCTATTGACAATGTATATGTCTAAGTACAAGGATGATCGATTAAATTGGACCTTCGAATTTTTACCGGAATCCTCATGGCTAGGACCTCCAAAAACGAATGTAGTCGTTTTATCACTCATATCCTCTTCATCTAAAATTTTGCAGATACTTACTAGTAGCAATAATAAGACTTCACGGTACATTATTAGCTATGTTTCCCCGATAGAATAGTAGACAATGGTCCCATTGAATTTTCAAGGCGAACTCAAGTGGTTGTTGAGCCACGTCAAAGCGAGTCGAGTACCGTCAATTTATCCATCGGTGCTTCTTGAAAAATATGCCATTTAACCAAAAAAAAATTCAAGACTCGCCTTTTTGACCAGGACCCAAAAGCTGGACACAGGTTGGCTGGCTGGCTTCAATAGGCCACAAAGATCTCCCCCCCCCCCCCCACCCTTTCGTCTTGAAAAAAGCTTGACAAAAGCTATACAGTACAGACCGGACACAAAACTTAAAAATAATTAAACCTAGGAAAATGATGTCATCTATAATAAAAAATAATGTTATTTGGGGAAACAGAAATGATATAGAGACAAACAAATATGAGGAGTTGTGTCAAATATCACTTAGACAAATTGATTTTCCACAGGAGCTTAGTACTTGTTGTGATAAAATGTGTGGCAATCTCGACCATAGACATATAATAGATTCCCTGTATAATAGCATTATCATGTCTCTTTCCACGGCTGCTGCTGACGGCCGCGACGCTGTGAGATGTGTTCGGGGCAGAAGTAAAGCTGGCTGGAATGAGCATATTAGGGAAGTGCACTCGGAGGCTCGCCGAAGCTTTCTCAATTGGGTAACTTATGGTAGGCCTAGCTCTGGTCCACTATATGATGAGATGGTATCGGCGAGAAAATGTTTTAAGAGCAAACTGAAGTACCATCAAAATAACGAGGAACAAACAAAAATGGACAAACTCGTTAACTCTCATAAAGAGAAAAACTTCAAGAATTTTTGGAAGCTTACTAACAATTTGAAACCAAGGGCGAGTCTCCCGGTGTGCGTGGGTGGCTGTGATGACCATAAAGACATAGCCAACATGTTTCAAGATCATTTTAGGATAAAACCGAGATTGACCAGCGATGTGCAGGGTCTGGATGCTGATGCTGACTGTGCGAGTCCCCTTATTCTCATTAAAGCTACGGAAGTTGCCTTTGTAATAAAAAAAATGACTCGGGGAAAATCTCCAGGGCACGACGGGCTCAGTATCGAGCACCTGCAACACGCTGGCCATCACATCTACAGACTGTTGGCTATGCTATTCACCTTTGGCCTAAGACACTCCTACTTACCAGAGGAGCTTTTGAGAACAGTTGTTGTACCTATAGTAAAAAATAGAACCGGCGATGTGTCGGATATTAACAACTATAGGCCGATCTCCTTGGCCACAATTGTAGCGAAGGTCCTTGATGGTGTGCTTGAGCGTCACCTCAGTAGATACGCGGTTTTAGACGAAAGACAGTTTGGTTTTAGTGCTGGTCTGTCTACTGAGAGTGCAATACTGGTACTGAAGCACACCGTCAGGTACTACACTGACAGAAGTACTCCCGTGTGCGCTGCTTTTCTCGACCTTTCCAAAGCTTTCGACCTAGTGTCGTATGAAAAATTATGGGAAAAGCTGCGTACGGCGGGTCTTCCGTTAGAGTTAATACGCCTGTTTAAATATTGGTACAGCAACCAAAATAATTTTGTAAAATGGGGATTATCTGTATCGAATAGATATAGGGCAGAATGTGGAGTGAGGCAGGGGGGACTTACATCGCCCTTACTATTCAACATTTATATGAATCAGCTGATCGTCGAGCTCAGCGGCACCATGGTGGGCTGCTCAATTGGTGGTAAAATGGTGAATAATGTTAGTTATGCCGACGACATGGTGCTGCTGAGCCCGTCGATCAGTGCAATGAATAAACTGTTGAAGGTATGTGACACATACGCGGAGTCTCACGGGCTCAAATATAACATTAAAAAAAGTGAGATACTTGTGTTTCGCGCTGGTAACAAGACCTTACCTATAGTTGAGCCGGTGACTCTTGGTGACATTGCCTTAAATAGAGTGTCCACTTTTAAATATTTGGGACATGTCATTACAGAGACCCTGAAAGATGATGCGGATATTGAGAGGGAACGCAGGGCACTTGCGGTGAGAGCTAATATGTTGATTCGCAGGTTTGCACGCTGTACAGCGGAAGTCAAGAAGACATTGTTCATGTCGTATTGTCAATCGTTCTACACGTGCAGCCTGTGGATCAACTATACTAAGCGTGCTTACAGTGCTCTGCGTGTCCAGTTCAATAACGGTTTCAGGATGCTGTTGGGGCTGCCACGTTTTTGCAGTGCATCTGGCATGTTCGCGGAAGCGCGTATGGACGACTTCCATGCCATAATGAGGAAAAGAATTGCCTCTCAAATGTATCGCCTGCGAGGCAGCGCCAACAGCTTGCTGGCCGAGATAGCGGAGAGATGGGACAGCCCGTTCCTCAGTCACTGGGCGTTTTTTCATCGCCCTGTGTACCGAGACCCCAAATAAATGTATTTTGTAATGTGTGTCAATTTAGGTTAAGTTGTACTAACACTAGGAATTAAGTTTGTAACTAACAAATTATGGGCAATAGCCTGAAATAAAGAGATTATTATTATTATTATTAAAACATTTGGCCGGACATGACCTTAGAAAGCTGGACATTTGGATTTCTGGAGATGGCAACCCTTCATACGAAGACATTCATATAAATTCATATAAAATGCCCCAATAAAAGATAAGTACCTAAAACCCTTTGAGAAACTAACGAAGGAAGGCCGATGTTTATAATAATTAATGACATAAGAATATACCGCCATAATATAAACTTGCGGCTTTCAATATGAATGAATGAATGAATGAATAGTAAATAAACATAAGCATACTTACTACTGTTAAGTTTATTTTGAGTTATTATAGTGAAGATAGATATGACTTTGATTTAACAACCGTTATTATAAGGATAAGTGATTCAAAGATGTGTGTGAAGTCTCCAATCCTCACTGGGCCCGCGTGGGCACTATAACCCAAACCCTCTCGTGATGAGGAGGCCTGTGCCCAACAGTGGGACGCAAATAGGCTGTAGTAGTAGTATTATTATAAGGATAAATACTAAACTATCTGATGAAGATGATTATATACGTCTTCTCTTAAAGCTTCAACCGCTGGACCGATTAAGATGAAATTTGGTATGGACATAGCCTACTTTAAAAAATGCATAGTTAACGTGGGAATGCTATTAACGAATTCCACGCGGGCGAAATCGCGGGCAGGAGCTAGCTTTGAATAAATGGATCTACTTACAATCATGCGTTGTATAGCATTCGTTCTTGTGAGACAGACATGATACACCGCTTGCGTGCTATGGGCTTCATTAAGGCTTCGTAACCCAACTTGCACGAATCCGCTAACTTCGGGTTAGCGTCTTAGCTAAGGTTTAGTTGTATCAACTTAACCGGAGTCACAGGGCGGACACGGCTTATAAAAGCACGATTTCGATCACAATTCGAAAGAAGTGTCAATGTTTGCGTGCGAGGACGTCTGTCTGTCTGTACACTTGTAAATGTGTGTGTACCACTACCACTACGCGGGCCAAAGATTCACAGGTGAAACAAATGACGGTAAGGGCGAGTTGGGCTAGATTCAAGCGGATAATTCCGTGGCCATTCTGTATGTAGTACTAATAGTACTATTAAATATTCTGTGCCGGAGTTAGAGGATAAGCCGGTGTTGGCGGCTTGGTCCAAATCCAAGTAGGCCTTAGGCACTTAACTAATAAACAAACAAGACGCCGCTTGGCAACATTCGCTAACATTTGGCATAACGGCCGATTTCGCTCGGCTATTGGGAAAGCGACAAAAAAAGTGAAAGCGCCGAGCGAGATAGCCCAGTCTGGCTGTCACTGCGTAAGAGAGAGACGAACGTCCGAAATCGTCAATTGATTGCCTTCGAGGATATTTCAAGTCGTTAATGTCGACGATGAACTACCTATGTGCCAAAATGGAGACAAACCTAATTAGGAACGGTTATGGCTGATAAAGTAACTACTCCAACAGCGATATCCTAATTAGGCTTTTATCCTTTTTTTCATTATGCCTAAAAAAACGCCTTTTGAAAAAAAAAAAGCTATAGTTCCCTCGGGAATGCTCTCGGCAAATTCCAGGCGGATAAAGTCACGGGCAGAAGCTAGTACACACAACATAAATACGTAAAACCCTTGGTACAAAAGGGATGAACGCATACCAATGTCAAGATCAATGAAACATTCAACAATAAGAAATTATCCTAAACCAACACTTCAGCACATCCCATTAAAAGGCCATAACGTAGGTATATCATATCACTAAATGCATAACATACGTGACACAAAATCGTTGAAATATAAACATCAACAATGCCCAAAGTGGGCGAGGCAAGTAAATTTATTTTAAACTAAACTACCTATCAAGCAAGCCAGTCACAAAGTGATTAGTATGTAAACAGTTACTGGTACAAGATAAGAGGGGAACGCGGATATACGATACTAGGAAAAAGACACGAATGAAAGCGAATACAAAACACGCGAGGGCACACAAACTCACTTGAAAAAAACAACTATGGAGCCCTAAAATGGTTGAATGGAATCTATTTACCTATTTTGTGTTATTTTACATTTACTCTCAGGTTACATAGTGAGCTATGTTACAGGTCGCGTACGTGCACGTTTCTTGAGCGGTGAGCAAAAGAAGAAGGGATTTCTCCGCATGTTTACGACTGAAGGGCCAATAAGCGTGCACGCACGACAAAGCGCCCCCTGCGTCCCGCGCCCCTCTGCCGATGAGACCATATTTTTGACTTCTGCGCATAGAAGGTCACGGCTCCGCTCAAGTTCTGTGCCGGCCGATGCATGTATACTTACGTATAAGCGTCAAAATCGCTATCACTTGTGACTTGTATATTCTAACTTACTGTAGAAGAAGAAGACTGCTTTGTAATAGAAATGTACGAGGCAATTTAGTGAATCACTGATAATGCTATCTCAGCTGATTGTTGTCATATTGTTTATTCTATGTAATAGAGAATTTGTTTTACAATAATTGGTACGTGAATGATTTTTTTGTGTCCATTTGCAGTATCTTTACACACAGAAATATGTAATGTTTTTTTTTTTGATTGATTGTTGCAAGAAATTGTGCCACCAATTGCCAATTCTATGAATGAGATAAGAGATAAATCAACACAATAAAATAGAAAATAAGTTAATTTTTACTCAATCAAAAAGTAGTAAGAGGCGTTTACTAGACAGTGGGTGGATGTAGGCTAATGTATAAAAAGCCGGCCAAGAAACGAGTTAAACTCTTGAGGTTCCGAACTCTAAAAAACGATTTCAAATTCCGACAGCCTGTAAAGTATCGTAAAGTGGGGGTCAAGATCACTATTAGATTGTCATAGTTTTGGTCCAGTTGACTTGACACCAACTTTACGGGCTGTTGGAATTTGAATTCGGTTTTTATATTTTTATTAAAAACTTTTTTCGGCTACCATGTCCAAACATGAATACAACAGGACGTAAGTATCACTGTAGTCTTTGAAATTGATGCCAAAATCATACATACACATGCTAATAAATTTTGAGCAGTTCCCTCGTTTTCTCATGGAACCCATCATCAGAACTGACCCAATTTGAAATGGTACCAATCCGGAGGTACCACGATTCTTTTTTTAATCGAAAGGTGGTACCTCCGGATTGGTACCATTTCAAATTGGGTCAGTTCTGATGATGGGTTCCATGAGAAAACGAGGGATCGAAATTGGTTCAATTGGTGGAGTAATCGAGGAACATACATACAAAAAAAAAAAAAACATACCAACAAATTGAGAACAGAACCTCCTTCCTTATAGGGTTGCCATTTGTCCGTCTTTAGCAGAACATGTAATGGCTTTTTTAAGTCGTGTGCCAGTTATTCACATGTTAAACTATTATTTTTACCTGACTGGAACAACATGAGGGTTATTTAAAAAAGCAATAGTATTTATGAAATTTTCATCGAAAAACAATAATATTGAAGCCATATTATAATATTCAACCAATGTTGACTGTCATTAACCTAAACTGGGGCAATGTCTTTTTAACTGTCCTTAGCTCAGACACCTTTAGGTGTTGTTGGTGTGGTAGGCATGGCAGTGCATGGCAACTTTACATGTTCTTGACATTTAAAGAGCTAAGGAACCATGAACATAGAGTACCTCTATGTTGGTACCTATGATAATTTAACCGAGGCTGTTCCTCACGATGTTTTCCTTCACCGAAAAGCTTAGTGGTAAATTCAACGATTCCCTGCACGCATCTGCGAGTAATTCAAGGATGTGTGTGAAGTCCCCAATCCGCACTGGGCCCGCGTGGGAACTATAGCCCAAACCCTCTCGTGATGAGAGGAGGCCTGTGCCCAGCAGTGGGACGCAAATGGGCTGTAGTAGTAGTTAACCCCTTACTGGACTACAACAGTGCTGTTTGGCGGCAGGTTATTGGGCATTATGGTGGTAGCTATTCGGAAGAACATTGCAGCGGTTTATTGAACAAATGATGACATTACTCTTCAGTGGAAGAATTTCTTTATTTCATCATCATCTAAAAGACGTCTACTGCTGGACATATGCCTCCTGGAAGAATTGCTTACTGAACATTATTTCGGAACACGAACAAGAATGCAGCAGGTTTGCAGCAGTGACAGTGTTAAATACCTCACTATAGAGATTATTAACAGACATCACAAAGATTATTTTATAGTACATTACACACCTAGGGCGGTCAAGTAAAGAAAGTCTCAGATCGCGGGTAATTGAGGCCCGAGCCGGAGGCGAGGGCTATAATCTAGCGGTCTGAGGATTTCTTTACGACCGCCCGTGGTTAGTACACGATTTTACGTCACCACCTGGCCGTGAAGAGGGATTTTTCATAGTGCCCAAGGGCGGTAAATCCCGCTTTTCGGCCTGGTGTGACGTAATAGTACATTACAGACCTAGGGTGGTGAATTCGTAAATGCCCCAGATCGCAGGTTTCTGTGGCCCGAACCGAAGGTGAGGGCCATAAATATGCGCTCTGGGGCTTTACGAATTACCACCCGTGGTTTGTCAAAAGTTTTACATCTTGCCTTGGCCAAGAAGTGAGATTTTCTCTCCGCGTAGCGGGCAGAGAAAATCCCACTTTACGGCCAAGGGTGATGTAAAGTAAATTTACAACATTGATGACACAGGGGCATTCCAATTGCTTTTAAAATTTACTACTTTACGGAGAGGTTTTTCTTGGAAAAATTCACAACATAAACAGTAGTAAATAAAATAGCTCAGTTTAGTTATACTGTTTGTTTATGCAAGAACAGTGAGTGTACATTGATTTGTATAACCCGAATTAGTCCTCAAGATAAGAAATAAACAAAGGTGTTTTCGTCTTACATGTATAAACTTCATTCTTCATTCTCCTTGTACTTTAAATTGGAGCTTTAATTATATCATTTGACTAGTATCCTGACTTCGTCTACATAGAGTTTGGGTAAACTGAAGCAATGCATTTGTGACTCAAACTGTCTCCACACCCAATTTCTTCTAAATTGGTCAAGTAATTTAAACATGAAGATTTAATAGACAGACAGAGTTACCTACTTTCATATTTATAACATAAGTACAGATTAGTTAGAAAATGAGAACATAAATAAAGTATAGTCAACATTAGCTATTCTATGAACAAGAACTGTAAGAGCAATCACTGTGAAATAGGCCATCGACAAAATGTTCCTAATAGGAAAATAACCATATACCATTACAAATACAAACTTATACAAGTGCGAGGGTAAACAAGAATATTAATTTATGCCAGTTGAACGCGTAATACCAGTCTCAGGCTGAGAAAAGGGCAAATCTGACTGCAGTAATGTACCAACACAAGTGAATGACGTAAGGTGATAAACCACCACTATGTGACCAGTTATTACAGATTTGTAAGACTTCTCGCAGCCTAGAAGTATGTATAACAATCGTGAAACCCACCAACAAACAAAACAATGGTCTGTACCAGCGAAATAAAAGCGAGCTACATCTGAATCATACCCATCTGTGACAACAAAGGCTAAAATTTTAAATACGCTTTCCAATAACAAGTCACCATGCAACTTCAAACTTCTATCGACAAATACGCCATTAACAAACCATACTGTTACGAAAATAAATGTTTTTCAGTTAATTGCGACACCAAAGAAATGAGTACGAGCAATTGTTTTGACATACCTTTGGTTTGTAGAACCATTTTCTGAGAGACTCCATTGGGCCAGTTTTATACAACAGCCGCATATGAACAGATCACAACACAATCACACACATTTTCAAAACTATAATAGCACCGTAAAGCACTACGCGGATGCAAATAATTTCAATTTCTGCCAATATTTACGTCAAACAACATGAACGGCGGACATGTTTTCATGATTCGCGTTCACGTTCACTCGCAAACTGAACCATAGAATAAAGCAACCAACCACAATAATGCAGTAACTGATGTGAAACTATCGTTGTACATTTTTATCACGCTGGTGCTGCTCTTAGCGGAGACGTTGACAACTAAATTTATTCTTTGATATTACTAAAGTAAACAAACGACATCATGAATTAAAAAAATAAGTTGTCATCGAATATGTAAAATATTTTTATAAGATTCATAAAATAGCAAAATTCAATAAACTGATCCTAAAAAGCTCCTTTGAAATAAGATTTGTGCTGCCATCTGTAATCAGTTAAGAACAAGTAGCTTTGCAAGGTTCATCTTGTTGCACACAAGTACTAGATGGCGCTAGTATTCTTGTTTTTTGCACAGGTTTTTTGCTTGCCGTGACCAACGCCAATCCCATGCCAATCCTGACTTTTTGAAGCCCATTCATGTTTTGGGTGGACCATGGAGGTAGTAAGTACATAATACTACTTCCATGGGGTGACTGTTTCAAGTCTTTTTCAAGTACATTTGAAAGACCGGTTAACATTAAATATGGCCCCTGAATCTGTCGTTTCGTCATCCCATACAGGAATGTTATTACTAGATTATCTTTTTAGTAGCGTAAATTAGTAAATAATGCCTTGAATGAAGTCACCCTCAATAAATCAAACAACGATCATTTTCGGTTGCATCAAAAAGTTAACGACCGTTAAACATGGCCGCCAAGATCAGTACATCCATGGAGGTAACATCCGTACCTACCTATAACCGGAGACTGCTCTGTGACCAAGTTTTGGGCCAGGTGCGCGGCGATGAGGGGCAGTGAGGGTTCTCTTTTTCAACCGACGAAAAAAAAGGACGAGGTTCTCAATTCGACGCGTATATATATATTTTTTTTTTATGTATTACCACGCATAACTCCATCAATTGTGAACCGATTTCGATGATTCTTTTTTTTTAATTGAAAGGTGTACCTCCAACTTGAACCCTTTTAATAATTTGGTTTAGTTCTGATGATGGGATCCATGACAAAACGAGGGAACTCCTCGAAATTTGTTAGCATGTGTATGATTTTGGCATCAATTTCAAAGACTACAGTGAGACTTACGTCCCATCGTACACATGTTTGGAAACTATAGCCGAAAAAAAATTTTTAAATGAAAAAATAGAACCGACTTCAAACTCCGACAGCCTGGGAAGTCGGTGTCAAGTGAACCGCCCCAAAGCTATGGCTATCTTATAGTGAACTTGACTTGACACCAACTTCACAGGCTGTCGGAGTTTGAAGTCGGTTCTATTTTTTTATAAAAAATTTTTTTAGCTCTCTTTATTTAACACTAGCTTTTCCCCGCAACTTCGTATGCGCAGAAATATTAAAACGTAAAATCCCGATTTTTCCCGTTCCCGTGGGAATTTTGCAAAATCCTTTCTTAGCGGATGCCTACGTCATAACATCTACCTGCATGCCAAATTTCAGCCCGATCCGTCCAGTGGTTTGGGCTGTGCGTTGATAGATCACTATGTCAGTCAGTCAGTCAGTCACCTTTGAGTTTTATATATTCAGATTATGACGAGAGAACACAAACAAATGAAGCTGAACGCCAAAATTTGGGCACGTTTTTGGATTGTGAACGAAAACGACCTTCGGGCTCATGTCTTTAACCTCAATTTTTATTGTTTCGAAATTGACGCTACTCCGGTCGTACTTATTCAATACTACCTCCATGAGTACATCTGGAGTATGGAGTGTGGAATGTGTCTTGGTACTTCCTCTTACTCCCTGGAGCATGAAGTGTCAATGATTTGATTTTGGTTCAATTTCGAAAGCTACAGTTACTTTAGTCTTTTTATAGTAATGTTTGGAAACTACTACCTACAGCCGAAAAAAAAATGAAGTCGGTGTCAAGTGAATCGACCCAAATTAATGATAATCATATTTACATAGTGAACTTGACATGACATCGCAGTCTCTCGGAGTTTGAAAGCGGTTTTTATTTTTTTTATTAAAATAAAACGCCGACCAAACCTGAGCCATAAAACAAGAAACTGACTGACTCCCTAATCGATCAACGCGCAGTTTAGTCGAAACTAGCTCTGGTCGTAGAAAGCTGAAATTTGGCAAGTAGGTTCCTTGAGGAGAGTAGGGGAACACTAAGAGAGGATTTCCCGAAATTCCTACGGTCACTGTAAACTCATGGTAGTGCTACGGGAGGAAACGGGACCTACGCGGGTTAGACCGCGGGCGACGGCTATTATAGTTGTGTAATACCTAAATAATAATACCTGGACGTCCGAACTTAAGAGCTAAAAGAACTCGCGCACGAACGTTTCCGTACAATTGTCTATAAAAACGGCAAAAAAATCATGTTTATTATTGGAACCCCCTTAAATATTTATTTTATACCGTTTTTTTTATTATTTGTTGTTATAGCGGCA
This sequence comes from Aethes cnicana, assembly GCA_963971205.1. Lineage (NCBI taxonomy): Eukaryota > Metazoa > Arthropoda > Insecta > Lepidoptera > Tortricidae > Aethes > Aethes cnicana. The sequence goes on from OZ020294.1 coordinate 4,529,657, forward strand.
ACAGAAATACGTTATCTGTGAAAATTTCAACTGTTAACTATCGCGGTTCATGAGATAGGTACAGCCTGGTGACAGACGGACAGACAGAAGGACAGCGGAGTCTTAGTAAGGTCCCGTTTTACCCTCTGGGTACGGGACCCCAAAAAATGAATTTCCCTAGATATGAGACCTAGTTAGATTGATTTGTCACTACCGAAACCCAAGATTCTACCCTATATAACACTATTATACAAACTGAAAAGACCCTTGATAAGATAATAATACAAATAGTGTGCGGCACCTACGCCTTACAAACAAGTAACACTACTGTGTAATAGATAGGTAGTATTATAATAATGATGCAAATAAGACTATTTATTGCAAACTGGTAACTTTACCTCAAGTGTATGGATTTCAAAAGATCTTATTAGTGCCCCATGTATCGGGTAAAGTTCGTCCTACCTATTGACTTCTAACTTTGAGTGCAATTTGGTACTTAACACAGATTTCATAAGAATAAAGAAAAATGTTTATTTAGGTAGGTACTTAAACCAAACTTAATTCAGGAAAAAATAAACAGTCATAGTTACACTGCGATTCATTTCGTATAGGCAGGCACCCTTAATTTGGTGTAAATAATAACACTTTCCAGCACTAGGCCTCATAAACGCCATTTGTTTCAATGTTGGATGTTTTTGTAAGGCGAATACGAATTTGTACACATTTATCGCCCGGCAGGAGGTAAGCACCAGGTTCAGCGGTTTTATAGAGTTTGTATGCTATTAGATACTTACGTATTTCTATTTTTAACCGACTTCGAAAAAGGAGGGTAATGTGTATGATCCTTGATTACTCCGTCAATTGTGCACCGATTTCTGTTTTTTTTTAAAGACAAACAGTACCTAACACTTACGTCTCGTTGTATCCATGCTTGGACTAGGTAGCCAAAAAAAAATTAAATAGGAAAAAAAAACGACTTCAAACTCCGACAGCCTATAGGTAAAGTCGGTGTCATGTCAAGTGAACCGACCCAAAGCTATGATGATAATCTTATAGTGAACTTGACACCGATTTTAGGCTGTCGGAGTTTGAAGTCGGAATTTCTTTTTTTTTATTTAAAATTTAGCGTGGACCTTAGTCGAGTGATATTATCCGAGTCCTAAATACAGGGAGACGTTGAATCGACACGAAGTAGAATAAATAGACCCCTTGTGATTTTAAAAGTAACAAATAAACTTTACACTTCAAACAACTGATTTTGGCTTACTTTTCAGCAGAGACAAAGGTAATGAGGGCTATTATTGCGTAATGAATTCGTTCCTATAGAGGCGCTCTTGTGTCGCTTGAGGTTCAGTGTTGCAAATACATTACGGCGTTGGCATCGGAAATTCGGAAAAGCTATTGGTACACGCGCGCAATTTCCAGGTGCCATTTTTTTTTAAATTTTCATACAGGCTAAGTACAATAGGCAGCGACATTTTTTATCACATTTCACACTTATTACGGGCGTACGCTGTTTGTATGAGGTTGTCTTTCTAGGTTTACCTAAAAGACAACCTCATACAAAAAAAAAAGTAGGTAATACCTACCTTACTTTTTCTATGGTTTCAGATATCGTATCGTATGAACATCATATTTTTTAATTTGGACATTGGATTACTTATGTCTGATGTAAGATTGCCTCGTATGTAGGTAGAGATCTTCTACTATCTAAAGTCCCGCGCCTTCACATTTCAAAACGCTTCAATGTATTTAAAAAACACCACCAACACTCTAACACATGTGTGCGTGCTGAGACAGCCATTAACTAAGCGTTGAGAGTGTTGGTGGTACTTTTTAAATAATAATAAAAAAATGAAGCGTTTTGAAATGTGAAGGCGCGAAACTTTAGATAGTAGAAGATCTTCTAGTAGCACTACCATGAGTTTACAGTGACCGTACTCGCTAGCGACTACGTAAACGACTTGTATGAAGAATTTTAGTTCAACGAGTGACCGCCAGCGGCGCTGTAGGTACTATTCTTCATACAAATCGTTTACGTAGTCGCTAGCGAGTACGGTCACTGTAAACTCATGGTATTGCTACAGGTATGTGAATGTATTTCGTAAATGGAAAATGAAGATTTCTTTTCATACTGTAGAGGTGTAAGTGGTTACGCAACAAATTGACCCTTCCGGCCGACTTCGAAGTTTAAAACAACAGTGACGTTCGAAATTGGAACTGCGATAGAAAATAAACAGAAGACAATTGACGAGTTAAAGAAATAAGTGGCCAGTTAATTTTAGAATTCAATTTATAAAGTAGAATTTGATCGTCTCCTGTATTGTTTTTTTTTTAATTCTTGTATGTAAGTGTAGTTACTACATACACAATGGCCACGGAATCACCCCTCTGAATCTAGCCGGCGATTAACTCGCGCCCAAATCGCTCTTACCGTCATATTGTTTCGTCTGGGGATGGAGAGTGAATCATTGGCCCGCATAATGGTACGTACACACACATTTATATAAGTGTTACAGACGTCCTCGCATAATATACTTCGCCAGGTATCACAGTCCGGTATTCTGTAGTAGCGTGGGTGTCACCCTAACGTCATTCGCAGTGTTGTGTGTTGCAAGTGGTGTATTAAAATAATCCCCGACCCCCATGTATCCTGTGAGTGTTTCATTAAAATTATTACGTGCATTTGTTTTTAACGTGTCCCATTTTGTGCGCTTGAACAAGTAACTGCCAATTGTAATGCGCAAATAATTTATTTCGCATTATAACGGCAGAAAATATTTCCTTAATTTTTGTTTTATTGCAATAAAGTGGCAACTCGACTTTGACGTTACGGTGACACGTCACCCGGATCAGCAGACCTTGTTTTCTTAGACCATGGATGTATGTATCAGCTTATGACGTAGACGAAGTTACATTTTATCAATTTATACCTACCTACGTACAATTTATTCCCGTATATGTATAACCCATGCGAAAGAGTGGGCGAAGTAGGTCTGGATCTAGCTCGATTATCCTTTAATTACTTACCCTCTATTGAGACGGAGCAATCAGTGGAATGATTATAAGGTGACAGCGGAGACCTACGGCGCCGGCTTCGATAGAGTTCTGGAAGGGTTAAATAAATAAATATCTTGGGACATTTCACACAAGTAATGGGGACTATCGTTTCTTTGCTTACCAGTTGGACGCCACTGTTGGTTGACTAAGGTCCAGAGGTCTAGCTGTCAAAGGCGACTCTATAAGATTAGCGCCGAAACTAAGTTTTAAATCTTGTATCTCATTAAGTTTATTAATTATAAATAACTATCATCGTATCGAGTAGCTATGTCGCATTGTTGTGCATTTCCGTTTTGTTCGGGATTTTTATTTTTGTTTCAAAGCATTCACATTCATCGCCAAATAATCCATATTTGCGATAATTTCACGAAGGAGATCACTTATCAACAGTTCAATTAAAGAAATTAATAATTGATGTAACAAAGCCCGCCAAAACCAGTGAAAAGTGAATGTTATTGGACCTCACGCGACACTACGCCCCTAGTGGCATATTCACACGCGATATCCCCCATTGACCTATCCCTAAACTAAGCAAAGCTTGTACTATCGGTGCTACACAACAATATAAATACTTATATAGAGAAATACATACATATATGTATATGTATAAATACTCGAGTACAAACATTCGCGCTCATTACAAACTGGTTGCCTAGTGGTTTGAACTATTATATGGGGTCAAGCAAAACGTTGCGACGATATTTTACCCACAGAATCAGCTGTCTTTGTAAGTAATGTTTTTTAGGTTTATAATTATTTTACGTCACACCAGGCCGAAAAGCGGGATTTACCGCCCTTGGGCGCTACGAAAAATCCCTCTTCACGGCCAGGTGGTGACGTAAAATCGTATACTAACCACGGGCGGTCGTAAAGAAATCCTCAGACCGCTAGATTATAGCCCTCGCCTCCGGCTCGGGCCTCAATTACCCGCGATCTGAGACTTTCTTTACTTGACCACCCTAGGTGTGTAATGTACTATTACATAACCCTTGGCCATAAAGTGGGATTTTCTGCAAGACGTACGTAAAACTTTTGACAAACCACGCATGGGCGGTAATTCGTAAAGCCATAGACGTAAATAATATAGACCCGGTCTAACGTACACGTAATATGTCCCCACTTCCACGGTGTCCAATCCAAAGTTCTGTCACCGAGCGTGCGTGACCATAAGCGTTTTTAAAAAAACGTCTTCGAAACTGTTTCTCAGTATCTAAAAACTCGTCTCGTTGTTGAAAAAATGTGACCCAGCTTTAGTGTCACGATATAAGTTTAACTTTGGATTGGACACCAATGAAGTGGGGAAACATGACATGTATCTACGTTAGGCCGGGTCCATACGAAGTATTATTTATGTCTATGCCCAGATCGCATATCGGTTCGGGCCACAGAAACCTGCCATCTGCGACATTTACGAATTCACCACCCTAGGTCTGTAATGTACTATTTTAGTTGGTAAAAAATAAATTAGTATGGGATTCAGTTAACTTATCGCCCACAACAATAATCCCATACTGGGCCAATTCTTTCGAATTAGATAAAAAGACGGTGTAAGCCGTGGTGGCCTAGCGGTTCGACCTACCGCCTCTCATGCTGAGAGTTCGGGGGTTCGATTCCGGCTAGCACCTCTAACTTTACTTATGTGCGAAATTCAATTTGAATTTACCACTGAGGTTTTCGGTGAAGGAAAACATCGTGAGGAAACCTGCACGCATCTGCGAAGTAATTCAAAGTTGTGTGTGAAGTCCCAAATCCGCACTGGGCCCGCGTGGGCACTGTAGCCCAAACCCTCTCTATGAGAGGAGGCCTGTGCCCAGCAGTGGGACGTAAATAGGCTTTAGTAGTAGTAGTAGTAGTAGATAAAAAGAAGCTGGTGTTTAACTCGCTTCTTGGTCGGTTTTTTAGGGTTCCGAAGTCCACAAGGAACCCTTATAGTTTCGCCATGTCCGTCCGTCCGTCCGTCCGTCCGTCTGTCCGCACTATTGCTCGGAGATGCTTAGTTCTAGAAAGCTGTAATTTGGCATGAATATACATATTAGTTACGCTGACAAATGGATACAATAAAATTTTGTAATATATTTTTTATAGGGTACCTCCCCTACTCTTAAAGTGGGGATGTAATTTGTTTTTCTTGCGTACTCCATGGTGCGGCATATCGTTGAATAGGTCTTAAAAAAATATTGTGGGTTTGTTAAAACCATTTTTGGATTAAGTGATGCGTTTGTGAAATATTAAGCTTTAAAGTGCTATTTTTGTTACAGTCGCGTGTCCCCCCCCCCCCTGCCAGCTAAATAGTGGTATTTGGATGGCTGAAAAAATCACGGTTGTGGCATATATAACGTAGTTGAAAGGAAAACTATCACAGCTAAGTAGGCTGTACAAACTTACGAGTCATAGTCGACCAACTTATGAAATGATTAAAAAAACCAATGATTTTTCTCGAGCGGCAGGGGCGTCGGGCGGGCACGTCATATCACAGGCTAGCTAGATGCTAATAAGTCTTAGAAAGGTACTGTGGGCATCCTCAACTTCGGAACCCTATACTTTGCGCGTGGCCCGACACGCACTTGGCCGGTTTTTTTACTGACAGGAAGCCTAGGTTTTTCTACTTCATACCATTTCCAGGCAGTTTTATATCAAATCAAAGGGAATAATTATAATTAGCCATATAATCATGTTTTATAATAATTAGAGGGTCTGATAGGCTCTTGACCTTCATATTTTGAATACGTCAAACATCCTACGCCTTTACAACAGCTGATTGATCAATCTATATTTATTATATTATAGTTATATTTATTTCACTGTGTTTAACTTCATATTTTTAAGCTTAACTTAGTTAGCCGTAGTGGCCTAGTGGTTTGACCTACCGCCTCTCATGCAGAGGGTCGCGGGTTCTAATCCGGCTCGCACCTCTGAAATTATTTAAGTGCGAAATTCAATTTTAATTTACCACTGAGCTTTTCGGTGAAGGAAAACATCGTGAGGAAACCTGCACGCACCTGCGAAGTAATTCAAGGATGTGTGTGAAGTCCCCAATCCGCACTGGGCCCTCTCGAAGCCTCTCGTGATGAGAGGAGGCCTGTGCCCAGCAGTGGGCCGTAAATAGGCTGTTGTAGTAGGTAAGTACTTACTCGTAGGTAAGCGTGACATGAATTCAATTTAAAACATTTATTTGCACTACTCCTACTACTACAGCCTATTTGCGTCCCACAGCTGGGCATCTAAATTATTGAAAAACCAAACTAAGTTCATGAGCTGACAGTTCAATTCTTTCAAAAATATAGACGAAACACACTATATCTGATTTTCGTTTCAAGGCATAAAGCCGTACCTATCATTTTATTTTCGAAATGAAACAATTTCTTTTTAAATAGAAAACGGTTTGAGAAATTAAAATTTCCCTATAAAAATAATAATTGCACTTTAGTGCAGTTAATTGCATTGAAAACGGTTTCATTTTGTTCGGTAACGAAGTGGACGGAGCGTCGTAGTCGGTAGTGGTGGGAAATTCGATGAAGAAAACACGCGGCCCGGTGGCACGGTTACCGCTAAACGATGGTTAAACAACAGGTAATATCAATGTAATATCATTATTTTTTTCACGAGTCTATTTCGGTTGTCATATCGAGCCAAAAGGGTACTGAATAGATTCGAGTGGAAATCAGATTTTTTAGATAAAAATTGAAAAACAAAACACATATTAAACAGTAATTTAAAAAGCACAAGGCATATACGGGTGGAAATGACTTGCTTTTACGAACGATAAATATAAAGAAAACCGTGTTAATCAATGAAAAAGTATATACCTATTCTTAATATTCTGGGTTAAAAAATAACGGTTTTTTTTTCAGCAAATATGTACAAATCCACCGTGTCTTCACGTTCTGCGTGGGGTGTAAATCGTGGGCGCATCTACAGTGGTTCCACAGATGAATTTAAAAATTGAATTATATTTAACCCAATATTGAATTTATGAATGCATTCTGAATTATGAAACATGTGGAATATTAGACTCGTACCTAGCTTTGTTTATTTATACATTCGACTTAAACGATATTAAACGTTTAGTTCATAGTCGTCTTTTATAGCTTTGCAGGGTTAAAGTAAGTCAGACATTTAAGTTCTTTGTTGTACAGTACAACTACAGTGTACGGCGGTGTTACCCGGGTAGAATCCGTGGGAAATATGGGATAAATTGTAGTCTAAGTATGTTGTATTCCATTTTACGGTCTATTACTATACATATACACTAAGTATTTGATAAACTGTACCTGGTAACATTTATATTTCATAGGTAGGCACTTCCCAAAAACCAAATATTTTTTTTTATCAATTGAAAAAAAAATTGTAACAATGCATGCAAATATTACATAAAACTAGCTGACCCCGCGGACTTCGTACCGCATAGTTTTTTTTTAGTATGAAAATTAGCTTACGTCCTATTCTTAGACCTATTGAACATACACACCAAATTTTATAACAATCGGTCGTGCCGTTTCGGAGGAGTTTTCTCTTTCTTTCTGCTTAACTTGTAGAGCGTAGAAACCTTATAAAATTCTGTCTCCAAAGAAACTCTAAAATATGTGTAAAAATCTTTAATCCACTGCGGATACAAAAAGTGCGAAATCCAATTAACATTACTAAGCTTAGGTAAAGAATAAATGATTGAGGAACGTTGCACGACAGATATTTCAAGGATTTGTTCAAGTTAACAGACAGACAGAGTCACTTTCGCACGTGTAATATTAGTAGAGTTTTATTAAAAGTTTCTAGTCGTTTATTTATAGTTTTTTTATTATTCCCGATATTCCCTGACACCACTGTACAGCGCGCAGGTCCCGTTTCATATAAAAGGGGGAGAGACTGACTATTCGCTCAGCACAGTCAGACCGGCAGCCGTGCGAAATAGTCTTCGAAATTTGAAAACGTTCCAATTTTAAGTTTTTTTTTTAAAGGCCAGTGTTTGTGGATTTAATAATAAAGGTAAAGTAAGAGTCATTTCATTTTAAATACAGTGGTTTCAGTATAATGTATAGATGACTGTTTAATATTATGCGTTAGTTTTAAGAGGGTTTACTCCGAAAGTTGGCAACGTCGCAAATAGCTGTCAAATATTTTGCTGTTTTCATTAATTTCTAAATATTACCGAATGAAAACATGAATTATCGCTCTATGGTTGAATAAAACATTAAGTATGGATTGCAACAGCTATCATAGGAACACGAAATTTTTAGTATTATGGAAGTAATATCTTTTGAAAACTTTCCATCGCAGTTTCCATGCGTTTTAATGTAATCCTATCATTTGAATGCCTAACCAACAATTATAAAACGAGACGCGTCATTCACCCATAGAATTAGGTATATCTTCCTTTTTAATTCAGCAATATTGAGAAATTAATAAAAACAGCGAAACATTTGACAGCTATATGCGACGTTGCCAACTTTCGGGATAAACACTCTTAAGGAAACATTCTTTATGAAATGAAATTGTTTATTGTAAATTTACGAATAGGTAATACATAAAAGATCTTACAAAGCATAGCGTCCATCACAATCTACCAGGTGGCTAGCATACAACATTACAATACAATACAATATACTTTATTGAACACCACACAATCAAGGAACAGTAGACATTATGTAATTACACAAAAAGGTATGACATACAGCAGGCGGAACATTATACAGTTTTCATATTTTTTATTTTATTTATCTACTATTAGCTTTTTAATTTTAGATTTAATTATCTATCTTGTTTTTGTATGCCCTTTGGCAAAACATAGCGCTCATTATTATTTGTACCACCAAAAATATTAGTATACCTACCTATTTACAAATAAACGCTTTGACTTTGCCTTTACATGAACTACAAAACACACAAAATGACATTACTAAGCAAGTCATCTTCATCATATTTACTAAACAATATCAACATGCAAATATTCAAAACAATAATGTCACAGTTAAAGTCAATCTAGGTCTACTACTTCAGCCTATTTGCGTCCCACTGCTGGGCACAGGCCTCCTCTCATCACGAGAGGGTTGGGCTATAGTCCCCACGCGGGCCCAGTCTGTCACGCGTCACGCGGATCTAGGTCTAACCAAGTTTATTTCTCGACGAAACTAATGTGCTAGCTCATCACCGTTCTTTAAATATTCCAGGTATGTATTAATTTAATCACGAAGTACGTTAAACCAGTGTAAAATCTATTTAAATTATACGATTTTCATTGAGTTTTCAGATCATATTTGTATGTCAAAGAGGTGAAAAATCCCAGCGCATACGATGTCGAGGGCAGAAGCTAGTAACTTCAAAATCTCAGATCCGATTTTCATAAAAAATAGGAATACTTCTCGATTAACTTGCCTAATGAAAAAAAAACAGTTTTGTTGAGAACGAAATCAAAATCTGATCCGGATTTGTATTCAGCCATGGTCCTTATATGTCTTGCCTCTGCTGTAACTTTACAAATTAATTTTAATTATTATAAAAAAAAACAGGAGGCCTAAGCGAGTTAAAATCGACTGGAGAGTGTTCTGCTCTTTGATTTTTCTATATTATTTCATATACCTGCTGTAATCTATAGGTTAGGTCCTCTACATTTTTTCAAAATTTTTAGGCACAGTACTTTCGGCGATCAAGTGGGTTTTTGCCTATAAATTTACATTTGAGATCCTCATGAAAAGTACCTACTTTTATTTGATATGTCACACGGTATACCTAGTTTAAAATGTATTCATTTATTTACGTTACACTTCCGTCTTTGGGTCACCAACTACTCATATGTACCAAATTGCAACAAGATCGGTGCAGTAGTTTATGAGCAAATTGGCTGTGGCTGTGACAGACGGACGGACAGACACACGAGGGATCCTGTTAGGGGTTTCGATTTTTCCTTTAAGCTTCGGAACTTCGGACACTTAAAACAGGTAATACCAGCTGGGAATTCCGTAGAAAGGAAAAAGAGGAAACATTCAAAATTGGGACACTTAAGTCGATTAAGATCGATTTCTAAAGTCGTCCTTTACGTGAGTGATCATTAATAGGGATGACGACAACTTTTTTTTCCTCAGTCTATCAGGAAGATTATTGAAAAGTATTGGACACGTATTTTTTCTTTTTTCACGTAATCAAACTTATACGGAGATATATTGAGTTCAAATGTCGCGTGACGTCACGGTTAGGTACGATTTATACCTAACGGTGACGTAGTTAGCCCCCACTCTCCAACTTAATGCGTTTAAACTTAGTCATTCCTTGTTATTTTGATAAAACAAAAATTATGTGTCTAATATTTTAATAACTAATTAGAATTTCGATTTCTTCACCCTGTCGTCATCCCTATTAATGTAATCCGTTTACATAACACAATTTAATTCCAATTCTCCTTAATCTACGACTGTTTATTAAATTTATTCAAAACTCATTTTTCAATAAAATGATCTCCTAACATTTACAATTAATCGATCACGTAAAGAGAGTAAAGATAATTTCTGTCCTAAAACAACCTTTTACTTCGTCTTTTAGAAAACCAACAATGTTCAAAGAGAAATTACCTTTCTGCGTTACCATAACGTTAATTAAGGACGTAATTGGGTACAGCACGACACAACTTAGAAGGCGCGCGGTGAACACTTAAGCCATTGACGCAGAGTCTATTTTTGCTTAATCCACGCGCCTTCTAAGTTGTGTAAACCTGTAAAACGTTTTTCTTGCGATTATTTGCAAGGATTTTTGCAATATTCTGTCAACACATTTTTAAACACGCTCTTTCAGAGCTTTTAATTGAACTAGGATGTTCCAATATGAGAACGAAATAAATACATATACCTACAGGGTGATCAAACCAAATTGGTCAGTAGGGAGAAGTTAGAAACTATGAGAGATAGCGACATCTGTTCTTAGGAACCATGGCTTTAAATTAAAGGTTTAATAATAATGGCATTCAATTTTTTTTTCAATCTCTCATACATAACCGGGAATAGAACCTGGTCGAAGTCTCTGTTAACAATGTAAGGTATAAATTCTGCAAGTTTTTTTTGTTGTTACGTTATGTTTATGTATGAGACTTTGAACGTCATTATTATTCAATCTGAAATAGAAGCCATGGTTCCTAAGAACAGATTTCGCTCTCTCATAGTTTCTGACTTCTCCATACTGACCCATTTGGCTTCATCATCCTGTATAAGTAGTTAGGTATACAGGGTAAAGCAAAACGTTCTGACGATATTTTACCTACATAATCAGCTATCGATTATAAGCATGTTTTTTAGGGTTTTTTTTCGACTCGGTAAAAAAAATGTATGGGATTCCGGTATCGCTTATACCATCAATCCCATACTGGGCCATATTTTTTTACCAACTGAAAAAACCTAGTAAACATACTCAGAGATGTACAAAATGTAATATGTTTATAAAAATATATGTTTTAAAAAAGCATTTAAATACAAAATGCAAAATACTAAATAGTTTTGCGTTTTGTATTTCAAATGCTAAATGCAAAATAGGTATTTTCAAAATACTTTGTCAAAATAAAATACCTTTTGACCAAATCAAATGATATTTTTATTTATTTTAGGTATTTATCATGAGAAATAGAATAGAGATACAATGCCGAGCCAAATGGCACCTTATGCATGACATTTTGGTCTAATTTATCAGTACGCGTATCATAATAAATTGTTATGTTATTAATAATAATAATACTCAAAATAATGTAAAAAAAACGAGACTAACGAAAAGATAGCCATGGCTTCATTTTGTGAATTGTGTGGCCATTTATTTCGGTTGATTGTGCATCTAGTTCTTATTTTATTATTATTACACTTTTCTTTTATTAATAACAATTGGACTGGTATTGTTAAAAAGTGAAAAAAATAAACATCAATTTTTATTTATTAGTTCAGACATAAGGCGCGCACTCTGACCAAAGAAGAAAAAAAGGGCACGCACCTCTATCGGTCAAATTCGGCAATACAAGCGTCATTCGTTCATTTCATTTTGTTTGACTGTTATCTAATGTTGGCTAAACTTAATGACAAAGTATTTTGCATTTTGAAATCAATAATTAAAATGCAAAATACATCTCGAAAGGTATTTCAAATAAAATACAAAATGTTTTTTACTAAAAGGCATTTAAATGTAAAATACAAAATAGGTATTTTGCATTTTGTATTTGCATTTTAAATAGAAGTATTTCAAATAAATCGCATCTCTGAACATACTTAGAATCGATAGCTGATTCTGTGGGTAAAATATCGTCTCCATGTTTTGCTTGATCCCATCTTGACCCCGTACAAAACTCCTCCGTTACTAATTGGCGACAACGCACAGCCGAAACTACTTGTCGTAGAAAGATGAAATTTGGCATATAGGATAGGTTCCTTGGGGAAGGGGATTTTCCGAAATTCCTATGGGAACGTGAAAAATGTGACTAACGCGGGCTATAGGTACTTACTGCGGGACACGGCTTATCAAGATATATTTGCTTGTAGTAGGAGCTTATGCAAGGTTCGTCCGCATGGCTACCACCGTCTTATTCGCTAACCTGCCGCCAAATAGCAGTGCGAGAACTATTGTGTTCCGGTAAGGGTAACCCAGTGCGCCGCGACGCGTGAGCGCAGGGATTGGGAATGTCTCTTTCCCTATTTAAAACTTCGAATAGAGCCCGTGTAAAAAAATAATATGTTTCTATCCTCCTTTAAAATGCACTGTACGTAAGCTATAAAATTACGAAGTCATGTTTTACGATATAGCCTCATGATTTAGAGGCTATCTGTAACGTGAGAATAAAAACATTCTTTCTAACGTTTATTTTGTGTAAAGTGGGGTGGGGTGTATGTATAATATATATTTGAACTACTACAGCCTATTTGCGTCCCACCGCTGGGTACAGGCCTCCCCTCACCATGAGAGGGTTTGGGCTATTAGTACCCACGCGGGCCCAGTGTGGATTGGGGACTTCACACACATCTTTTCCTTCACGGAAAAGCTCATGGTAAATTCAAATTGAATTTCGCACGTAAGTACCTAAACAAAAAAAGCGAGCCGGAATCGAACCCCCGACCCTCGGCATGAGAGGCGGTAGGTGGAACCACTAGGGCACCACGGCTTTTAGAACATTTGAACATAAAAAATAAAACATATTTTTCATCAACAAATGTCTTTGTTAACTCGGATCTTAGTCTATATCTAAAAACATCCCCAAGCTTAAATCCATCAAACCGTTAAGCCTAAATAGAGCGTGACAAAAAATACTTATGTACATACATACACTAGCTTTTTGCCCGCGACTTCGTCCGCGTAGAATTCGGTTATAGCGTTCCCGCGGAATCTAAGCGTTCTTCCGGGATAAACACTGAACCCGTGTAAACCGAACTTACTATGTAGCCGGTTTCCTTCCCCGGGTCTCGATTGTGCGCGCCACTCATATTGAACTCGTATTGAAAAACTACTGGTCGTAATAAGCATCGTAGGTCGCAAAAGAAACCTTTTTTCCAAATTTCATGTTTCTAGGGCCAGTGGTTTATAAGTTACATACAAACTTTTAACCCCCTTTTTACGCCTATAAGGGGGGAATTTCCTAAAATCCTTTATTAACATTCACTTATGTTATAAAAGGAACCTTCCTGCCAACTTTCACGTTTTTAAGCTTAGTGGTTTAGAAGTTTCATACAAAATTTCAACCCCCATTTTACGCCCTTAGAGGGGGAATTTCCAAAAATCCTTTCTTATTGCTCACATACGTAGTAAAAGAACCCTTTTTGCTAAATTTCATGTTTCTAGGTCTAGCGATTTAGAAGTTTCATACAAACTTTCAACCCCCTTTTTACCCCCTTAAAGGAGGAATTTCTCAAAATCCTCTCTTAGTGCTCCCCTACGTTCCCCAACGAACCTACATGCCAAATTTCAGCTCTGTACGACCAGTAGTTTCGGCTCTGCGTTGATCGTACAGTCAGTCAGTCAGTCAGTCAGTCAGTCAGTTTCTTGTTTTATATATATAGATGACGCACTCGAAAACCTGGCGCAGCCTCGTACCGTAATTAAAAGTAAACTACTACTACTACTACAGCCTATTTGTGCCCCACTGCTGGGCACAGGCTTCCCCTCATCATGAGAGGGTTTGGGCTTATAGTACCCACGCGGGTCCAATGCGGATTGAGGACTTCACACACATCTTTGAATTGCTTCGCAGATGCGTGCAGGTTTCCTCACCTATTAAAACTAAACCGTCTTTGATATCTTACTACGAGTACTTAAACACAAAAAATCTATTTTAATGAATGACACAACCCACCCCGCCGTCGAAATCTTAAAAAAACAACCGTGAAAAACGTACAAGTTCGTTAATTACTATAATTATAGGAAACAAGAGAGTACTAATTATCCTCCGAACCGAGTGAGATTGTCCTTGTGTAGAGGTGGAAACTGAAAAATAAAGGTATTCCTCTAAAGTATTTTTGTATCTTTGAAGGCGAGAGGTGAATTTTCAATGTCATTCTCGATTGGCTTTCCTATTACTTTTGCATCGTTTGATATAATTTCAAGTGAAAATTACGCAAAATCTAACTAATGGACGATAACTCATAGATATTATTCAAGTTACTTACTCACACACGTGATTTCTTTTTTCACGTGGCTTCTGCCCGCGACTTCGCCCACGTGGAATTCGCTTATTATCGCGTTCCCGCGGGAACGCCTTTTTGGAGTTAGTCCGTTTTGGTTTTCATTCAAATTTTTTTGGGAAAACCTTTAACTTTCACAGCCATGATTCTAAAATAAGCTGGCTTACTGAAGTCTTGGCTCGTCTTTAGAATAAGTATAAAGCAAGGCTGTTGACCACTTATTTTTTTATTTGTAAGCATTTGGCCGCTATCTCACCTGATGTATGGTGACGATGTGGTCGAATATGTCACATGCTGACCACCACCGTCTAGACCGGCGACAAGTGGAGAAGTCACTAGTGCGTTGCCGGTGCTGAAGGGTCTGAACTGAAAGCGGGTCTTCCATGTCATATTACTGCTACCACCACCACTGTCTATTTGCTTACGTCCCACTGCTAGGCGCAGGCCTACTCTCATCACGAGAGGGTTTGGGCTATAGTCCCCACGCGGCCCAGTGTGGATTGGGAACTTCATCCTTAAATTACTTCGCATATGCGTGCATGTTTCCTCACGATGTTTTCCTTCACCGAAAAGCTACAGAGATTGTAAACTCAGAGGTGCGAGCCGGCTCCGAACCACCGACCCTCTGCATGCTGAGGTCGAATCGAACACTAGACCAGCACGGCTTAATACTGCTGAACAGAATCATAGAGAAATGATACAAGAAGAGTAGCAGAGCCCATACTGTAGTGCGTGCTCCGAAACCCGGGTTAACACTAGATCGACATCTGGCGTCCAGTGGCTGAACCCCGACTACCGGACCGTTTAGCAGTTGCTCCGCTACTTGAAGCTACATAGATACCGAGCCGAACGTGTATTAATGAACTCTTTTATACATGATGTATTTCATTATTTATTGACATTTTGAGACTGTCGACATCTATGGAATTTATATTTATTTGACAATGGAGGCCATCTCCATAATACTTTTTTTTTCTGGACCCTTGGAGACTATACATCTCTAAGATCTTAGATTTAAGTTTAAGTTAGGGACTATACATCCCTTCAATGTAATTGTAGTACGTACCTATATGTATATTTTATAAATGTAATGTAAATGTTATAACTATGTGTAAATTTTGAAAAAAAGGCCTTCTGCTTGAGTTTGTTGCGGCGCTTCTTCTCAAGCAATGGGTCTAGGAAGCGCTAGTAAATTCTTTTCTGACGTGTAAAAGTGCCCCTATGTGGCCAATTTGCTGAATAAATGATTGAATTTTGAATGTTTGAAAACGCAATGTGTATTTGTAAACAATTTACAACTAATATTATAATAACCAGAACTCTTTTTTTTAAATCCTCTTATTACACAAATACTTCAGGTTGTAAGTAATAAACTGTTAAGCAATAAAATATGCTTTGCGTTCGGCTCGCCATCAGAATCTAATCTGATTCATCATTTCCAGTAAATCATGGGATCAAACATAAAGACCTCGACCCTGGTCCTCATCTTCGTGACGTTCACGACGGTGGCAGCACAGACCTTTCAGTATTCTCGGGGGTGGACCAACGGGAAGCGAGCCCTGAAGAGAGACGAGGGAAGGGACCTGGCAGCAAACCTGGAGAGGATCTTGAGCCCTTGTCAGATGAACAAGCTAAAGTATGTGCTCGAGGGACGGCCTATGAGTGAGAGGGTTAGTAATTTTATTTATTTATTTATTTAATTTTAGACAGGCAGTAATTCGCTGATGCGTCTAAATCATATTTTCACTGTTAGAGTTCATGTTAGTAAGAGAGTTGATCCAGGCAGTAATTCGCCGATGCGTCTAAATCATATTTTCACTGTTAGAGTTCATGTTAGTAAGAGAGTTGATCTAGTCTGTTTTTGAACTGGTTAACACTTGTAGAGTTCACTGTGTCGGCGGGTAGTTTATCATATAGGAGTAGTTTGTTTATTTTCATGGAAAAAGTAAGGTAAAGCTAGAAGGACAAGCTTCGTAAGAACCAGCGCACTTATATCCGAAATAACTGTTAAAATAATATAATAAAGCTGAGAGAATCTTGCTAATATAATAAAGCTGAATGTTTGTTGCTCAATCACGCTAAAACGGCTCAACCAATTTGCATGAATTTTGGCAAGACTTTGGATAGAAACAGGGAGTCCCGGAAATCCCGTAATCCCGTAATCGAAAAAGGTTTTAAAAGTATCCTGGAAAAAGGGCTTTGGAAGTATAGTGTTAAATTCCCTGCAGACAAAGTCGTGGGCAAAAGCTCGTATTATACCTAAATGCGAAAGTAACTCTATCCGTCTGTCTGTCTGTTGCCTCTTCCTGTTTCACCGGCCGGACCCATTTTGGATTAAATTTGGTATGGAAGTAGATGGAGCCCTGGAAAAGGTTATGACACACACATTTTATCATTCGCAACACGCAAATTTCCCACGGTAACGCGATAACCGAATAATTCCACGCGTGCGAATTCGCGGAAAGAAGCTAGTTTATTTATTATTTACTAGCTTCTGCCCGCGACTTCGCCCGCGTGGAATTCGGTTATCGCGTTCCCGCGGGAACTATGCGTTTTTTCGGGATGAAAAGTAGCCTATGTCCTTTCGTAGGACCCCAACTATCTCCATGGTAAATTTCATCTCAATCGGTCAAGCTGTTTTAGCGTGAAGAGGTAACAGACAGAGTTACTTTCGCATTTATAATATTAGTATGGATGATGGTGATGATGATACAATCCTGTTCGCAGCTCCTCCTGCCCTGTGACTACTCGGAAGATGACGACACGCCGAAGCGATACAAAACCGAACGCCGAGACTCCTACGACAGTCTTTGAACTCCCCACTAACGCACGGAAAGGCGATAATTTGACACTCATAGACATAAATAATACTTCGTATGGACCCGGCCTAACGTAGATACATGTCATGTTTCCCCACTTCATTGGTGTCCAATCAAAAGTTAAACTTGTATGACACTAAAGCTGGGTCACATTTTTCCAACAACGAGACGAGTTCTTAGATACTGAGAAACAGTTTCGAAAAAAGTTTTTTTAAAAACGCTTATTGTCACGCACGCTCGGTGACAGAACTTTGGAATGGACACCGTGGAAGTTGGGACATATTACGTGTACGTTAGACCGGGTCTATATTATTTACGTCTATGTTGACACTGGATACTATTGAAAAGCGTCATTATCGAATCATTTCCGCAGTTCTTATGGACTTTGTTGTGTATCTATTTGTCGCGGTTTTTGTCATTTTAGATGATACTAACCTGAAAAATATATAACCTCGAAACTTTTTTTAAGATATCGAATGTGGCTGGAACTCAAATGAATTATTAAAGCTTGTCTATAAAATATTACGACTATACATAAATTTTAAAAAATATTTATTTGTTATTAATTGAAGGTTTCCTATCTGTGATGATTGACGCCCGGTTTTTATATATCCACAAAACGCCTTGTTTTGGCTACGGACGTTTAAAATTTGACATTTGCTCCATAGACAATCTGTCAAATTTGACATTTGCTCCATAGACAATCAGTCAAATTTTAACAGTCCGTTACCAAAATGAGGCGTTTTATGGACATAGGAACCGGGCCTGAATATAATAGGTAGGTAAAATAGGGTTATATTTTTTTGTGATCTTTATGACCTTCCATATAAAACCTACCTTTTGACTTTTGATAAGAATCAATATGAATAGACAAGTAGCCTGTTTCATGTTAGTAAACTTATTTGCTCATCAAATGTTGTTATTTTTTTATTTATTTACGAATATACTGTTAATTAGATATTACTTTTTAAACGAAGCAATCGTTTTTGACTTGTAAGAAATGTATTAGTAGGTAATAGAAATTTGTCTTCGGCGTTTCATATACTGCAAAAGAAACCGATTTTTTTTGTAACATATTTATTAAGATTTCCTTATTCAAGTACTCTGTAAGTAAACAAGTTTTGTAATTAAGATAAAGTAACGGATTATTTATAAACTTGGCGTTGCCACTTCTGAGTCCCGTTTGAAAAAAAAATACAAAATTAATACCTATTCCTTTTTAATATTTTTTATAGTAATGTAAAACACATGTTAAGGCTGGGCATGTGTTTTGCCAAATGTACAAACAAACATGTTATTATTTCGTATGTATGTACGAGTATATAAGGTAAGTCAAAACAATTTAATATTACAATTGCCATGAAACGAGATATAAATATTATTAAATATTAAGAAAAGTAAATATTTTAAAACATGTTGACAACAATATTTATCATTAAAAGATGCGTTGATAGTATTTGGTTTTATTTATTAACTGTCTTCTGCCCGAGTCTTCGCCCTCGTGGAATTTGGTTAAGTATCGCGTTTCCGAGGGAGTTGTAACATTTTTCCGGGATAAGAAGTAGCTGCCCTTTCCCGTCCAAACTATTTCCATACCTAACAATTTATCTAAATCGTTTTAAGTGTGAAGAGGTACCTAATGGACACACAGGCATACAGAGTTACTTTCGTATTTAAATATTAGTATGGATTTAATGATGTCCTGACATTTTTAACAATGGCATATACATAATACGCATATCATTATGCTCATAGGTGTCGAATGCACACTACACACGTCGACTTTACTACAACAGCCTAATTACGGCCCACTGCTGGGCACAGGCCTCCTCTCATCGCGAGAGGGCTGGGCTATAGACCCCACGCTTGCCCAGTGCGGATTGGGGACTTCACACACATCCTTGAATTTACTTCGCAGATGCGTGCAGGTTTCCTCACGATGTTTTCCTTCACCGAAAAGCTCAGTGGTAAATTCAAATTGAATTTCGCACATAAATAATTTCAGAGGTGCGAGCCGGATTTGAACCCGCGACCCTCTGCATGAGAGGCGGTAGGTCAAACCACTAGGCCACCTCGACTTCGATTTGTTTAATTTCGTAGCGCTGCTACGGCGTAGCAGGCGTAGCAACTGGCACGTTTAAAACTACATATTTGCATCGGAATGAATAACTAACCGAGTCGGATTCGACGATTGACCTCTTTCTTCCTCTTTCTTTTTGATTTGAGAATTGCGAACCTTAAGTGCCAGTGGGCGGGGCACATTGCTCGCAGGACTGATGGCCGATGGGGCCGGAAAGTTCTCGAGTGGCGTCCGCGAACCGGGAGACGAGCTGTCGGTAGGCCTCCAACAAGATGGAGCGACGACCTCGTGAAGGTCGCGGGAAACCGGTGGAAGCAAGTAGCACAGGACCGGTCGGAGTGGCGAGCCTTGGGGGAGGCCTATGTCCAGCAGTGGACGTCTTTCGGCTGAAATGATGATGATGATGATGATGAATAACTAACTACATACATTAAAACTTTCAGCTTTCTACGACCAGTCGTTTCGGCTGTGCGTTGTCTGTCGGTCAGTCACCCAGTTCGCTCAGTCAGCCAATCAGTCAGCAACGGCAACGGAAGATTTCTGCCTACAATTTTATGCATGCACTCTTTTTGAACTTTGCAATTTTATCTCAAGTTTATAATAAAGAGCTAGTAAAAAAATGCCAAAGCAAAAAAGAGTGCAAGTACAAATTGTAAGGAGAACTTGGTCTAATTTTTGGACTCCGTTCTTTATGTTGTAGCCGAAATTTTTTTGACGGGATCTTGGACACTCTTTTACATGTGTTTTTATTTAGTTAGTTTTTAGTTTTTGAAAATCTTTATTTATCGTAATAAAGATGAAGAAATAAAGATGTATGTGTTTTTAGTGGAATCTATCATATTTAGGGTGATTTTGATTTGTGTTCGTACCTATGTATGCAGTACCCTTAAATATAGTCAATATGAATTTTCCTATTTGTGAAATAAATTTTACCTAAATAAAACGTTTATTTTCTTAAGCGCCCTCTGTTAGTAAAGTAATGTACTGGTAGGGCAGTTAGTGTTTGACAAAACCCAATCCTCTACTTTCCGGCTGGAGTCTTCTCGGTACAGCTACTCGACCACAGATGGCGCGTATATCAAAAACAAAATGTCCCGTCAGCTCAACAGATGGCAGTATTGTGCAATATCAAATGTTCGAAATACATTATTGTTAGAATAGTTATCAAAATATGAGACTGTTAACGCCATCTAGCGACGGCCTATGTACTTACCTACTTAACTGTCATCCTGTACCACGTTTGACTTTTTAATAAAAAATTAGTCGTGTTGCGAAAGCTAACGGTGTTTTAATAGGTTATGGGCTATTACTCGTTTTATATCAGTTATTTTAGTTTAAAATAGATAATTCGGTGATCGTTATTCGCGGAAACATGGCTACGAACTATATTGCTAGTGTGCCGAGGCTAAAAGGCAGAGAAAATTACGACGAGTGGTGTTTCGCGGCTGAGAACTTGTTGGTGTTGGATGGAATGGACAAGTACATCAAACCAACGGAAGGTTTTGAAATCAAGCCAGCGGACGACGCCAAGACGAAGGCAAAGTTAATATTGACGATTGATCCAGCTTTATACGTGCACATCAAAAATACCAAGAGTTCGGCGGAATTATGGACAAAGTTGAAAACCATGTACGATGACTCAGGTTTTTCAAGAAAAATTACGCTACTTCGACATTTGATATCTATCAGACTGGATAATTGTGACTCGATGGCTACCTATGTCACACAAATGGTCGAAACGGCACAAAGATTGAATGGCACGGGATTTACAATAACCGACGAATGGTTGGGATCATTATTATTAGCAGGTTTATCTGAACGTTATTCTCCGATGATCATGGCGATTGAACATTCGGGTATAACGATAACTGCTGACATCATTAAGTCAAAATTACTTGACATGGAGATTTCAAAAGACTCTGAAGTTAGCGGAGCTGCATTCGTAGCAAGGAGTAAATATGGCAACACTAAGCAGAAGAAAAATGGCGGCCCGTCATCGACGTCAATGTCAAATAGAAAACCGGTGCCAGATACAATCACAACAAAGACTATTACTTGCTATAAATGTAAAGAAGATGGACATTATAGAAGCCAGTGCCCGTTATTGAAAAGAAACAACACGAATAAATGTGTATTTAACGTTGTTTATCTGAACGGAAGGTTTAATAAGAGTGAGTGGTACGTGGATTCCGGAGCAAGCGCACATATGACTGTGAATAAAGATTGGGTAAAGAATACGAACTTAACGCCGTATTTACCAGAAATCGTAGTAGCAAATGAATCTAAAGTGCCGGTTGTTTGTTCCGGGGACGTGGATATCGTGTCGGATCTTGAAGTTGAAATAACTGTAAAGAATGTGCTGTGTGTGCCTACTTTAACAACGAATTTACTTTCGGTAAGCGAGCTCATCAAAAACGGAAACAATGTTGTTTTCGAGGAGAAACATTGTTATATTTATAACAAGGATGGTGTTTTGGTGGCGAATGCCGATTTGACAGATGGTGTTTATAAGTTGAGGTTACAAACACAAAGTTGTATGCTGGCTGCCCCAACAGTTAGTGGAAGGCTATGGCACCGCAGATTAGCACATATAAACAGTCAAGACATGAACAAAATGAGAAATGGCATTGTAGATGGTTTGTCATATGACAATCATTTTGACATAACCAAGTCACAATGTGCCACATGTTGTGAGGGAAAACAAGCGAGGTTACCTTTCTCGCATGAAGGTGAGAGAAGCACAGAGGTACTCCACAGAATCCACACCGATCTATGTGGTCCAATGGAGAAGAATTCTTTGAATGGTGCGAGATACTTTCTCCTCTTTGTTGATGACTATAGTCGAATGACTTTTATCTACTTCCTGAAGCAGAAAAGTGAAGCTTTCAGCAGATTTAAAGAATTTAAATCAGTGGTTGAAAATCAGCAAGGAAAGAAGATAAAGATATTACGTTCAGATAACGGATGGGAGTTCTGTGGTAATGACTTTGAAAATTACTTGAAGAATTCTGGTATTGTACATCAAAAGTCAAACAGTTACACACCAGAACAGAACGGCCTTTGTGAACGAGCCAATCGGACTGTCATAGAGAAGGCTAAATGTCTGTTGTATGATGCAAAGTTAGACAAAAGATTTTGGGCCGAAGCGGCTAATACGGCTGTTTACCTAAAAAACCGATCTATTGCATCGGGACTTACAAAGACCCCATATGAACTGTGGTATGGATCAAAACCGGATTTGAGTCACCTACGTTTATTCGGCAGCCATGTGATGGTTCACGTCCCGAAAGAAAAAAGGCTGAAATGGGATAAGAAAGCCATACATCACATTTTAGTTGGATATGGTGAAGATGTCAAAGGTTACCGAGTGTATGATCCTTCTAAGAACAGTATTATCACTAGTAGAGATGTCATTGTGCTAGAAGAAGAATCAGAGGCCAGGGAAAACAATGATGAAAAGCCGGCCATCTGGATTCATGATGGAGAGTCATCAGCAAACAGCGTACAGAAAGAGAGTATAGTTTCAGTGGGGGAACCCTCTCTAAATGTTTCAGAAGTTGAAGATCATTCTGATTGTTCTTCAGAGTCTTCGGTATACGCTGATGGTAATGAGACGCTGACTGAAATCTCGACAAGTGATGTTCCAGAACAGACTGAGCCAGCGGTTCAGATACCATCAGTACCTGAGCCTGAACCAGATATCAATGTCACCAGCAAACGTCAGAGGAGGCCACCTCAGCGGTATGGTTTTAGCAATATTTGTGTCTCCAGTACTGTTCCAGCCTCGGAGGAGATTTCATTGTCAGAGGCCCTTGAGGGTCCCGAGAAGGAGCAGTGGCAGCGTGCCATGGCTGAGGAGCTGCAGTCATTTGAGGACAACGAAGCATGGGAGCTTGTGGACAACCCAGGTGATGTGACAATTGTGAAGTGCAGGTGGGTGTTACAAAAAAAGTTTGATGTGGACAATAATGTACGCTTTAGGGCTAGACTCGTGGCGAAAGGCTTCCAGCAGAAGCCAGGCATAGACTTTACGGAAACATTTGCGCCGGTCGTGCGTCATTCTACTTTAAGGCTGCTGTTTGCACTCAGTGTAAAGATAGGAATGAGTATTACGCACTTAGATGTAACCACTGCATTTCTGAACGGTATTTTAAAAGAAAACATATACATGTCTGTCCCAGAGGGCTTTGTAAACAAAAGTGGGGGAAAGGTTTTAAAACTAAAAAGGGCCATTTATGGCCTTAGACAATCATCCCTAGCGTGGTATGAAAGAGTTCAAGACTGTCTAATTAAATTAGGTTTTAAAAATAGTGTCTATGAACCATGTTTGTTTACAAAGACAAATGGTAAAGTTAAAATCATTGTTGGTTTGTATGTTGATGATTTTTTGATATTTTCAAATTGTGAAACTGAAACAAACAGATTGAAAAATGTATTGAGCTCAGAGTTCAAGTTAAAAGATCTAGGGCCTGTAAGGCAATATCTAGGTATGAGAATCAATTTAGATAAAAATAAAAATGTAATAACTGTAGATCAACAGCAGTATATTGAGCAGTTAGTTTCTAAATTTCAGATGTCTGATTGCAAGCCTCAGAGTACTCCAATTGAACCTAAGTTAAATGTTGATAAGGCTGAAAATTGTTTGCCAGATGTACCTTATCAGAAATTGATTGGAAGTTTAATGTACCTGGCAGTGTTAACACGGCCAGACATCGCATACTCAGTGAGCTATCTTAGTCAATTTAATACATGTTATAGTCATGAACACTGGAGCTATGCAAAACGAGTACTGAGATACTTACAGTGTACTAACAATTATTGTTTGAAGTATAGCAATAATGGTATGGAATTGAAAGGTTTTGTGGATAGTGATTACGCCAGCGATGTTTTAGACAGGAAATCTTATACAGGGTTTTGTTTTATGATGTCAGGGTCTGCCATCTCCTGGCAGAGTAGAAAACAAAAAACTGTTTCACTGTCGAGCATGGAATCCGAGTACATGGCTCTCTCGGAAGCTTCTAGAGAAGCTGTGTATTTAAGAAATTTAATACATGAAGTTACAGGAAAACTGTATGTAATTAACTTGCATTGTGATAACCAGAGTGCATTGAAATTAGCATCAAGTAATCAGAGTAATAATAGATCAAAACATATAGATGTAAGGTATCATTATATTCGTGATGCTATAAAATCAAAACTTGTAAACATTTCATATGTCTCAACTGAGGAAATGCCAGCTGATTTACTAACAAAAGGTTTAAGTCATACAAAACACTACAAATTTATGAATATGCTTGGCATTGTCCGTTTCTAAGTTTTTTTTTTGCTGTGTAACTATGTTTAGTTTATTTTGATAAGTGGGGGTGTTAGAATAGTTATCAAAATATGAGACTGTTAACGCCATCTAGCGACGGCCTATGTACTTACCTACTTAACTGTCATCCTGTACCACGTTTGACTTTTTAATAAAAAATTAGTCGTGTTGCGAAAGCTAACGGTGTTTTAATAATTATTATAGTCAGAACTTTAGAGTTTTATCTTCATTACGAACTTCAGAGGGAATTACATTACTTATAAAGAAAATACATACTTATTTTCATACAAAATATTCGAAGATATGTATTAAATGTAAATCAAATAGATTTGATATATAAATAAGTATTACTTATATATTATATATATTATATTATAAGTTAAACTTGCTAAAATTTAGCGATGCGCATTTTGGTCTGATAACAAATGAACTTACACAGAAACCTAAAAAGTACAGTTGCTAAGGTCAGCGGCAAAAACATGAAAATGGTCGAATTGACCAAAACGAGAAGTAAAGAGAAGAAAATATCCGTACAAAGTCTGTAGAACAGTCGGGTCAGTAACTTAAAAAAAAAAAACGATCAAACCCGGACGAAGTCGCGGGCATAAGCTAAAGGTTTAAAAATAAAATGAAAATATAATCGCGTGCACATTTTTATAACTCATTTGCGGCTAACTGTACGCAGTAGCAGAGCAAATGCTCAGTCTTAAACGAGCGCAAACGACCCGAGACTCAGCGTCGTTTAGTGTAACTTCGGGCTCGTATCGAATTAGCCGGCCAAGGAGGGGGCGACGTCGATAAACATAGGCGTATCGATAATCGATATTATTATTTTTAAATTGTCACTAGGTATTAGCCGTGGTGGCCTAGTGGTTCGACCAACCGCCTCTCATGCATAGAGGGTCGGGGGTTCGATTCCGGCTCGCACCTCTAAGTTTACTTATGTGTGAAATTCAATTTGAAGTATCCACTGATCTTTTCGGTGAAGGAAAACATAGTGAGGAAACCTGCATGCATCTGAGAAGTAATTCAAGGATGTGTGAAGTCCAAAATCCGCACTGGGGTGGCATGGGGACTAAGCCCAAGCCTCTCGTTATAAGAGGAGGCCTGTGCCCAACAGTGGGACGCAAATAGGCTGTAGTAGTAGTAGTAGTAGGTATTAGCACAGAAAGGGGTTTAAAACTGATAGCACCTGCCAAGGTTTGTAAAAGATCGATTCTGTGGCGTTCATAATCATTGGATTCCTGCGACCTAGAACAAGTCGTGGCTCTATCTTCTTTGAAGATTTTGATTTGGTTCGTTGACTTTAGTTACACGTATTCCAGTTTAAACATTGTTGCAATCATTCGCTTTTTAAATTTTAATTAGGTAGGTGTTTAAATATTCGGATGCAATATAAAGCACGAAGAAGTATTGTCAATCCGATAATAATAATTAAAAAAAACTTATTAAGCTAAATGAGCTTTCGCGTGGCTCTGTTGAGAATACTTGGCTAAAATTATTTTTCCCAGATATATGAACTTAGATTAAAACCCTTACATACCAAATTTTATCCATATCGTTAGAGTCGTTTTCGAGAACGCCAATACCAGTAGTTTTCAAATTCAAGCCGGACTTACAATACATACTACTTACATACAGACAACATTAGACATACAAAATATTCCATGAGATCCATATTAAAAGCATAAATTGACAGCTTTATAAATGCCATGTTTTCAGACGGTATTTTTTATAGAATATAAAACGTGTTAAATACTAACAATCGGGCGTTCTGTGCGTAGCGCTTTCTCTTTCACTCGTTGCACGAGTGAGAGTGACGGCTGACGATAAGTGAAATGTGAAATTTCTCTTGAAAAATAATTAAAGTTCTTTAACCATAACTTGCAGCCAAATTCTTTCTCTCAATCACATTTTTTGATGAAGTAATAATTAATCAATAAACCAAATACCATAATCAGAAATCTTTAATCGATATTGATATTTTTAAAATCAGTCGCCCATCACTTTGCCCCAGAAGGAATGAGATGCCCTAAAATTTCTCGAAATCCGTTTCCCGCCATAGCACAATCTGTTCGACGCAGCCGGCCAATCACGGGGCAGGAGGGCGGCGCGCGGACGCGCGGCGCGCCCCTCCATTGGCCAAAACGTTAAACGGGGTTGCCCGTAATAAAAAAAAAACGGCGCGTAAACCTTACAATTGAGTGCCATTTTTTGTTCCTGTTAAATTGATGAAAAAAAGACTCGGAAAAATTGGTACCGAGATGAAATAAAAAAATGATTTATTACGTGCGTCGCTTAACTTTTTTAACTTATTGGACGTTAATGACTTTTGATTTTGCGAGCTTTTTTTAAATCCGTCCACTTTTTATTTTTATAAATGCGATGTCGGCTTTTAGCGGGAGGATTTTGTTAATGAGACGGACACGAAATGACTTTTATTGTTCTTGCGAATAATTTTATTGATTGATGTTATTATTAAGGACAATACTTATTGAAAGGCAGAATTTTATGGAGTCTATTACAATTTTCGACGAGTTTGCTATTCTCGTAACAGTAGTCACTTGGCTGTCTTATTATTTTTAATAGGATCTGTGCGATACATTTTAAAACTGACTGGAATTTATTTTAGCCTCATTCAATAATTGTATTTTGTAGAGTTTGCCATGTTAACATAAGTATGTATTACTGTACCTACATATGTATAACTAACTTACAACAGTGATCACAGATCACGTCGCAAATAGGGATGACGACCACTTTTTTTTCCATAGTCTATCAGGAAGATTATTTAAAAGTATTGGACACTTATTTTTTCTTTTTTCACGTAATCAAACTTATACGGAGATATATTGAGTTGAAATGTCGCGCGACGTCATGGTTAGGTACGATTTAGCCCCCACTCTCCAAGTTTAATGCGTTTTAACTTAGTCATTCTTTGTTAATTTACGTGTCTAATATTTTTTTATTAGGTACCTGACTGACGGACCAATTAGAATTTCGATTTCTTCACCCTGTCGTCATCCCTATTCTACGCACTTTTCGTTTCTACTGTTTGTCGTAGGAAAAAAATACGTGATATTTTCCGGGACCCCCCTCTCCCTCACGTAAGATACGGTGAGATTTAGCTTGAACGTAACTTATGGACGTCCTCTATTGCCACTGTCACATTATTCCATATACGGTAGACTATGAAATAATTCGTTCATTCTAGAGTTCAATGTAGAGGTTTAGAGCGTTATCACATTTGCGATTCGCGAGCGAGTTTTGTATGGAGGCGAACACGCCGCGAGTTCGCCGCGTACGAGTTTTGTATTGAAAAACGCTTTCGACTCGCTCGCGAATCGCAAGTGTGATAAGGCCCTTACACAACTTAGAAGGCATGAATTTAGCAATAATAGACTGCATCAACGGCTTAAGTGCTTAGCCGCGCGCCTTCTAAGTCGTGTCGTGCTATACTTACCTATGGGGAAAATGGCAAAATCAATTATTAAGATTTACCTATACGTGAGTATACATTATAATACCTGTTTCCTGCTTCCTGAAAATCGATGAAATGTGAAAAACGGGACACATTTCAGGGGGGAGGGGTGAAGCAGGATGCGGAGGGGAGGGGAGAGTTGTGTATTATAGTGTTTATAGATTATGTAATATTTTCATTAATTTGTACCTAATATAAGACCATCTCTAAGATCTTAGATTTAAGTTTAAGTTAGGGACTGTACATCCCTTAAATGTGATTTTAGTATGTACCTATTATATGTATTTTTATACATATTAACGTAATTAATATACACAGGTACTTACCTAATGAGTTTTCCTACGTAGGTTTATGAGACATAGCCAGTATCCTTAACTCTTATACAATGCAAATTTCGTCCAAATCTTTAGATCCGTTTCTGAGATCGTTTGTATAAATAAATATACATTGTTTGTTAGCTCGTTTAAGGTACACTCTACAGCAATGAAATCGGGTCACTTTGTATGGAAACTCCTATAAAACGTGACCCGATTTTATTGCGGTCGAGTGTATATAGGGTTATTCTAGTTATTCTTATTGTTTTTTCTATCTACGAGTATAGTTTAGGTAGGTACTTACTTACCTTTCTATTTACAAACTTCATTAATAAAATGACGTAGGTAGCATTAGGTACTTTCGCTTTCTAAATACTTACCTTGATTTATTCAAAAACATGTCAAACATCAAGTCCCAGGAACATCTGCAGTTAATAAACCATCGTGTACGTTGATAGCTGCGCCCACGCATCGTCGCTGTTACATTTTACTTTGCGCGATAATGCGAACTTGAACTAACTCAGCCGTGGACGACTTGATCTAACGGGGCGGGGACGTACCGGGCGGATAAAAAGGAACTGAACATATTAATACTGCTGTTTCACTGTATTCGCTGTTACTAAGCATCTTAATGTTACAAGTTACAACAAAAACAAAAGAGAAAACCAGCCAAGTGCGTGTCGGGCCACGCGCAAATTATAGGGTTCCGAAGTTGACGATGCCCACAGTACCTTTCTAAGACTTACTAGCATCTAGCTAGCCTGTGGTATGACGTGCCCGCGCGACGCGCCTGCCGCTCGAGAAAAATCATTGGTTTTTTAATCATTTCATAAGTTGGTCGACTATGACTCGTAAGTTTGTACAGCCTACTTAGCTGTGATAGTTTTCCTTTCAACTACGTTATATATGCCATAACCGTGATTTTTTTCAGCCATCCAAATACCACCATTTAGCTGGCAGGGGGGGGGACACGTGACTCTAACAAAAAATAGCAATTTAAAGCTTAATATTTCACAAACGCATCACTTAATCAAAAAATGGTTTTAACAAACCCACAATATTTTTTTAAGACCTATTCAACGATATGCCGCACCATGGGGTACTCAAGAAAAAAAAATTACATCCCCACTTTACGAGTAGGGGAGGTACCCTATAAAAAAATATATTTCAAAATTTTATTGTACCACTTTGTCAGCGTAACTAATATGTATATTCATGCCAAATTACAGCTTTCTAGAACTAAGCATCTCCGAGCAATAGTGCGGACAGACGGACGGACGGACGGACATGGCGAAACTATATAGTGGACTTCGGAACCCTAAAAAACTGGTTTATCCAAAACACAGGCTTCAACTTATTTTGGACTCCAGAGACTTTCACTGATGTTTTAGTTTAACTTTCGGTCAACTTATGTGATAAGATTAGTAAATATAACCCTAACCTATTCTTAACCTATTTAAATTTTAAGAGATTATATTTACTATTCTTATTCTTAAAAAAGAACAAATAAATTATTATTAATATACTTAGGTATAAGAATAAGGGGCCTCATCCGGGAATCAACGGGATTTCTATTCTCGATTCTATACTTATACAGGGGCTGTATTCGAAGTCTTTAAATAGGGATCTCCCAATATTATTGCAAAATATATCGATAGGTTCATGATTCACTTTTATTTTAGTTTTTTTTTTATTAATAACTATGCGTTCGTTTAATAATACCAGATAATCGTTGTCGTTTCGAACGACGCGTAATTATTGCAATTTTAGACAGGGCGCAATAAAAAAAAATGGTTGAAAAACGAGATGCCTTAAAAGATCCACTCGACTGCTATTGATTCTGAACAAACTGTTTTTAGATCTTCAGGGGGTAGGTATGTTACACGTTGTAGAGAAATAAGCATATTATATATCCTGGCTAGTCTTGAGAAAAGGAGATCCCCACTAAGGCCCGGATCCTATATCTACGAAAACGCCTCATTTTGGCTACGGGAGGTTAAAATTTAACGTTAGCTACATAGGCAATCTGTCAAATTCTAACCTTCCGTAGCCAAAACGTGGCGTTTAGTGGATAGCTACCGGGCGTAAGAGGTTATTATAAATAACTATCATCATATTGAGTAGCTATGCCGCAATGTTGTGCAGTTCCGTTTTGTTTGGAAAGAAGTTTTTTTTTCTAATCGTTTACATTCATAGCCAAATAATCCATATTTGCGATAATTTCACGAGGGAGATCACTTTTCAACAGATAAATTATAGAAATTCCAAAACCATTGAAAACTGAATCTTATTGGACCTCACGCGACACTAGCGTCTCTAGTGGCAAATTCACACGCGATAGCCCCCATTGGGCTGTAGGCGGCCCCTGTAGACCGCAACCCCAACGGTCGCCGCTCGTCCATCCGACGACCGCGATACGATATCGTGACGACTTTATTCCGACGCGACGACACGATTTACGACATCAGCCGACGCGCGAGCGATTGCAATGCTTTGTCTCCGACTCTAGGATAGGAAGATAGAATATAATGCAAATAATCTTTATTGAACAGTCGACTACAAGTATAGCTCGACACAACTAGAAGGCGCGCGGATTAAGCAATAACAGACTCTGCGTCAACGGCTTAAGTGCTTCCCCAAGTAACACATCAAAGCTGTATATCGGCCGACTTACAGCATTTTTGTATCAAAGCATATTGAACAAGTTCTATAGGAGCATTACAAACGATTATACGGCTACAATAATGCTGATTTGGGCACAAATTATACGGCTTTAGATCGTAAATGGGCTCACAGGTGCATTACAGGCGCATTATATTAGCATTATTATGGTCAATGGAGTTGCCAATAGCATTAAAGAAGCATTATTACGGCCAATGAAGTTGCCAATCGCATTATAAAAGCATTTATTAGGTACGGTCAATGACGATGCCAATTATTTTATAAAAGCATTATAACGGTCAATAAAGTTGCCAATCGCATCTCAAAAGCATTAGAATGTACTAAAAGAATGATTGGAGCTATTGAAGTGTTCATAGTTAGAAGTAAAATAAACCGTACATCATTGCAAAAACATCTCTAATACCACAATACAAATGTTATAATACAAGACGTTGTAATTTAACTAGTTTATCTCCCAGCTAAATTGACTGACACCATACTTATTTGTTTTAATCCAAACAAAATTTACAATACAGATTTTGTCTCGTTTGTTATTCATGCCTTCAAATTTCAAAATATTTACAAAATGGTGTCGGTCTATGGCATTCCATTGAGCCTTTCAAAATGCTTATTGTTGCCGCCAGCAGTAGAAGTGCTCACACATGAACAATTATTACCAGAAGTCATAGATAAGACTTTTGATGAACCACTGTAATATTACAGTGGTTCATCAACAGTCTTCTCTATGCCATGGTCTATAAAGTAGTTCTATATGGTTTCACCGGTATGCCAGTAGACTTGACGTGGACTGAAATAGTGCCGATTTACAGCGCATTATAATGATTCAAGTTTATACCATTAAGCAGCATGAGGCATTATTGTATTACTTTTAAATGCTATTGTAGACCTTAAGGCACTATAAACATCTGAAAGCTGTATAGCGGATTTACGTGGCATTATAATGGTTTATGTTAATACTATTAAACAGCATTAAGCATTTATATACTTCTAATAATACTATTGCAGAACCTAAAGCACTTAAAACAGCTGGAAGCTGTATAGCGAATTTGCGCGGCATTATAATGGCTCATGTTTATGCTATAAATAGCGTTAAGCATTCATATACCTTAAAATGCTATTGTAGATCCAAATGCACTAAAAATAGCTGATAGCTGTACAGCTGCTACGTGGCTTGCTGCACTAAAACTAAAGGCTTTACAAAAGCATTTCGATATGCCACTATCCAACCGTTATACAGTGTAGGTAAAGCATCGTAGTGGTATTGAAAAAAAAAATAAAGCGTGAAGATGCTCGGTGAACTTATATCAGATTTTATACGGACCTTAAGTTCTACATGAGTTTACTATTGATTTGTTATAACGCTTACAATGTTACTTGCGCCGCGCGCCTTCTAAGGTGTGTTCTGCTATACAAAGAGTATGTTTCCATTATTACAAAAAAAAATGTATATATCTATCTATACATTGACCTTACTCTACCTACTACCTGCCACATAAAGACGGACAACGAATAAAAAAAAGAAATTACATTAAAAAAACAGCCAAGTGCGTGTCGGGCCACAAATAAGTCTTAGAAAGGTACTGTGGGCATCGTCAACTTCGGAACCCTATACTTTGTGCGTGGCCCGACACGCACTTGGCCGTTTTTTTTTACTAAGATCGACCGCGGTGTCTATTTACAGGCACATCACCTATTTATATGCCACAAGCCACAATACATCTCGTCGCAGTAAAGACGTTGCAACGCGTGCTCGTTAATGCTGGCCGCTATCGCGCTTTCATTTAAATGCCTTCGTCGTGTTTGACACGGGAATGAGACTTAAGAAAGTACCGAAACAGAATAAATCTTATACTTCAAACGAGCTAAACCGTGTTTATTTATACAAGCTATCTCAGAAACGGCTGTAAAGGTTTGAACGAATTTGGAATGAAGGGTTTCATTCCAAATTCGTTCTTTGAATATCTGGGAAAACTCATTTTTTGGTTTTTTCACCGCAGCAAAGTTCGGTAGCCCACACGTTTTTGCTTTACTCACTCGTTTACTTATTTTATTTTAATTGATAACTCAGAAAACCCGTGTAAAATTAACCAAATCGACAACAATATTAACATAGGTAGGTTAGGTACATTTAAGTATTTACTATAAAATCTTATTAAAATAAGTACCACGTAAAAAAAGGGTATACCTACTATAAAAGCCATTTTAGTTCTTAAAATAATTCTTTTAATTAATCCTGTCCAGTACTTTCCACCAGCGCCTCTACTTAAGTAATAAAGTTTGAACCGAACATAATATTAAATAGCTTTTAACATTCTCGCGCTATCGCCCGCCGAGACATTTATATTTGGCCCAATACGTGTCCAGTGTTTACCTTTCTGTTCTTTATCGGTTTTTTTCAACGAACGATTTTGGGGTCCGTGGTCAGTGAACGGGTTAGAAAATAGAAATTGGATTACAAAAAATAAGTAACTGTTCAATCGATTCTAGACATGTGTATCTCATCTCAACTACCCATTAAGAGTTTCGGTTATCACTAGTATATGAAAATATCAAATACCACCACCACCATCATAACAGCCTATTTACGGCCCACTGCTGGGCATAGGCCTCCTCTCATCACGAGAGGGTTTGATAGTTCCCACGCGGGCCCAGTGCGGATTGGGGACTTCACACACATCCTTGAATTACTTCGCAGATGAGTGCAGGTTTCCTCACGATGTTTTCCTTCACCGAAAAGCTCAGTGGTAAATTCAAATTGAATTTCGCACATAAATCATTTCCGAGGTGCGAGCCGGATTCGAACCCCCGACCCTCTGCATGAGAGGCGGTAGGTCAAACCACTAGGCTACTACGGCTTCGACGAGATTCGGTTATCACTTGTAAATGAAACACGATCAAATTGCAAACAATTAATTTTAATTCGCTCTATATAATATATCTCTATAATTTCAATCTTGATTAAGAAATCCTAAGCAAGTTAATTTCAAATTACCTAAAGTACTTAATTATGATTGTAGTGCAGATGCACTAGGTCCACGTGGGTTGTGATTGTGGTGGATGTAATAGTAGTTTCTTCAATCGCTACGTTATAAGGGGCCTTAAAACCTTTATGAAACGAATCGAAGACGAGTGAATAAACCAGCTGTCATGAACTTTGTCATTACCATTTGAATTTATGAATGAATGTTATGATATGGTGAAACAAATTTAAGTGATTATTTATTAACTAGCTTTTCCCCGCAACTTCGTATGCGCAGAAATATTAAATGTAAAATCCCGTTTTTTTTCCGTTCCCGTGGGAATTTCGCAAAATCATTTCTTAGCGTATGCCTACGTCATAACATCTACCTGCATGCCAAATTTCAGCCCGATCCGTCCAGTGGTTTGGGCTGTGCGTTGATAGATCACTATGTCAGTCAGTCAGTCACCTTTGAGTTTTATATATTAAGAAGAAGATAAAGTGACATACGGAACCTAGCCGTCAACCGCCGCCGGCGACCTTTAGTCCACGTGATTTGTGTGAGTTCGCATCTCGCTCGAAACCCCTAAAACCTTTTAACTCAAGTGCAAGATAAAATTGTTATAAAACTGTAATTAATCGACCGTATTAAAATAATGTCGTGGCGTTTCGTGATTTACATTAAAAAGGGGTAATTAAAGGCTCAAACGCTTTTTAAAACAAGATGACATTTATATATGAGGTATCGCGTAAAAAACTGGATTGTTCCAGTTTGAACTAGATGCTTTTTAATGTGTACTTATCCACGTTTTCCTGACGACATGATGTTATTAATCTCTATTTATTTATACGCGATCTCGTTAATGGCTCTAACGATTTGGACGAAATTTGGAATATAGGAGTTTTCGACAAATCGATATAGATAGCTTCATACCTATCTAAGAAAACTCGGTTTTAGCTATTTTCACCCGAGCAAACTCTCGGGGCTATATTCGAAGTCTTTAAATAGTTATTCTCCCTGTTCCCTATAGGATTTCTCACGCGTCGCGTGAACTTTAAGCAGCTAGATTTAAAGTTCAACTTGACGCGTGAGCGATTCTATAGGGAACAGGGAGATCCCTATTTAAGACTTCGAACATAGCCCCAGACATGCTAAACATAAAATTAAGTAGTTTCATAGTGGTTGGCTTCTTTATAATTTCAAATGTTTGTTCAAGTTCGTTAATTAGAACTCACTGATGATAATCACCATTGTTCATTAGATAGAGGTACTGATAGATGAGAGGAGGCCTGTGCCCAGCAGTGGGCCGTAAATAGGCTGTTGTAGTAGGTACTGATAGATATAGAGAGATAGTAGAGGTACACCCACACTACACTCATTCACTCACATCCTTTCAACCTCAAGTCTTGCTAGTCTAGTCTACTAGTTAAAATATGATATTTACAATGCGAATGCTCAGAAAGTCCCCTTTATGTTGGTAAACATTAACGCAGAAAATTTTACTTTCCTGCACGATTGTGCACACTGTGCGGGAATGAAAATAGGAACTACTTTCCCGCACGCTGTAGTGTGCGGGAAAGTAAAATGTCTGTAGCGTCGAAACTAAAGTGATCTGAACAATAAAATTACAAAGTTGTATTTTTATATTTATTTTTTTGGATGTTTTAAAATTGTTAACGCCTTAATGAATAAAACTTTTACTTCTTAAATATATATTTTTTTAATACAGTTGCTCAAAAAGTACTACTTTACGTAGCTGTTTAGCGTGCGCAAAGTTGGTTTTTGCGAACTAGTGCTTTTCTCTTTTCCATTTTTGTTAATAATAATAATAATAATAATATATAAACTATACATATTTCATAATTGATTACTTACCTCTTCATCATTATAACACGTTTATTTTTTAAATATTGAACATTGAATAACCGTTCTTAATAAGTTGTCTGAGTGAAACGGAACAGCTGTTGAAACGCCTGTCAGAGAGAGGCGTTTTTTCTTACTGCAAGCATGTTTTATGTTTGCAAAGGCAACATACAAATTGTGCCATTAACTATTATGTAAATAAAAAATAAATAAATAAAGATAGAAGAATTTTTTATTAGGAGATTTTTTTCAATTTTTGTAGAACTTTATTATTTTTCAGTTCTATTGCAATTACAAAATTAATAATATAAACGTTTCTAATTCCTTACTTGATGTTTTTCTTATTTTTTAGCAACTGTATTAAAAAACGTCGTTCGATACACGTGCGGAAGTGTCATTCTTCACTCGTCCCGAGTCTTGCAACTCGCCTGCGGCTCGTGGCAAGATATCTCGTTACTCGTGAAGGAATGACACACTTTCCGCACTAGTATCGAAATGTACTATTATGTGTTTCCTCGCATGATGCATTGTAAAACGTTGTATGACACTCGCCAATAGATAATTCCCAACGAGTGGAGGTGCTCTAAAACACGAGCGGAGCGAGTACTTTCCGCACTTGTATCATAAATTCACACATTTTACTTGCGAATGCCAACTCAATTGGACGCTAAGTACATTTGAAATCTTTTGCATACTTATAAGTATACATTGCAAGTAAATAAATGCTTCTAAAAATCATCATCATCATCATCATGATCATTTCAGCCGATAGACGTCCACTGCTGGACATAGGCCTCCCCCAAGGCGCGCCACTCAGACCGGTCCTGTGCCACTCGCATCCACCGCGTTCCCGCGACCTTTACAAGGTCGTCACTCCATCTTGTTGGAGGCCTACCGACAGCTCGTCTCCCGGTTCGCGGACGCCACTCCAGGACTTTCCGGCCCCATCGGCCATCAGTCCTGCGAGCAATGTGCCCCGCCCACTGCCACTTAAGGTTCGCGATTCTTCGGGCTATGTCGGTGAACCTAGTCTAGGCTTCTAAAAATATCTTTACATCACCCTTGGCCATAAAGTGGGATTTTCTGCCCGCTACGCGGAGAGAAAATCTCACTTCTTGGCCAAGGCAAGACGTAAAACTTTTGACAAACCACGGGCGGTAATTCGTAAAGCCCCAGATCGCATATTTATGGCCCTCACCTTCGGATCGGGCCACAGAAACCTGCGATCTGGGACATTTACGAATTCACCACCCTAGGTCTGTAATGTACTATTACAAAACTCTTCTATATTGAAAACTTCCAGTTGTAATATCCAAGTAGGTACTTAAGCTAAACTTACCAATGCTGTGCGGTGATTACTTCCAGCTTCTAACATCATTGGAGATTGTTCCAGATCGGGAAATACGTACGATAGGTATGACACGTAAATACGAGTACAACGAGATATAATTTTTATGAGATCTGTCCGTCTCGTTAGTTTTGATACTTGTTTACCGGGTGCTAGAATGTATGCCTGTCTATAGGTAAATTGTGGTGATACTATTTGGTTATTAAGATCTTTGTACACCTACTTTTGACAAATAAATTTCATTCATTCATTCATTTATGCCATGGTATGGCGTACCTTACCATGGCATACATACCCGTAATAAAAAATCAGACCCGAAGGTCTGTCTGTATTTTATGCACTGGACTTGGCTGCTTCACTGTCGTATTCCGGAAAACCATGGGCCGCAGTGACCACTTACCATCAGGTGGGCTGTGCGCTCGTTTGCCTATACCATTGGTATTGTATATAAAAAAAAACAAATCGGTACTAAATATTATTTTTGAAACTTTTAATTAGGTAGGTACTTAAGTTCGAATTTTCTATTAAGTAATAAATGTAAAGGAACAATTTCCATGAAACATTGTGCACATTTTTATGACCTAAATACCAGTGAATAGGTACCTAGATTTTTTTTATTGCGAGGACTAATTGAAAAAATATCACACTGGAAAAAATACAAGTATCAAAATCATTTCTCCTATGCAGGCTTTAGCCAAAAACGTTTGTAGAGACGTGACCTGTTTGCGGAGAGACGTGTGCACACCCTACTAAACTCCCTTGTTATTGTTATGTAATTTGAAGGGGACATTTACGACGCTGCGGTGACCATACTTTGTCGGCGGATACGGATAAAGGCGAGAATAGACTGGTGGCATAAAAAAAAGTCAGAGAGAGGGAGATAAACTCTTATAATTATCTTGGAAATGGTTAATGTTGATGAAAATTTAGGTTACCTAATCTAGTTTAAGAGAAAAATAACTAACACTTCCACTCCCTATACTCGGGGTGAGTTAGAGGGTTCTTTATGGATGATTTCCTGGATGAATACTAAATTTTCAACCTGGTTAAGTAAACATGAAAAGCAGACAGTACTAACTTTCATCGTGCGAAGCGACGGGTCCGTTTAAACAAAAAAAAAAAACACAGTCGACACAGTTTTTGGATACTTTTTCAAATTGGCTGAGTTATGGGGATTCAAAATATTAAAAAAATGTTTGAAGCTATCAAGAAATGGACTAGCGGGGTCTACAGCTCGTAGAGTTACTAGTAGGTATAAAATAATCGTATGTCTGAGCGGCACCAACTTTTTTGCCGCTCAATTTGTAAGTTAAGTACTAAGGATAAATATATTAGAAGCTTTTATTTAACTTGCAATGCATGTATGTTTGTTCGGGTGGAATATTGCAACTCAATTTTGAAGCAGATATCTTTAACCTATTGACTTGAAAATTTGTATACACGTTTAGTTTGGAAGACAATACATGTGCTAACCATATTGTAATTGTCCAAACTAATTTAAGTACCTACTCGTATTTAATCAGTTCGAAAAACAAGGGTAAATCTCGCGACAAGCTTTTATAACATAATTAACTGTGTAATGACGTCATAAGTTGATAGTAAAAGTTTTAAAGGAAAAGTTTATTTTATTCTTTTTAGTGCATTGGAATAAAAGCTTATTTTTAAAACATTTATTTAGAAATATACATTCGGCTGCCTGCACTCCCCTTAAGCCCAGGCCCGCGTTTGATATTCGCATGACGTCCGAATGAAACATACATTCGGAACGGAACCTGCAGTGATTTCGATTGGTTCCGTGCATTTTACAGGACCCCGATTTATATAAGAATCTATGATGTTCGAAATGCGGCCTGGGATTTGATTGGGCCTTCCGATTTATTCGGGCTGCTTAAAGGAAGCTAAATTATTATTTGGTAGGTATTATATTTATACATGGTGTGGTATTTAAACGAAAACTATTTGATTTTGTAAGGCGAGTAAAATATATGTTAATGTTCACAATATAGGTACTTGAAAACTTGCTGTTTCGTATAAAGGATTTCATGAAATCGGTTCGATGAAAAAAAATCGTGAAGTTTCGTCTTCGGATCTAGTCCTATTTAAACGGTTCTGTAAGTTTATTTTTTTAACGCAGATTTCTATTATTAAAACCGCTATTCCGTCATACTCATAGCAAAAAAATTGCTAATTTATGTACATGCAATGTAGTATTTCTTTTTCAATTCATTTTTCTGATTTTGTACGTATGTCGCCCACATACCGCGGTCGTGCTTCTCGCTCCCTCCAATGCAAACAGACATTGTCCGCTGAGACAGTTGCCTGCCTCATTAGCTCTTGTCAGCGTCTTAACATTGAATTCCTCTATGCTGGTAATTTCACCGGAACTCTCCCTTTGCTTTGCGGCCAGTATAGTAGGCTGGTTTTTCGGATTTTAGAATTTAAAAAATGCACGATGAAAATTTGTGGGTTGCGACCGGACTGCACTATTTTAATTACCAGCCAACGATATCTGAATAAACCGCTATTATGCGATCATGACGCACGTGTTAATGACTTTAATGACGTGAATCATTGATTAGCACACGTCATGTTCATCGTTTCGATATTAAAATTTTACTTCAGCTATTGGCTTTTGAATCAACAACAAACAAAATAGAGGAAGAAAATGGAATTTCGAGGTTATTTTTCTTGGAGACAGATAGTGTGGAAACAGGCCCAGTATAATCGGTGAGTTGACACATTTTCTTTCGAATATAGATATTTTTAGGCGTAGAATTGTGTTGATTATTTTATTTTTACTTTTGATAGCTCTTGTAAAGCGTGGATTTCTGAATATAATGCCATGAATTTAACCAAAGCTTTATTATTTATTTTTAATAATAATTAGTGCTGTATAACTTATCTTCTAAGATAGAGCGGTGTCTCTTATCACAGGTGTCTTCGCACACTTAAAAAGAGGCATCAACCTGTTCTTACCTCTGTAATCTTTTTTATGAAATAAAGAATTTTGTATTTGTATTTTGTATTATTAATTAGGGAATTGATAGGGCAGTGTTAGGGCCAGACAGCGTGTCTTAGCTTTCTTTATTAGCTAGTCACTATCCTGATGCCCAGCGAGTCTCCGTGCCACCGGGTCTCCGTGTCTTCATCTTCCACTGCTGATCTCCGTGCCTTCATCTTCCACTGCTGATCTCCGTGCCTACAGCAACTACGCGAGCTACCACGAACCCCCCGCTAAAATAGGTAAAGCATTATTGACCTCACGGTTGAAAAAATTAAGGAGGCTGTGGCCGAAAATTTAGATTATTGGTAAAACCACAGAATAAGTAATAGTACTAACGTACAGAAGGCCGACTGCTAACAAAAAACCGGTTTTGGAGCGCCGCAAGCCCCCAAAGTGGCCATCTCTTTCTTTCGCATGCAGCGCGCTCTTTTGGTGGCGCTAGGGCTGGCGCACTCGAGAACATATTAAATCATGCGTCTAGTATTAGTACATACATAGGTTAGCTATAATGGTGTTATTAACAAAATATATATTTAAGTTAAGGTAGTTATTTGTTATTATTATTAAAAACACTCGTCTACACAGATGCTACAACGTAATTTACTATTAAGTTATCACATAATTTATCTGTCAATTTATGAATCAGCTAAATTCAAAATGAAGACACACAGTCACATAACTGCATTATCATATACATATGTATACTAGCCGTTGTCCGCGACTTCATCCCGCGTACATAGAATTTGCGTACCCGATGATTCTATTATACTGGACATACATTAGTTATTGTTATTATTCCTATAGAAAAATTAAAAAATTGGGTTGTCTTGAACTACCTCCATACCAAATTTCATGTTTTTACTCTTTACCAAATAATGACTTTTTATTTAATCATTTTACTTTAATTGTTACTACAACCCTCTGCTATACAATATTTTTTTGACATAATTCAAATTTCATGGCACATTAAGAGTATACGCGCGCGCGTGCATTCGCTAGCAGTGCGCGGCAACCACTAATCACGCCACGGTGCGAAGCCGGCGGGTACTTGTATCGAGCGCGAAGAAATCAAAGAGTGTGTGCGCCGCGCCTGGTAAAACTTAAAAGAGCGCACAGGCCATCTGATCGTAAGATGTCTAAGATGGAATGCATCTATGCTATTAACACAGGCTGTTACCCCCTAACTTATAGGAACACAACCACACGGCAATGTTTGCGTAGGA
Source organism: Aethes cnicana (assembly GCA_963971205.1). Classification (NCBI taxonomy): domain Eukaryota; kingdom Metazoa; phylum Arthropoda; class Insecta; order Lepidoptera; family Tortricidae; genus Aethes; species Aethes cnicana. The sequence continues at coordinate 4,571,411 of OZ020294.1, forward strand.
GGACGTCTGTACACTTGGAAATGTGTGTGTATAACCAACCACTACGCGGGCCAATGATTCACTCTCTATCTCCGGATGAAACAAATGACGGTAAGGGCGAGTTCTGTATGTAGTACTATTAAATATTCTGTGACACAACATCAGTGCGATCACTGCCATATTTGGCAGCACGCTTGCGTGTAAGACGGTGATAGCCTGATAGCTATCAGGACGGACCTTGCACCAGGTTCTATTACCAGCAAATAAAAACATATCCAGTGCCGGATTAACCATATAGCAGGAGTAGCAAATGCTACGGGCCCCGCGCCTTTGGGGGCCCCGCGCATTACATTTTCTGACCGCAAAAAATATCAATTCAGATTGGATTTACGCTCCAAAATTTTGCCGAATTAATGTAGGTAGGTATCTACTACTTTTCCAAAAACAATTGAGTAAGTCCGGTTCACGTGGACGAAGAGTTTCTTAGGTCATTGGCCATCTCATCGCTATTTTACTTGCCTATGTCTATTTAGTGCGTGTATTTAGCCTGAGCTGGGTCAGCTGGGCCTACAGCTGAACTGTAAAAAAGGGGGGCCCTTGACTCAATTTGCTACGAGCCCCGCGCTAGCTTAATCCGGCACTGAACATATCTAAATACTTAGCTTTTGCCCGGAAATTCTAGGAACGCGAGAACTCTTAGCGCCCTACACTCCCTAAAAAACTACATGCCAAAATTCAGCTTTCTACGACCATTAATTTCGGTTATATGATAGATAGATAGATAAATCGTTTATTTGCCTGTTACAAATGCACATTTATCTAGTTTTACATAAATGTTACATGCACAACTAAGATTTAAAACAATAACAGAAACATAGAAACAACATCTACAAATACAAGCACATAGTGCGTTGCAACAGCGCAAATGGGCCATGGATCAGTGTGTAGCTCCGCCCGGGCGAGCGGATCACTGATATTCTGCCACAAACCCCGAGGACCGACGATTTATACGCTTATAAAATAAAGAAAAAACTTATGTTATATATCAATCAGTGGACAGTAACAATAGTACATTACTACAGAGGCCGGGAAGGAGGATGTTGCAGGCCGAGTATTATATATACGAGTATAGTTAGGATAGTTACGAGGCCGACAACTTCCGTTCCCCGCCAATGTATGTTAGTGCTTTTCTCAAACTTTTTTTACATAAATAAAACTTCGATACATGTAGCAAATATGGTTAATGTTTTTTTAATAGCTGTATTGGCAGAATGTCATAGTGAACCATAGAGTAAATATTGCTTGTAGCTTTTTTCAAATGGCGGAATGCCAAGATGCTGTGTCACAAATTTATCAAATGGAAACTAAAAAATGGTGAGTTACCGGCCTAGGCCTGCAACGTTCTTTATAGACCAATTGTCTAGCCGCGCCTGAAACGTGATACTTCCCAGGCTAATAAGAAGAACATAATATCAATATTTCATTGCATGTTTGAGAAAAAGAGTTTTATAGGTAAGTGTAACATTGGTAGGAAAAGTCCTGTTCTAGCAGAAGTGCCATAATCTGCAACGCTCATATTATTCTCGTGGAGGGTAGCCCGCCCTAATCATAACCGTCCCCTTTTTAATTCGTCAAACAGATCGCGATCGCCCCCAAATTCGATTAAATTCCAATACCGATGCCGGCTTATTGCTGGCACTGAATTATTATCTCAGCCCGAAAAGTAATCGGCGATGTGTGTCAAATTTAATTATGTTGTGATTAATCGCGTGATGGCAAATTGAAATTACTTATTTTGAATTGGTCTTGTATTCATAGACTGATTAACGGGCAGACGGCCCACCTGGTGGAAGGTCGTCGTCGCCGCCTATAGAAATTTGCAGCTACAGAGGAGTCCGCGATGTTTTGCCGGACTCAAAGTGGAAATGGCAGTGAAAGTCATAGTAGAACGTTCTTCTTGACTAAAAACTGAACTTAAAAAACATTGTGCTTAAACATATCGAGGCACCAGTTACAACTGGCTGGCACACCCTAAAAGAATGATTTCCTTTATAAAGGCTGTTCACATCTATTCCAGTGTGCTAATAGGCGTACATTACTCGTTCACTGAGGATACGAATATTGAGAGTCCGCTTGAAACCAGCAATGTACGTGTACTGGCACATGTTTCCTGGAATAGATGGGAAACGGGCTTAAAGCCATCCTATGTCCTCCACAATGTCTCAAACACAAAAACATGTCAATCCTTCGCTCTATTTTGAACTTATTTATGGTTTCCTAATCTAGATCCATACTTCCATACTATATAATATTATAAATGCGAAAGTAACTCTGTCTGTCTGTTACCTCTTCACGCTTCAACGGCTTGACCGATCTGGATGAAATTTGGTATGAAGATAGTTGGAGTCCCCGCGGGAACGCGATAACCAAATTCCACGCGGGCAAAGTCGCGGGCAGAAGCTAGTTAAAAATATACCCAAAACCATAACACATCCTACGTCCGTAGTCGGTTCAGCAGAAGCTATAATAATAACTGAAACAAAACCACACTTAACGAGGCCTCGATAAGCCTCCCTTTCTGCGCCAACAATTAACTTATTGCAACAGTTGAGGGGCTGGAGAGAGAGTAACAGACAGATATGACAGACCGTTGATTATAAAATTGAGACAGAAGAAAATAGACGCGTCCCTTGGATACAGGAATAGGGATAGAAAATTTTTTTAAATCAAAAAATAGAACCGACTTCAAACTCCGATAGCCTGTGAAGTTGGTGTCAAGTTCACTATAAGACAGTCATAGCTTTGGGGCGGTTCACTTGACACCGACTTCACAGGCTGTCGGAGTTTGAAGTAGGTTCTATTTTTTTATTTAAAAATTTTTTTCGGCTATAGTTTCCAAACATGTATACGATGGGACGTAAGTCTCACTGTAGTCTTTGAAATTGATGCCAAAATCATACACATGCTAACAAATTTTGAAGAGTTCCCTCGTTTTGTCATGGATCCCATGATCAGAACTAAACCAAATTATTAAAAGGGTTCAAGTTGGAGGTACACCTTTCAATTAAAAAAAGAATCATCGAAATCGGTTCACAATTGACGGAGATATGCGTGGTCATACATAAAAAAATATACGCGTCGAATTGAGAACCTCCTCCTTTTTTTTCGTCGGTTGATAAAAGGTCAACACATGCTGAAAATTTTTATTATCATGTTTGTGTTAATAATTAATAATAACGCAGACAGACTTCAATAGGGATGACGACAACTTTTTTTCCTTAGTCTATCAGGAAGATTATTGAAAAGTATTGGACACGTATTTTTTTACTTCGAACTCCGACAACCTGTGAAGTTGGTGTCAAGTGAACCGCCCCAAAGCTATGATGTTATAGTGAACTTGATACCAACTTCACTGGCTGTCGGAGTTTGAAGAAATTTCCCTAATGGATTCCGTCATCAGAACTGGGCCATTAAAATGGGACCAACTAGGTTGGAGAATTCGCCCTTTCGATTTAGAACTTTCAAATAACAACTGAAAAAGTTGAAAGCTAACCCGAATAGAATCTGCTTTTTTTTTTTGACTTAATGTAAACTCGGACAATATAACAAATCTTACACTTCGTCAAAATTGGGTCAATAGATCAAGCGCTAGGGTGAAATACACATACAAACATAAATAGAGTGTTAAAATCATCACCTTACTTTTTACGCCTTCGCCTTTTTTCGCCGTAGTCGGGTGTGAAACCGTGGTGGTCTAGTGGTTCGACCTACCGCCTCTCATGCAGAGGGTCGGGGGTTCGATTCCGGCTCGCACCTCTAAGTTTACTTATGTGCGAAATTCAATTTGAATTTACCACTGAGCTTTTCGGTAAAGGAAAACATCGTGAGGAAACCTGCACCCATCTGCGAAGTAATTCAAAGATGTGTGTGAAGTCCCCAATCCACACTGGGCGCGCGCGGGGACAATAATTATAGCCCAAATCCTCTCGGAGGGGAGAGGGGAGGAGGCCTGTGCCCAGCAGTGGGACTCAAATAGGCTGTAGTAGTAGGAGAAGGAGTAAAAAAAACTATCATTGCCATGTCATGGTACTTAGGCATTTAGTTGAGACTCTATTTTGTACCTTCTACCCAAATAATCTCTGCCCCATCCATATTGCTGGACCCTCTATTGAGTTTTAACGCGCTTTTGAGGGTTAACTAATTTACCCATCATAACAAGACCCGCCGGGTCGACCCGGGCGTTTGACGTCACAAAAGAAAGAAGGATCATCTTACGCCGGTCGAGTGATAAAATTTATTTGTTTGTGATCGAATTATAATCGATCTCGTTGCGTGATAGGATTTGCAAAGGCGGTTTTGTTAAGTAATTGGCTCTATTTATGGAGATTATTAATGGTTTTAGTTATTCGGCCATTAGACTTATTAAAAATCTAATACCGTAGGATTCCATACCCACTTAGAAGGTTAAAGTTTGCCTGGGTGGAATTCCGACAACTACGTGGTCGGCCTTAGGGCGTATCCCGCTTATCTGTTATATTTTCTAAAAAGTGAAATAGGTCTAAAAACATAGCACTCACTCTCCCACAGTCGGGTTACAAAAACATATTACAGAATCTTAATTGACTTTACGACTGAGAAAATCAGAAAATTAGTTTATAAGAAGAAAAAAAGTTGCCCCTTTTAAAACAATACTTACCGAATGTGTCATTTCTGTAGACTTTTTTCTATGTACAGAATACGGCATATATCACTTACTGCGTTAATACGATTGACATAGAGTAAAAATAAACAATCGACAGCGCAGTCACTCGAATACAATCTGTTGTAACAAACAAACAACAGATAAAACACTTGACTGTCAGTCGCGCGAGTGACGTCGAATTAAAATATAAACGCTAGGGTTGGCGCGAATTAGGGCAGGGCTGTCACGTGAGAATACACTACGCTTTTTGAATTAATAAATTAAAAATGAGGGAAATAATTTAGTTTCTTTTAGGTAGGTATACATAATAACGTGATTTTTACTAACTTTGGCAACATTATTAAGTATATTATTGCAAATAAAAGAGTTTTTGATAGTAAAAGGATCATCTGATACCTACTCAGAATATGCCTTAGACGCCTTACCCGCCTTCATTTTAGTTTACTATTCAACGTCAAAACAACAGATTAGTTACTTATGAAATTATTAACAATTGAAAGTAACTTACCTTCGTGATGGTTTATCACTTGTCACTTTTTTCGGTGGAAGCAAGTAGCACAGGACCGGTCGGAGTGGCGAGCCTTGGGGGAGGCCTATGTCCAGCAGTGGACGTCTTTCGGCTGAAATGATGATGATGAATTTTTTCGTAACTGAAATACATTTAAAAATAAAGAAAAAATCTAGTGTCCGTAAATATGTTGCAAATTTAAAAAAAATGGATTTTTAAATTTTAATATTTCGACAACCCTAATAGAAACGACAGGGGTGTAACGCAACGGAGGCCTGACAATAAAAACGCGGCAGGGTTGATCGCATCATCGCTAATACAATACACCCGCCCCGTTCTAAAAGGGCATATCGTTCTGAATATTCAAATACACTTACTTCCTTTTCGTTCAACTTGCTTACAGTTAATATAATACACACGCCCCATTCTAAAAGGTCGTATGATATCCAAGATTCTGACACACTTGCGGCCTTTTGGTTGAATTCGCGTATAAGTTATGTTTGCCAGACGCGATGGCTTTGTCTGGTCCATAGGGTTAGGTTTTATGTCTATTAAATTATTAAGCTTTTAGTATAATGTGCAGGGTTATGGTTGTATAACCTAGCTACTGAGAGTATTTTGAGTGGTAGTTGAAGGTCCCACTCACAATTAGCATAGTCTTAAATAAGCACATAGGTACATTGTTGATTTTTTAAGATCACACTATTGTCTGAAATCACCACAGAAGAAGTATGGTAAACTTAGAATGACAACCTTCAAACAACTCAGCGTACGCCCGAAATAAGTGTTAAATGCGGTAATAGATGGCGCTGCCTAGGTAGCGTGCATACAAATTTGAACTCCGTGAGCTACATCTAGATGGCGCTGTACAGACGAAGTATGAAAATTTGAAACTCCCTGGCTATTTACGATGAACGCCGTAATGTAAGGAGATTGACACACACATTGTCTCTGAAATTACTTAACCTAAAGACCTGAATTGCAACAATAGCACCACCATTAATATCCACTGCCAACCAGTGCATTGCCAACATTTACGATAAAGAAAAGGAGTATTTCCTTCACATGATTCAGAAATGTCATATATGAAAACAAAAAAATTAAAAAGTATTTATTTTGAATACCACACCTTTTTATCGGCCAGTCCATAAGGTAACCAGATGAATCATTTCCTTAAGAAAAAAAGATTTAATACCCTGCATTAACTCTTAAAAAGGCTATAAATAAACAAACCAGTCAAAAGGCGCGTTGCGTTAGACCATATGGCACCAGCACAAGGCCAATACAAATCAATGTGGAAACACAAACAATTTCGCAACACATTAACTTTGAATCGTGGTCAAACGGACCGTGAGAAAGCAAGAGTAATTCAGACATCAACGTGAGCCCCTGGGACCGTATCTATCACCCCTTCTAATTCATATCTCCCTGGAACAAGATGTTATCCATTTATGGAGTGCGCTTCAAGGCAAGTGCAGAATTCACTTCACCAACGCATTACAGATTATGGGAATCACGCCTAGGATTAACATTATCAAACGGCATAAATGCACCCACCTCTGTAAATATAACTACGGTTTTATCAACTGGTGTAAGAGTTGAATTTGCATTGCCATTCAGCTGCTCTGCAGCAATTATAGCATCTGGTTTTGGTACGGCGTAAGCAGCATCCTCAGTTTTATTCGTATTGTATTCAATGTCTTTTGTTGTTGGGTTGGTTTTGGCTCTGTTTATGGAATCAATATCAAGAGCCCGTTAACGCTGGCAATCCCTAGGGGTTTTACCCCCAAAGCTTTGTGTGGTGCGGATCGAAATTTTATGAGCGTGCCGTGCACTTGTTCGGGGATTACAAAAAGTGTTCTGCGCGGGTGGTTTTACGAGCTAATAAAAAGTGGGATGTGTGTCGCGTGCGTTAATTGTATTCTGATATATGGATAGTGTATTGTTTATTGTAATTAATGTTGTTTACGTTCACGTCGATTTTCAGACCGCTTTTTTTATTCTGTCGGAAAATTTGCTGATTGTTTATCTATTAGCTTTCGATTTGGATTTGATTAAACGAAACAAGCGATCTTATTTGTTACTTTTCTTCTTAAACTGTTGGTATTTTTCTGGTTGTTTTTTTATACTTACTCGTGTTAATCATTTGATTGCGTTAAAAAATGCCTTGAGCAGTTAAAGTGAGCGACTCGTAGCAGGAACAATCTAACAAAATGTTTTTGAACTAAAATATCTCAACATATACCTAGTAATTTACAAAGTAACAATTGGGGCGGTGAAAGGTTGAAACTGTTTATTATCTAGTTTTTACACATACAAATTGCAAAGGAAATTTTAATAAACGAATCTATAAGTACTTTTTAGGGTTCCGAACCGCAAGAGGTAAAAACGGAACCCTTGTCCGTCTGTCACTGGACCGATTACTTTGAAATTTGGTTTGTATATGTAAGTTTGTGACCCAAAGATGGACGTGTAACAAAAATAAATGAATTTTAAATATAGACCCTATTTTTGGGGGCTAAATTTGAAAAAATATTAATGAAGTTTTTTAAACTATATCGGGTGACATATCAAATGAAAGTACTTCTTATGAGGATTTCAAATATATATTTTTTTATTTCTGTTTTGGTTAAAACTTTTCGAGTTATTTAAGAAAATAGGCGAAAATTTACCATTCCCCTCCCCCCTTATCTCCGAAACTACTGGACCTAAAATTTTGGAAAAAGTACGGAGGATATAGTTATTGACCTGTAGATTACAGGAAAATTATTAAGAAGTCCATGGTTCTTATTTGAAATCTATCAAAGAAAAGAGCTTATCCTGTGAAACGGTTTGAAAATGACGTCATTGAAAATAATTAAGGGTCGGAACCCTGTCTACGCGAGTTTAACTCACTTCTTGGCCAGTTTTATTATCAAAACAATTCAAGCGTGGGAGTGAACTATTATAATCGTGTGACGATTCCAAAATATTACAATTTGTCTCCAGAGACTTATTTTAGGGGCAACAACCACCATCAGTGTTCAGTATTAGTTGACCTCTGTGACCCTTTACTGTTGAACATAGTTCTTCAAGATGACGGGGTTCCCGGGGTCAAGTAAGGCTGGGCAGTCAGACTGTGCCACACTTTCGCACGGATATTTGATGGTAGAGATATTCTCGGATTTTCAAACAAGTGACAGATGTAATTTTCAGATTTAGCATCATAGGTCAGACGACAGTAACATGGTCATAATCGTTATGATATTTTCAATATGAAAACATGAGATTAGACCAAAGATTAAAACACGGAAGATAAAAAAAAAACAAGATATTTATGAAGTTTCTCCTACCCTAAACTGATCATAATATAAAGTTCGTGTAATATATTTTTAAGAACGCATTCATGTTACCTGAAAAATGTTTCATTTGCTCATGATTCACCTCCTAATGCTGCTAGTTAAGAAAATAATATTGAAGAAAAAGTGAGGAAAGCGTATCCTCACTTTTTCTTCAATATTATTTTCTTAACTAGCAGCATTAGGAGGTGAATCTACTGGAATAATGTTGTCGTCAGTAGATGGCTAATTGGCTACCACCAGCTTACCTGTTAACCTGCCGCCGATAAGGAGGTAAGTGAGCCAGCGATCAGCATAAAGCCCATAAAGGCATTCAATCTATTAAAACTACCTCAGATTTTTGCCATTTATGTCCATGAGCTGCAGAGTCTACAGATACCACTTAGGTCCCATCGGGGTGGCCTGGGGGCTAGTTTACCAGCCAATGCCCTAACATTAAAAATAGAACTCTCCCTAAGGTTCTCGCAGAAGCCCTAAATGTTGACATATCACCCATCACACACGCAACACCCGTCAAGTTGGTGGCTCCTAAATATTTCAGCGCAAGACGATTAGGGGTCAGACAGAGCCTCTGTCATCCGTCAAAGCCAATTTTAACTTTAAATTCGCGTTTATTTCATTTTTTCAAGGGGATATAAAAGCGTTATCGCGTAGCGTTGAAAATAATAGGGGAGATTTTTAACTGAAAAGTTAGTTGATTATTTATTTAAGCGTTTTCGATTTGATTGTAACGGCGCGATGCCCGGATCGTTTTAGCGAGTCTGTCTGTCTGTAAGTTTAACAGGGTCTGCCGATAATGCACGATTTTCTGTTTCCTCCAGTAATAACTAATTAGATTGGAATGGAGCTACTAAAATCATGAAATTAATCGATAAGCTAAGTTAACAGGAGTATTCTTTTTAACTGACTTCAACATAGGAGGTTCTCGATTTGTCTGCAAGTTTTTTGTCATATTAGTATTACTACTACTTCAGAAGAAGACAATGAGTGGCTCAAGCATTCGATTCTGTCTTTTTAGTGAAATTATAATTATATATTCGCTTCATCCATTGCATTCACGTTTAAACTGAATTTAATATGAATGTCTTCTAATGAGCGGGGTGAGTGTAAAACGTTTCAATTCCAATACATTCTGGTGTGTGATATAAGCCGCGGTTCACTAATGAGACTGCTAAATCCTACCAATGAGCTGCGAATATTGGAGAGAGCATGCCAAAACGATTCGTATAGATACTTGTTCAATCATTTTACTTAACTACGAGTATTATATAAAACCCTAATGGAGTGACAGACAACTCACAGCCGCAACTGGTATGGTCGTAGAAAGCTAAAATTTGGCATATAGAGGATTTCCCGAAATTCCTACGAAAAAATTGGAATTGGCTTGGGAAGTTGAAGTATGACATAATGACAAGTTGACAGCCCTTTCAAACACCTACCTCTACTGGGTACTTGACATTATCGTTAGAAGACCTGGATAATTATCCCCATTTGGATCCGGTGCGAATAGAGTCGTCAAACTGACAATTGCTTCATAGTACTGAATATTCAGACATCACGGAAAATGCGGTGTTCTTGGCGCTTGGATCAATAGACCATAACTCTCTTCTATAGGATTGGATAGAATTTGAACGCTCAGACAGGAAATGAAACTTTTCCGTATGCTCGTCAGAGGCTACGTAGATGATACAGCTAATCCAAAGCTTGCTGAATTCACCGAGAATTCAGTATAGGAGGTACTTAATGGAAGGCAAACACCTATTTATCTACATTGCATCTTGCTCTTGCTCTTCCAATACGTGTCATTTATATAAGTGGATGCCAATGCCTTTTCGTCACTTTTCTGAAGCTGTAGGCATAGCATACCTACTGTAAGTTATAAATAAGTCTTACTGAATAATTTAGGCAAATCCCATACTCTTCCCAAAACATTTCCGGGTTCAGACTATTCGTAGCTTCAAGTTTAGTTCAAATTACGCGGATTAGCCCTAACGCCAGCTAATCAGGCCAACGCACTAATTGCTTTCTGCTGAACTATCACCGGACGTTCAAATCAGTATTCCATGTGCAATCTAACGATAACGATTTTAGGATTAAAATAAAGTGATTTTGGCAATGGGAATGTGATTATATCACTATATAATCACATTGAAAAAATTGCCGTTATAATTTCTGGCACAGAGGCATTCCTTCTTAGGCCTCAAGGTAGGCAACGCATTCGAGATCTTATGGTTTCTTAATGGGGGATCATAGGATTTCGGTGTCCGTGGGTCGCAGTGACCACTTACCATCAGGTGGGAACATTACAGACCTAGGGTGGTGAATTCGTAAATGTCCCAGATCGCAGGTTTCTGTGGCCCGAACCGAAGGTGAGGGCCATAAATATGCGATCTGGGGCTTTACGAATTACCGCCCGTGGTTTGTCAAAAGTTTTACGTCTTGCCTTGGCCAAGAAGTGAGATTTTCTTTCCGCGTAGCGGGCAGAAAATCCCACTTTACGGCCAAGGGTGATGTAAAAATATATAAATACCCGTTCGATCAATAGAGACAAAGTTTCAATGTTTTAATATTACAGTGTGATCTGGGAACGGTATGTTTTTTTATTGAAAAGGGAAGCAGTTGGCCACGGTCTCACCCGATGGAACGTAAATATGTGACATAATATGCTTACCTAAACATATTTTTCACTCTCGACTTGAAAAAATCCAAGTGATTACATTCGCAAATCTATCTACAATGCAGCGTACGAGTACCTATTATATATACCACATATATACTGTGATGCAGCTTATATTATATAGCTGCACGCGCATGATGAAATAAGATTCGTAGTGCATCTCGCCAACTTGTGAACTTAATTTGTAATCTACTGTTCAAGTATTCGATATCTTTACTAACTCTCTTTATCATGCGTGTCCCATTTAAGTTATAAGGCTACCTGAAATGACTGTTAATAATTTACGTCATTATACAAATATTCGTGGACACCATTAGAGCATCCCAACAAAACTACCCTTGGAATGGTTATTTGATACACACACACCACTTGCACCCCTTTTCGGAGGTAATTGGGACCAAGTATCAATCATTGTCAATTTTCATTTTTTGAACGCTTCACCGTTGTGATATTATTTATGATATTACAAAGATTGATCAGATGGATGTCATTCGTACTTACGTAAAAATACTAATAAGCGGTTTGTACTACATGCCTGACCGACATGCAAAATTTAGTTAGTAATCTTAGAAGGTAACGCTTTCACTGCCCAATCTAAAATGTGATAAGTCTCCGTTGTGGTCTATGGTTGATGGCCAGCTTACTCGGCATGTGACTGAGGCGAGGCGCCCACATAAGTAGGTATACACGGCCTCGCGGCAGCGAATGTGTTAAGGTTCATTCATCCTTTTGAGTTAAAAAGGCCTTCTGCTGAGTTTGTTGCGGCGCTTCTTCTCAGGCAATGGGTCTAGGAAGCGCTGGTAAATTAAAAGTGCCCCAATGTGGCCAATTTGCTGAATAAATGCAATCATTTATTAGATTAGATTTGTTATAAAATCATGCATCTTATTCATTCCCAATTTTCATTTCTCAATTTTTTATAAATGATTTCTTATATTGATGTCATACAGGTATCTCTCGAAATCTTCACTTTTATACTAAGTAAGTGTATTGAAGACTTTTTTATGTCGATGGTATAGGCAAACGAGCGCACAGCCCACCTGATGGTAAATGGTCACTGCGGCCAATGGACACCGAAATCTTTTGATCCCCCATTAAGAAACCATAAGATGCGAATCGAATGCGTTGGCTACCCTGAGGCCTAAGATATTATGGAATGCCTCTGTGCAAGAAATTTCACCGGCTGCCTTAACCTCCTACCGGAATACAACAGTGCGAGCGAGCACTGCTATTTGGCGGCAGGTTAGCGGGGAAAAATGGTAGTACCACCCCGGACGGACCTAGCACCAGGCCTTAACACTAGCAAAGTTATTATTACCTATTGAAGATATTATTATAAAGCGGTGATCGAATATCACTGGGTAATAGCTAGTTCGAATGATATGCCGTGAGTGCCGTGACATGTAAATTGGTTTCAAAAATGCGCTGTCAACTTGCCGCGTTCAATTTCATGTCAGGTTGACATTCATTGGTTCGTGATAGGCAATGTCTTGTGATAATATGAATATTGCTCAATGGGAGTTAAAACTTTCATACATGGTACCCATTATGGAGGGTTGAAGTAAAGGAGACACACATATCAAGACACATTCCACACTTCATAGTACCCATGGTCTAAGAAAACAAGGTCTGCCGATTCGGATGACGTTGTCACCCTTACGTCGAAGTCGAGTTGCCACTTTATTGTAACTAAACAAAATTGAAGGAAATATTTGCTGCCGTTATAATGCAAAATGAATTATTTGCGCATTACAATAAGGATGACGACAGGGTGAAAAAAATCGAAATTCTAATTAGTCCGTCAGTCAGGTAATAAAAAAATATCAGACACGTATTTTTTGTTTTATCAAATTAACAAAGAATGACTAAGTTAAAACGCATTAAGTTGGAGGGTGGGGGCTAAGTACGTCACCGTTAGGTATAAATCGTACCTAACCGTGACGTCACGCGACATTTCAACTCAATATATTATCTCCGTATAAGTTTGATTACGTGACGACAGGGTGAAAAAAATCGAAATTCTAATTAGTCCGTCAGTCAGGTAATAAAAAAATATCAGACACGTATTTTTTGTTTTATCAAATTAACAAAGAATGACTAAGTTAAAACGCATTAAAGTTGGAGGGTGGGGGCTAAGTACGTCACCGTTAGGTATAAATCGTACCTAACCGTGACGTCACGCGACATTTCAACTCAATATATCTCCGTATAAGTTAGATTACGTGAAAAAAGAAAAAAAACGTGTCCAATACTTTTCAATAATCTTCCTGATAGACTAAGGAAAAAAGTTCTCATCATCCCTATTATCATTTACTTGTTTAAGCACACAAAATGATGGGACAAGTTAAAAACAAATGAACGTAATAATTTAATGAAATACTTACAGGATACTTGGTGGTCGGGGATTATTTTAATACACCACTTGCAACACACAGCAGTGCGAATGACGTAAGGGTGACACCCACACTACTACAGAATACCGGTCTGCCATACCGGTCCGAAGTATATTATTGTATCATGCATGCCGCTACCGATGCAGCGACATCCATTATCGTATTTAACACTTATTTCGGGCGTACGCTGCTTTGTATGAAGGTTGTCATTCTAGTTTTACTTTACAATCTCAACTGCGTCAAATACATCTATTTAGATCCAACTGGGCACAGGCGTTATTACAGCTATACCCCGACGTAGGCATAGTGTGGATTGGGTATCTACATCAGAGTCTTCAGACAAAGATTGACTTCGCAGATTGAAAAACTCGGTCTGCTACAAGCAGTCATTCTATGGCCCTAACAGGTGACTGCCCCTTTTTTGCACACCAGCCAAAGCAATCGAACACTACTATCCCCCAGTAGCACACAGTGACAAGTGACACGCTATAGCGATTAGTCGTCGGTTCGATCCCGGACCGTACCCTTCGAGAGTTAATTCGGACAAAAGACACGCGATTAAAAAAATGAATTAGGGGGTATTACACAACTTAGAAGGCGCGTGGATTTGGCAATAACAGTCTCTGCGTCAACGGCTTAAGTGCTTCGCCGCGCGCCTTCTAAGTTGCGTCGTGCTAGGATAGCTTCTTTTCTAAACTTTGAAGGTTTGTCAAAGTTTTATTGCTGTCATTAAGTGATACCATTTTTTATGTTGTTCTGTCTCTGTAAATTCTACATGGAAAGTTCAGTTTGAACGCACGTGTTTTTATTTTATAAACACAGCAGATTTCATGGTTATTCAACATAATAGGGATGACGCCAACTTTTTTTTCCTTAGAATATCAGGAAGATTATTGAAAAGTATTGGACACATATTTTTTCTTTTTTCACGTAATCAAACTTATACGGAGATATATTGAGTTTAAATGTCGCGTGACGTCACGGTTAGGTACGATTTATACTTACCTAACGGTGACGTAGTTAGCCCCCACTCTCCAACTTTAATGCGTTTTAACTTAGTCATTCTTTGTTAATTTGATAAAACAAAAAAATACGTGTCTAATATTTTTTTATTACCTGACTGACGGACTAATTAGAATTTCGATTTCTTCACACTGTCGTCATCCCTATTCACTGATGACTTGATGAGATGGGTCAATCAAGACAAAGCAGAGGCTAATTATCAAGTAAATATTTATCAAGCGTCAAAACGTTTCATTATAGCTAAAAGCTTTCATTATAAAATCGTTATATATACACTAATATATTGTGCCGTCACAATTGTAGAAGATCAAGTCACCTATTACGAGTAAATATTTAAGTAAAAAACTTTATAAGAAAACTTTGACACTGGTATATTTTCAAGGCGTTCATTTTACATACGTTCCGTTGTTTTTGAATATTCATATAGTTACAAAATTCGAACATTGAAGCGTTTTTTGTCAACTAAACATCGATTACCCAGAAACATTCTTTAAAATATCATTTAGAAATAACCTTCGTAAACTAAACCGTGGAAAAATTCAACGTGTAATTTTGTTCTTCATTATCCATTGCTCGCTCGTGTGGAGTTATTCTTTTTATTCGGACATAACAGATTGCTTAGGAAATACATCTTTTTCCTAGTTGTATTTGCATTTTCAATTCCAGCGTTGCACTGTACATTGGTGTTTGTCACATCGTTTCATCATTATCACAGGCCGTTTACTGCCTATGCTGCAAATTCTCTTATTTTTTAGTAGGAGATCGCAAAACAAGCAAGACCAGCACAACCAAGCAGATTAATCATGGTAGCCTAGTGGTTTGACCTGCCGCCTCTTATGCAAAGAGTCTGAGTGTAGCCATGTGCGAAATTAAATTTAAATTTATCATTGAGCTTTTCGGCGAAGGAAAAAAATCGTGTTCGTGAATTCGTGTGCAAAGTGACACACGGATGTGTATGTGTTTGAAGTCCCCAATTCGCACTGGGCTCGTGTGGAGATCACAAGGAGTTTTGAGCTAGCTCAAAATTTATTGTGATGAGAGGTGGCCTGCTGTCCAGTTAATGAGTAGGATCTTGCTAGTGCTAGGGCCTGGTGCTAGGTCCGTCCGGAGAGGTACTTACCACCGTCTTTCCCCGCTAACCTGCCGCCAAATAGCAGTGCTCGCACTGTTGTGTTCCGGTAGGGGGTTAAGGCAGCCGGTGAAATTTCTGACATAGAGGCGTTCCATCTTAGGCCTCTGGGTAGGCAACGCATTCGAGATCTTATGGTTTCTTAATTGGGGTTCATAGGATTTCGGTGTCAATGGGCCGCGGTGACCACTTACTATCAGGCGTATCAATATTAAAATTAGAGTTCGCCACAGACCTTGATCCTAATCAAATTCTCGGCAATATTAGCTAGCTACCTAAATTTAATTTTAATTTAGGTACCTAAATGTTTTCTTTTGCATCTTTGGCGCCGTAATGGAACATAAACTCTAGAGTTCGACCGTATCAAACCGCATCTGCCCGAATTAGGCTCGTTCCTCAAAATTGTTTCGCTTTATAAAACAAAGGCATAATGACAGTTACAGGAGTCACGTCCTTTGCTGTCATTACGCGGCAAGGACACAAAATTGTGGGTATCCTTCTAATGGCCCCCTAAATGACGTTAACCGAACGTTTTGGACGGAAATAAGTTTTTTTTGTCTAGAAATCGATTTGGTTTTTGAATTGTTTCGTTTAGTGGTAATCGGGGTTTTTTGGCCCTATGGCTTTTTTCGTCCTAGTAGTCGTTTTGAAGTGAATTTTCTTTTAATCAGTTCTCGTCCGTCATTGCCATCTAGATTTCTCCGCATTTCTCCCGCAAGTTAAATCGAAAAAGGAATAATCAATTAAAATTTCATTACTTTAAATGAGCTATTGATTTTTAGATACAAACGATACTTGCGGGAACAATAAAACGATCTAGCTACATCTCATATCTGAGAAAACCTTATTTACAGCTATTTTCATCCGAGAAAAGCTCGATCGTCAAGTACTCAGTCAAATAGAGGATCAGATTCAAACCGACCACACTTTTTTGTATTTCTTGCTAATAAAATAGCACATAACTATGAATTAAAAAAAATCCCATATGATGTGTATTGACATTTATAATAAGTTACCTGACATTTTTAAAGAAGATAAATAATTATTTGTATTTAAGATTAGAGTAAAGGAATGGCTAGTAAATAAGTGTTTTTTTCAGGGCTTGAAACCGGTTTTTTCCCCCATACAAATAAACCGGTTTACTTATCGTTCTTTCGTTTACTATTTCATGTTTAATAAGGATATAAAATAATACGAAGTAATAATCTAAATACACTATGGAGTTCGACATAAAGAGTATAAAATAATTCTAAATATTTGGCTATTTCGGGGTTTTTTTAATTAACCGGTTACAAGCCCTGGTTTTTTTTTCATTAATGATTTATGTGGTATTAATAACCAAAATCTGTGTACACCTGAGAAGGTAGTATTTAGTATTTCCATAATTTTGTGCATTTTATACAGCTGTGTAAGTACACAGCTGTGACACACTGAACAGTGTGAGGTAATTTAGGTCAAGTGACCTAAATTACCTCACACAATAAATTATTTATGATTCATAGCGTCGGAGTTTGTAATAGATAGGTTCTATCATCGGTACCGCCACCGCGGACACCATTCAATTTCTTAGCCCCGGTTCCTAACACCATCCACAAAACGCCTCGTTTTGGTTATGGACGGTTAAATTTTGACAGATTGTCTATGGAGCAAATGTCAAATTTGACAGATTGTCTATGGAGTAAATGTCAAATTCTGACAGATTGTCTATGGAGCAAATGTCAAATTTTATACGGTCCTCTTTTTTAGACATAAGACATTAATTTTAATTTATAATGTATACCGAATCAGCGGTCGCTACGTGACAGGCATTGCCTAGTGTGAGACCGCCAGATACTGTTTTATTTTGTAAATTTAGTGTTTTTTCAATAAACAAATTTTATTATTATTTATTATTATACGCCAGTACAGGAGTTTTGTGGATCTTAGGAACGGGCGTTAGAGAATGAGAAATGTCAATCCGCAGTAGCTGTTGTACCATGTTGTCCTTTCCCGGGACTCCAACTATCTCCATACGAAACTTCATCCAAATCGGTCTAGCGGTTGAAGCGTGAAGAGGTAACAGACAGACAGACAGAGTAACTTTCTCACTGTGATTTCGCATTTATAAACGTGGAAAAAATAAAGAAAAACAAACAAGTCGTGATAATTTTATATTTTTATTAAACGTCCATCTGGGGTTTCCAGCGAAATAAATCGTAAACGGTAATTTACAAAATGAGCCTTAATACATATGTATAAGTAGCGGTATGATTCGAAGAAAAAAAGTATAGACAATTAGACACTAAGAATCACCAGTTGTAACCTTTAAAATGACAGCTACTTAAATAGATTAAGGGTAAGTTGATTCAAACCGTCCGTTAAAGTTAACGTTAACGTAAAATATTTCACTAGGTGACAAAATGACGTTTCTGTATGGAATGACAGCTCGGCGGCCATATTTAACGACCAGGAGTCCGTCAACTATGCACGAATCAACTCACTCTAAGGCCCGATTTCCATGACCACAGAGGCCTCGTTTTGACTACGGAAGGATAAAATTTTACAGATTGTCTATGGAACAAATGTCAATTTTTTACTGTCCAAAATGAGGCGTTCTTTGAATATAGGAACTGTCCTTATATAGATGTTATTTCTATAATGCTTGTGTTCTGTATCTTATTCGCAGCTTAAAAGTAGGTACTAAGTTCTGTTTGTAATTCAAGAATATTTTTTCCTTTTCTAGTCAAGTTGTTATAATTTTATTTTCACACTAAGTGTCTTGTCACATTTTACAACAACAAGTCTTGTTCACATGACATTATTTGCTCATTACGATCTCAAAAATCAATTTTCCCTTGGGGTTTGTTAAGTTTTAGGTACTAAAAGAAAAAAAAATGCTATATTGAATAATTTTTGTCCTAAAAAAGACATTTTCTTTCATCATTTCATTATTTTAAATTTCATCAATGTATAATTATATTTTACCTTTTAGTTTATTCACAATTATTTATACTAAGTATTTTAGCGTTGTCCCATTCTATGAATATGTATAGCGAGATCTAGAAAAAGAACTAGCACTTTTCTTTTATAAAAAAAAATTATTACTATTTACAATCTTACTATATACTTGTATTGAAATTATCTATTACAGTTGACGTTTACTGACACGATATCTTACCTACTTAAATTGAATTTAATATTTTTATAATACTGCTTAATTTATTTACAAAATCTAAAGCTCAATAAATTGAATATACAAGTTATTCTAATTAATTAAACACAACTTACAATACATGAAGACAAATACTAATTATTATGATGCAAGCGATTGTATCTAAGTATAGGTAGGTACCTGATAGGTACATTTATTTTGATAACTTAAATAATTTAAATATTACCTACTGTAATGGATATAATTACAATAATATTTATTTACAATCATCTACAGTTCCTTTCTATCATGGGAAACTAACGTAGCCAGGCAGTAACATAAATAAAAAAAATCTACAACAATTAATCAGCCAGCATTTTATTTAAAAAAAAGCATTTTAGTTTTTTCTTCTGGAAACATCAACAAATTAGCTAATCTGCTTGAACATTGTAAACTCAGATCACACTGGCCATTGCGAATTCCTATTTCAAATTTTAATTCCAAATTCAACAGATCGGCGACGCGACAGGCGGTGGATGCGGCGGTGGAGGATTTTGTGTTGGGGCGTTCATGAACCCTTGGTTCCCTGCCCACGGTTGGAGGTTCTGTAGAGCACTTAACGCTGTATTATTGGGTGGGGCTTGTGTGGTCGTTGGGTTTTGGTAGTGCAGGGCTGATAGCTGCGCGGAAGGTGGTTCTGGGATGTAGCCTTTGCTCAGAGCTTCGGCTTGGAGAGACAGCATGAGGCGGTTGGCGGCTTGGCGTTCCGCCTCTCGTTCTTCAGCTGTTTGGCGTCTGGAACAATCGAGAAAGTTCGAGATTAGTCAACATTGATCTGTTCTGTTTTAGGAAGGAAGGTGATGGGTGATGCTATTCGGGGTAACAAAGGCCCTTATGTTATAAAAATAATACAGCAATGAAAATTATTCGTAGATAAAATAGTACCGAAAATAATGTCTGCCTTGTGATAGTCTAAAGTCAACTCAAACCTTAGACGCTATTACTTACTTGTCATTTTGAACAAGGTACTTAATAAAAAACGTAGCCGACTTTTTTACATATTATTTCTTTAATTCAAAAATTCAATGCACACTTCATTTTACAATTGCACTCTCTAAAGCGTTGACGTTCTCATTAAAAACGATAATCATACATTCATAATTGAACCACCCGATAAACAGTGCAATTAACCAATTAACCATTTAACCTAATACCGCATTCGCGGTTTGTCCACGCCGATAATGGCCCTGCATTATGCAGCCGACACTGAGTCCAATTGCAATTGAATAATTCAATTGTATTGAATAATCGAATTGCATGGAATTATTCAATTCAATAATTAAGTTTTGCTCGCTCCCGTAATCGTGCTTGAAATACAATGACTTTACGAAATGAGAATTTGCCAGATGACCTTTCAAGATCACCTTTTTAGAAACCTTCCAAGATAGAACTCGTCCAAATTAATAGAATCGTCTGGAATTCGATCCTACGTATAATTCTGAGACCAACTTATAGAAATCTCTTAAAAAGAAACCGTAAACGATAGAACTCGTCCAAATTCATCATCATCATCATCATCATCATCATTTCAGCCGAAAGACGTCCACTGCTGGACATAGGCCTCCCCCAAGGCTCGCCACTCAGACCGGTCCTGTGCTACTTGCTTCCACCGGTTTCCCGCGACCTTCACGAGGTCGTCGCTCCATCTTGTTGGAGGCCTACCGACAGCTCGTCTCCCGGTTCGCGGGCGCCACTCGAGAACTTTCCGGCCCCATCGGCCATCAGTCCTGCGAGCAATGTGCCCCGCCCACTGCCACTTAAGGCTCGCATTTTTTCGGGCTATGCACCAGCAAACCCTAGTTCTACTGCGGATATCCTCATTTCGTCCAAATTAATAGAACCATTTAGAATAAGATCTTAATTCCGGGTCCGACTTTTAGGACGTCTGTACACAGTGGCGTGCACAGAGCTTTTAGACAGGGTAGACAACAAAATATAAAATAATATTAGACTTCCCAAATAGATACCTATTCAGCATATTTTCTCGTCTTTTCGATTAATAATGGCGTACTTATATCAATCCAAATATCCATGTACCTAAACAAAGAAGCAGAATAATCAGTGCACCCCGGGGGCCCAGAATAGTATTAGTAATTCGTATTCAAACTCGATTATCTTGCCGATTGTACCTACACCGGCCTTATTCGATTAAAACTTGCTAAAAGAAAGTTTTAAAATAGCACCATTTTCAATGGTTCATAGGCACAGCACACACCCACTAAATAATTATCGCAGTTTTTTTTTCAAAATAATCATTGTAAAAAAACTTTCCTGGTTACGACTATCAATATTTTCAAAGCACAAGAACAAACCAAACACCATCATTTCAGCCGAAATATAATTTAATAATCAAAACAGATAAATAGAAAAACGACAAATAATATGAAACAACCATACATACAAAATGCATAGCAGAAAATTGCATGGAAAGCTTCCTACTCCTTCCCTACTTTCTGTTTGTTCTAATTTCTGCCACGGCATGCGCTGCGATTACTTCGAAAAGACATGTCTAAACTCCGCCGGGATGCGTGCGTTTGTTTCATACGTCTCCCGCTAGTTGGCGCTGTCGTTGTGCACGCTGCCAATATGATGACGCACGTATGAACGTTTTCGGACGGAAGACAGAATAGTATCCGTCTTTCTCGTTGAACGTACGTAGCGGCGCTAGTATTGAAATTGCGACTGTCTTCGGATGTAATTATCGAGTACAGAACAGTACAAAGGATACGATGATAACCCAAAATACCCGTAATTCTTAAATCACAAAACATCTATTGGTAGATGGGGCTGTTTTGTGATTTAAGAATTTAAGTTAATGCGTAATGCACTGATATTTTATATGTAGATGAAGCTATTAGGTATCATAATAAAGCAAATTACATAACGTTGGGGTAGGGCAGACAGTGTCTTTTTGTCTGTATGGAGTGCACGCCACTGTCTGTACATTTGTAAATGTGTGTGTACCAGTACGCAGGCCAATGATTCACTCTCCATCTCCGGATGAAACAAATGACGGTAAGGCGAGTTGGGCGCGAGTTGCGCGACGGCTAGATTCAGGCGGGTGATTCCGTGGCCATTCGGCAGGGTGTTGATTCAAATCGTCCGTTAAAGTGAACGTTAAATTTACTGTGGGATTAAATGACGTTTCTCAATGGAATGACAGCTCGGCGGCCATATTTAACGTCCAAGAGTCCGTCAACTACCTATGCATGAATCAACTGACCCTAAATATTCTATGCCTGTGGTATAAATTGGTTTTTCTGAAATATCGATATCAAAAGCACTAGCAAAACGTGCAATATTTGTGTGCAATGAACTGTCAAGTTAGTTCGCCTAATTCTGGAGTTTACTTTAGGTTGCCCATCCATTCATACTAAGTAGGTATACCTACATTCGATATAAACAAGAAAATTAGAGCGTCAACGCACATCCGTTCCATCCAAATCCACATGTCTGACTGATGTGTCAGTCACTATTAGTGTTAGATTTTAGATGAGAAATCGCACAACTCGTGCGCTATAAACCTCGGATATACCTACTTGTGGATACGCATTAATGTCTCTAACAATAGATGCAAATGTTAAAAAGGCTCAGATGAACTAGGCAGTTTAGGTAAAAGGCATAAATTGATAATGGCAAGAATCGATCGGAGCGTCAACCGGCGTTTAGCCGGCAATTAAGCAACTTGAGCACTTCGCCGCAGTCTCATATCGCGGTGAACACAACAGACAAAAAGAGACTTAGTCTCGAACACGTAGAGTTGAAAGCGCTGATTTCGTACGTGACGACATGTTGAGCAAGTTGACCCGTCAATAACTCGGCGTCTGGCAGTTAGACGTCAATTAACTAATCAATGGTTAACGACAGGCGGCGATTGATTGTGTTTTGAATTAGACGGAATGGAAATTTAGCGTTGTTTAACTCGTCCCGTATAAAAATAGTGTCGAAATGTTGAGTGATAAGCTGATTTTACGAATCTTTATCTACATTGATATCATAAACCCTTTATGATGCGTTCAAAAACCGCAAATTATGACCGGCATCTTACTTAATTAGAACCGATATCTCATCTGTAAAAAAATATCATTGCTGAATAAGAAAATCGAATTCGATTGTCTTATAACATTTAAATTTCGAACATCTCGACCAGCAATACCGATGCCGGCCTATATTCTTCAGTCAGCAGAATGAAAGTTTGTTCCAAATTCAAATGTCCACTCTATTTAGTCTATGTTTTTTGAAAATCGAATGTGAGACACTGACGTATTCGAATTGCCGCCATTGTGGACAGATTTTTAAGCATCTTAGAGGATTTATAAAATGAGTGAAGATAAAGTTGTGTATGCAACTGTAGAAAATTCTGTACATAGGTAATTAGGCCTTAAAACACTCGTGCGATATTATTATGAAACAGTTTCCACATACATAACTCAGAAGCAAAACACCCGACGTAAACCTGTCATCGCAACGAGCATCACTTATAATGTAGGTACTTAAGTACTTATATCCCGACATAGTCAAGTGAATTATTTATACTTAACTGGATCAGTCCTTCGACCTGTCGCCGGACACATCCACTTATCAATCGATATGAATATTTAAACACAATTCCGTTAAAATGTAAGCTTCGATGTAAGTGCTTCTATTTCCATTCTAATTTAATGGACATATCGTTGAAATCTATGAGGTTGTTGTCAGAAACTGACACTTTACCAGTCTGATTATCACATATTAGGTACCTATGTTAAAATAGTTCACATTCTATGTTACATACAATGTGACTGTGTAGACATATACAAAGTCGTGGTATAGCACGACACAAGTTAGAAGGCGCCCGGCGAAGCACTTAAGCCGTCGTTGCAGAGCCCATTATTGCTTAATTCGCGCGCCTTCTAAGTTGTGTCGTGCTATACAGGCATCGCCACGAAACTTGAGCGGTGACCTTCGATGCGCAGAAGTCAAAAATAAGGCCTCATCGGCAGAGGGGCGCGGGACGCAGGGGGCGCTTTGTCGTGCGTGCACGCTTATTGGCCCTTCAGTCGTAATCAAGCGCAGAAACCCCCTTTACTTTTGCTCACCGCTTGATGACGTATGCCGATTTGTGTTTATAGGGGTTGACTCTATCGATGTTTAGATTAAATACGATGTTCGAAATATTATAACTTGTAATGTTAGGTAACATTTGCAAATATGCATACACGAAAATTAGATAGGTATATCGAAAATATCATTTAAATATCAATTATTATTAAAGATGCCCCAATCTTATAGATCTATTAGACTAGAAGTAAATCTTATAGTCTAATAGTACCTACTTACCATTAACATATTTATACGAAATTCAATCCTGCAACATCAAACACTTACTAACTTACGAAAAATTTCAATCTTCCCCCTTTCATATAAGTAGAGGTAGGTAAATAAAAGTAGTAAAACAAAACAAAGAACTCATTCACTCGTTCTAGCCAAAGGCTCAAGGGCTCGACAATCACGGGAGCCACCACAAACCGCGATCCCGACCTCAACTCCGATCCGTTGGCCAACCAGTCTCGACTTATCAACGAGGCCTCTGTTTTACAAAAGATATTATGGGCTTGAAGTTAAAATGATGACCTTCTCAATTTTGTAGTATTATGCATTCATGAAATTACGCGACTCACGATTTGCACGAACAAAATATTCACCATTTAACTCCAATTTTACTAAATAGAACATTTGTAACTTTGTTTAACGTTGACATTAATTCTGATCTACTAAAAATGGATAAGTATATCTTGAACATTTAGGTTAGGATACAATGTTACATACATAATATTTAGAAACATTCAAACATAGTACTCACATTTAGAATATATTCTCTTCAAGAAGTTCAAGATGTTAGTATGAAAAACTGACAGTTACTTACAAGGTGTTTAGTCACTTCGCTCGCTACCATATCATTGCTTATTCGGTAAACAAGACAAACTTCACTCTACCTACGCCAAGCACCCTTTAATGTCTCCAACACGACTTAAGTCTTATGGCCTTTGCTTAAAAGGGGTGAACAGACTTGGCTAAGCGTCTTCCGACGAATTATTAATAAACAAGGTAGGAGTTTGATCTTTACCTGAGGATATTTATTAGTGGTGGTACTAAAGAGCCGGCGAAATTTGACGTTAGAAATTTTGAACTGAAAAGGTGTTTCCTAGAATATCTATCATTATTTTGGTCATTGGTATTTTGAATGCGTCAAGTCTGGTATAATAGACTGTCAGCTAGGCTTCAACCTGCACGCGACTTCGAAGTTATTCAAGGATGTGTGAGACGTCCCCAACCTGTTAGGACTATATATACTATAGCCCAAACCCTCTCGTGATGGGAGGAGGCCTGTGCCCAGCATTGGGACGTAAATAGACTGCTGTCGCTGCACTTAAATAGTCTATATTACATTTCGAAATCATCCATGTTCATGTATGTCATAATTATCAAAGTATAGATTCTTGCTCTTACCATAAGTATCTTGAAAATATTTTAAATTCAGATCTCACGTACCTAACTAAATGCTGTTGCCAGTTGCAATGCAAATATTTAAATTAAAATATGTCTGATAATCTTAGTACCAATGGACACTCTTTGTTTTATTTTTAAAAACTCTTTATTTTTAATTCACAATTAACGTGCGGCTTTACAAGAATCAGCCTCATATCATTATAATTAAGATACCACGCTCTCCGAGTACTCATGCTTTGCATACAAAAACCAGATAATACATCCAATCAGCTTAACCCTTAATGGTAACCGATAAGGTCGACAGTCCTTTAATTAATCACGAAATATGTCGGCCAAACTGAATAAAGCTTTTAAGCTGTATCGCAAATGTTTTCAATTAGATGTGGGCTTTTATCGTAATTGGGACTTGAGCTTAAAATCAATGATGGCTGTATTTAAGTTTAAGTGATCATTTGCACAAAAAGCGAGGTCGAAGATCTAGACTGATGTAATAACGTCGAAAATGGTACTTATTACAATGTGAATTCTTACAGTTTCAATTTAAATACACTGGCATTATGAATACGATACTTACTGGCAAAACTTTTGTATGCCAAAATTGCGTTGTGACTTAGAAACGTTAAACCCATCTAATTTAGGTAGGTGTACGAATTCAAAAAGTTACATACTTGAAGCAATATACAATAACGGAACTAATTAAAATCCAAACACACACCCAGAGCCAATTTAATTAGCAAACATATTAAACCGAAAGGAGCACCAAAGTAATAATTCACATTCAATTAAAACCGACATTGGGATGAATATAAAGTTAATTTTGGGAGGCAAACTTTCTGATATATGGCAACCCTAAAGCCGCCAAATTAAGTTGAGCTCCCTCCCCCCGACAGTCGGAATGCATTATTCGTTACAAGGGGGGGTTTAACGAGTTAAGAGGGGTCTAATTAGGCTGGGTGGGGAAGATGAATGATTAAACAAAGCGTTAAGTCTATTATCGTAGAGAGAACTTTATTAGAACGGCTAATGTATGATTGCGCGATAGGGTTGGGAAAATATCGATAATAGTCCTTTAACTTAAATATCGATCTTTTAAATAATTTATTTAACTGTATGTATGTATACGTGTTTTACGTACGTATAGTGCGTATCTCTTACGTACATAAAATAGCGCCTTTTGATAGTGATAGGTAGAGGCAACTCATTTTCATTTGCTACGACGCTGACATTTCGTCTCTTGCTTCTTCAACTCTCGTATCATACCGCATTCATTCTCTTCGTTTTACAGTACTTTTACCTGGCCTTGAAATCAGACACTCTTACTTTAGCTTAAATCTTTAATATTACTTGATATTATTTATTCTCGCTAGAAATAGCGTTGATGTTGTCCAAGGCAGTCATTCACCATTAAATATATGTACAGGCATCGGCACGGAACTTGAGCGGTGACCTTCGATGCGTAGAAGTCAAAAACATGGTCTCATCGGCAGAGGGGCGCGGGACGCAGGAAGCGCCTTGTCGTGCGTGCACGCTTATTGGCCCTTCAGCCGTAATAATGCGCAGAAATCCCTTCTACATTCGCTCAACGCTCAAGATCCGTGTCGCGACCTGTACCTACCCTACATCACTTCTATCGCCACCTAGAACGCAGCTCTCCAACGCCAGTGGCGCCCGCTGGTAAGCAAAACTACGATGGCCCTCATTGGAAAACTACAAAGACATTACATAACACATTGTAACATTTGAACCATTCTGGTTTGTAAATTAAGCAATACCATTTGATTTATCTAGATAATTTATAGACTCTTAAGCGATCATTAAACTTGTCCATAAATCAAGACAAAGAAATCACCTTAACATATATCGAATATTTCACCATCATCGATATCGATAGTTCAATACCCATTTTCCCGCCCCTATCCGACAGAAGCCAGTTAAATTCCCGTCTTAGTAATTAGATCAGCGGTAAAGCCTCCGGCCCGCGGTAATTAGTAATTTCTGCCTGATTATGGCCCGCTGACAGCGATATAAATTCCCCGAATATAATGGGAAATGGCCGACTTTGCAATTAAGAGCCCCCTGAAAATTTGACGCTTTACAGTTAAACGCTTCCTTCCTTGGGAAGCAATAATTGTGGAATAATAATTAGGTAACACACTTGGTTACTGGTTAGATTATAAAATACTTGTCTACAACTATGCAAAAAAGAAAATTATTGATGATGTGCGAATAGGTGTTGAGTTAAGACCAAAATAGTGAGTTCGATTTTTTTTTCTAAATTTCCCATCACTACTTACGCTACGGTGGCGATTGTCAAAACAGGTTAAACGCCCAAACCGGGCATTCTGAACTGAACTTCGAGACGTCCGTCCCCGTACTCTGCATACATAATAGATGAACCGCCATGATTCCTCAGGATTCGTAGAATGTTTTCAAATATACAATTTATAATTAATATTTCTGCGTTCCCCTGATTGTTATTTTGAAACTTCAAATATAGCTACATGATTTTCAAAAAGGCTTTTGTTCCATGAAAATACGGTACTGATGACACCGATTTAGAAAAAAACATTCCTTAGTACCAATTTGAGTAAATATATATTTGGCTACCAACCCCAAACATTACTCAGTAGGCAAATATACCTCTTTAGTAGTAGTAGTAGTAGAATATCTAGAAAAGTGAAAACCTTCCTTGACTTTAGAAATACGTGAATAATAATATAGATATATTTTGTTTCTTAAAGTCAAAATTGGCGTTACGTTTGCAATCAACCTAAAATTTTAATAATCCATTTTAAATATCAGGAACTTTTCTATACTGCATTTTTGATTAAGATCGATTAAAATAATTGCCGGTTTGAAAGAACCGTCCTAAAAGTGACAGCCTAAAATAGGGACGCCGTGAACATTATGTCAAACTTGACACGACTGTGAAATCATAATAGTAAATCGATACGCGCTTCCCTGTTAGCTTTTTAGCCATTTTGAATATTAGTTTTCTAGAATTTTTAACCACAGCCAACGTTTTTAGCCCCAAAAAACTTAAATAAATAGTATCTATAAGAGTATCATATAGGTGTATTAATAGGAGCAAAAAGTTAGACTATAGACCCTTTAACTCATCAGTATTAGTCCAAATGGCTTCAATTAATCCTATTAAAAATAGTTTACAGTTATTTTCTAACAATATTAATCGAGCCAGCAATGTTTTGCAAACATATCGTATCGTGCACCGTCGCAATTTTTGACATTGTCATTCATTATTGTTTACTTAGGAGTATGGATGGTTGACGTAAAGGAGCACAATCGTTATAGTTCTAAAAGTGGACACCAAATCGAGTAGATTGGGGGCGTTGCGGTCGCCACTCCAGTCAAGCCGCCTAGGCGGATAGTCTGTAGTTATGCCTTCAGATGGCGCTGCTGAGGCGAAAACGCAGCGAAAACGGTTGTGAGGAGCACTCTCTATTTTGTTTTGTTGCTTATCAAATCCGCTGGACACGTTTTCAACTGTATCGCCATATAAGATTTCGCTCCTTACCAAGACACATTCCACACTCCATACTTAGAGTATTAGGATCGGATAGTCTGTGGAATCATCTTTAAAAAAAAATGCTCCTATTACAGGTCACTCTCGGTATTGCATATACGTATACGTTGATATTACGGCAGTTTATAGGTACAAGAACATCGCTCCCAATGAATTTATTTACCCAACAAACTTGCGCCTACCCTCGTTTCTCTGAATCCCGTATCAATCAGCCAACGGATTTGTTTCTTAATTCCTAAGGAGACAGCCTACAAGCAGCAATTATCCGAACGACATCGGAAACGACGACAAACGCAACAAGAACAGCCATAAGTCCACCACAGAGGCCACGCCATTTCAAGCCTTGAAAAAATAGCAAGTAACGTGAGATTAGGATCCATCGTCGCCAGAATTAAATCGCACTGTGTGACTTTAGCGAAAATGGACTTTTTGCGGTGAGAACAGCTCCTGTTTCCGTGTAACAGATTACGGCACCCTAATTCTGGGAGTTTTAATATTCACTTATACAAGGGAAAAGAATTACAGGAAGAAAATGAAGCAGGGCGAGTGAATAAGTAAAGAGAGCTCCCTCCGTGTTCCCATTGGCCGGTACACGGCCGTTAGATCGTACCATTCGAATTCGATTTGTCGATTGTCGGAATATCCAATTGAGTCCGAAACGAGGAAATGAACGACCTTTAGAACGTGTAAATAGTTCGGGGAAATTACGGAATAGACTTTGCGGGCAGTTTTAAAGGTTATTGCCGAGTGGATTTGGTAGGTAACCAAACTAAATACCAAATGGAATAGAGCAGGGAAAATTTTTGAAGATCAATAGAATATTTCACTTTCGGAATAAGAAAGGTATGTTTGCTATACCACTAGGTCCGTCCGGGGTGGTACCACCGTCTTTTCCCGCTAACCTGCCGCCAAATAGCAGTGCTCGCACAGTGTGTTCCGGTATATATAGGGGGCAGCCGGTGAAATTTCTGGCACTGAGGCATTCCATCTTAGGCCTTAGGGTAGGCAATGCATTCGAGATCTTATGGTTTCTTAATGGGGATTTACCATCGACATAATTACATCTAAATGTGACATGTTAGAAAAAGGTGATATTTTATTAACCGACATTAAAATGGGGATGGAAAGGCCTGCTTAATTCATTCGAATTCTTTAACTTTATTAAGACCATTGTATTTTTAAAAGAAGGGAAAGGGAACTCGTCCAGATTTTCAAATTTGATTTCAATTTAGACCTGAACCAATTAGTTAATAACTAGTATTTCTACATTGATAAGTATTTTGGTCAGGGAATGAGTTTCTTTTTCCCCACGAATTACTCGAACAAACCAAGGGCCAATTAGTGAAGACGTGCTCTTCAATTATTTCGTAAAATTATAATGGTTTTTTTGATAAAAGCAGTTACTTTTTCTGTGGTTAAAGGTAACCACCCGTCTTCCTTCACATAGTCCTTAGTAAACTCCCTAAAACTAACAAGAGCCACTATAGTAACTGAAACACCGCGTGCGTAAAAGTCACAAAAATAGACAATAAACCAAACGGGCGGAACAATGCTTGCATGTAAAAATGGCGCGTCTTTCCCACCGCTTAATAATTGATGGCCTCAAACTGCCGAGTTGTGTTGCTCATCCAATATTTACCCCCCGGCAACCTCGTGTTACCGCCTGCTTGATGTTTTATACATACGTATACCCACTTAGCTATAGCATTGATGGTGGATTTCTTTGGTTAGGCAGCGGTTAGCCGACGGGAACTTGAAATTTGCTATGCTTTTGACTACTACTAGATACAGCCTATTTGCGTCCCAGTGCCGGGCACAGGCCGCCTCTCATCACGAGAGGGTTTGGGCTATAGCCCCCACGCGGGTCCAGTGCGGATTGGGGACTTCACATACATCTTTGAATTACTTCGCAGATGCGTGCAGGTTTCCTCACGATGTTGTCCTTCACCGAAAAGCGCTGTGATCAATTCAAATTGAATTTCGCACGAAAGTAGACTTAGAGGTTCGAGTTGGAATCGAACCCCCGCGACCCTGTGCGTGAGGCTGTAGGTCGAACCACTAGGCCACCACGGCTTTTTTGCTTCTGACTGCTATTAGAGAAATTATCATTTTCTAACGTCATGTATCTACAAGGCACTGCTATTGTTTAATTTTATGATAAAAAAGAAAAATAAAGGAATATAAATCCTTCATCGTTATAATATAAATAATATAATTTTCACGACCTATTTGAGTAGGTACTTTTTATAATGGAAAAACCCATGATTTGATAATATCGCCTAAACAATCACAAAAACTTATCTTCAACCGCTGTATCATATTTTCCAGGCAAATAAACAATTTCAAATATCAATGAGCACACTTTCTACACTCAATCAAACTAATCGCCAACAGATGTAAAATACGCACCAAATTGACATTTAAAACGATCATAAATCGTATGTATCGACTAATAAGCAATCGATATCGATAAATTTATGCACGAATCAGGTTTATCGACAGTCGACATCTCATTTATAACGTTGTCACATCCTTATCGTATGGAGATATGCAATAGGCGTAAGTTATGGCCCTATTGTTTCGAATCAATTAGGTGCTAAGTATTGTGATGCATGAATGTGTATGTCAATTTTTGTAAGTATAATTTGTAATGTAACACTTTCCGTTTCCTTGCGTAAAAGCCCAAAAAATATCTAACCTCATTATAAACTAAAGCTAAATACTAAAAACCTTAGCTTTATAGAGTTTATGAACTAGAAACGTTGGGTGGTTAGAAGCTTCAAAAAGGTTTTTATCTTCTTAATAATAATTTGCTCTGCATTCTACAGTAGGTGATAATTTATTGATTAAAGAATACAAAAATGTTAAACTAGAATAATGTGTCTATTTAAAAAATATACCGTCGGTTTTGCCGGTGGTAGGACCACCATCTTAGAAATTACCATCATAGAGGTAACTTGTTCAATCTTATTGTTTTGATGTTTAATAAAGTGTATTTTTAATATATTGTATTCTAAAATTCATATAGGTAAGAACATAACATTTCAAATGCATAATAAATGATGTATAGTGAGTGTGTACTAGTCGATCGTCCTCTCCCATCCCAGAGCGTGTCACTCCTAAACAATTATTTGTGCCCCTTGGTCTTGATCCGTAGTAATGATTATGCAGACCTTAAGCAAGAACTAGACTTCCGAGTTGACATTTTGTACCGCCTTGGTGGTACAAAGGGTGAATCCCGGACTGAGTTCATGCTCGAGATCGGCTACCAAGTCTATTGCTACGGATGATAATACGCTTGCCGTATCAGACGAAAATTCTAAACTGGAATTGTCTGGCTGGGGGGTGCCTATGTTCATGTTCATGTTCATGTGTGTACTGTATAACATTAAAAAAATGCAAAAAAGATAAGTGTTGAATATAAATTCAGGACAGGTTTCGTCCACAGTCAATATTTATTTTTAGACACTTTTGTTTTTACGTAAAGACCAACAAACTATTTAAAAAAATATGTCTAGTCTATTAGAGGATCTAGTATTAGGTATTGTATCTCAAATTTCATCCTAAACAAGTGTCAAATCGTATATTTTTCATTCGCCGAAAACATTGCCTTAGCCTTCTTTGTGCCATAACTTACGATTTTCCAAATTGGCCACTAAGCAACATTTTGGCCGACTTTAAACTAGAATCAAATAATCCGTCACTTAATCTACATAGACCCGGTCAATCTACATTCGGACTCAAATGAATAGCTTTTGTCTATGACAAATGATTCCATATTATCTGGCATATCGGAATAATGACCTGCTTGAGAGCGATGATTTGAA
The DNA here is from genome assembly GCA_963971205.1 of Aethes cnicana. Taxonomy (NCBI): domain Eukaryota; kingdom Metazoa; phylum Arthropoda; class Insecta; order Lepidoptera; family Tortricidae; genus Aethes; species Aethes cnicana. The sequence continues at coordinate 4,604,210 of OZ020294.1, forward strand.
TGTGCCAGCAATGATTTATTTATTGAGACAGGTTAGTGAATACCAGCCAGTATTTTAATAACTACACTCAACAGCAATGAATTCGGATCACTTTGTATAGCATTTTCCACACAAAGTAACCCGAATTCATTGCTGTTGAGTGTACCTACTTAGATGTTGCTAACCTAATGAACTAAGTAGGTAAGAAGAGTTAGTTTTTCTAACGATATGATACATCGCTTAACTGTCTTATCCTTACAATCCATACTTAATATTATACATGCGAAAGTAACTCTGTCTGTCTGTCAGTCTGTTACTTCTTCACGCTCAACCTCTGGACTGATTCAGATGAAATTAGGTATGGAGACAGTTGGAGTCCCGGAAAACAACATAAGCTACTCTTTATTCTAGAAAAACTCACAGTTGCCGCGGGGACGCGATAATAGAATTCCACGCTGGCAAAGTCGCGGACAGACGCTAGTCGTTTATAAAAATTACTATTAAAAAATAAAATTGGAAGTTGGGGTTCAAGAAAAACTAAATATCTATCAAATGAGTGATGTATTGATAAACGTTAACCGTTTTCAATGAACACATTTTCATTCCAAGATTATCGAAAAGAAAATTGATATTTAAAGTAACATCATGTAACATTACAAACCTAAGCGACAACACGTACAGGTTTACACAACTTAGAAGGCGGGTGGATTAAGCAATAATAGACTCTGTGTCAACGGCTTAAGTGCTTCGCCGCGCGCCTTCTAAGTTGTGTCATGCTATAAAATCCGACGTTCACAGTCCAAAAGAATGTTAATGTTATAAAACCGATATTAGAATATCTTAAACTGCATAATAAATCGTGGTTTATCTTTACTCAAATGACTTTTTATTTTAAAGGTTCGACCCGTACTAAAATCGACTGATACTGGTGTAGCCACTTGTAAAACCGACGGGTTAAAATTCCAACATATAAGAAATGTTGAGTTTCAATACTTTCAATCCCTTGAAAAACGGGATGTTTAATTTATTTTTTCATTTTATTCGGGATAACAACGGCGATGATGTTAGTACATCCATATCCATATTAATATTATAAATGCGAAAGTAACTCTGTCAGACAGACAGAGTTACTTTCGCATTTATAATATGTCTGTTACCTCTTCACGCTTCAACCGCTGGACCGATACAGATGAAATTTGGTATGGAGATAGTTCGAGACCCCGGAAAGGACATAGGCTCGGAAAGGAACGCGACAACCGAATTCCACGCGGGCGAAGTCGCGGGCAGAAGCTAGTAATAATATAAATTACATTGAAGTAACGAAAAGCTAATAATAGTTAAGTAATGTTCCAATGGTCAATGAAAGTGACAGGTGCAAATGTATGTATATCAATTACCATTTTTCTTTTAAACAGCAAAACAGATTTAGGTGGTATTGCAGATAGTTCTCAAACTCCCTGATTAGAACGATAAGTTTTATCCAGAAATTAATCGGCATAAATAACGAGCAAGTTACCTGGATATTCAGTTTGAAATTGTTCCACAAAAAGTCGCTAGCGGAAGCTGTACCTACTAACTAGTGCGTAATTTAATTATAAATTATAATTATTTAAGTGTTGTTGGCAGTTCAGTTTCAGCGCCAATAAACATTCTAATTTTAAATTCTAAACCACTACTAGGATCAATTTATTTTGGTATTTCCCGAGCCTTTTTGTAGCGTCTAAAGTTATTAAAAAAAGAGCTGTCATCCTTGCCTTGTCTATGGCATTAGTGGAGGGATTAATCAAACAACCTATCGGCGCCCAGTCGGTTCTCGTTAGCTGATAAACAGACTTAATAAACAATAAGCAAAACAATAAGTAGGAGTTAAGATAACACCCATTAACACCAAAGGCAATGGAATAGACGTAAGTAGATTTAATTTAAATAATATTGTTATGAACTTGCGTTCAAAGAGTCTCGTGACGTAAGCGTCAAGGTGAACCAACCGATGCCTTATTTCATCGCAAAGAGCATCGACGCGGTGGACGAATGGCTGGAAGCGCGGTGTTGCGAGCGGGTGGTCCCGGTTCGATCCTACACAATGGCTACACTTTTTCCATTTGTTTTTCGTATGTGTCCGAGTAAATATTTATTATTTAAATAACTACTCGGCATGCAAGCTGGGGATTCGGACTGACTGCTTTGTGCCGAGCAGACGAGATTTGTGTGCGTTGTTAACGCACGGTATCGAGTGACATTTGAAATTACCCACTTGTGAGTTAAGAAAATTAAGAATTGGAGATTATTTTGGAAATTGCAATTGGAATTAATTACAACCACTGTGGATTTTGAAAGCTACATTTTGTGCTAGTGATAAGTGCTAAATCGAAGGGGTAAGTTAAGTGCAAGTGTTCATTCGCAAGAATAGTTAAGTGCATTTTAGTTGCTGTGGTTAACAAAAATAAACCTTTGTTCTAGCGTAAGGAAATGCCCTTCGTAAGCTGATTAATAATAATCTTCTTCTTGGCGTAGTTCGTCAAGGTCAGAGCGAGTCGGGCAACCTGGATTGGAAGGGATCCCTGGTTTAATCCAAAAAACCCTCCTGGCGCCTAACACAGCATTAGTGATAAGTACTTAGTTTTAAGTTAGTCTTAAATCGTAGTATTAAGAAAATAGCTGGTACACTTATATTTCATCTGCCTGTTATTAGAATAAACAATTTAGTTTGGTTTATACTTGTGTAATTTCCACCTTGCCAACCCATAACAAATGGCGCCCAACGTGGGGCCCGAAGGGAATGTGTTCGGAAAGGGTGTAGGTAATTGGCACGCGAAAGATTTAAAGCCACTAGCATAAAAAAAAAGAAATATCTTGGTCTTTAGTGGTATAACGGAAATTCAAGATATTTTTTTTTCTTGAGGGAGGGGACACATGTTATGAACTTGCGTTCAAAGAGTCTCGTGACGTAAGCGTCAAGGTGAACCAACCGATGCCTTATTTCATCGCAAAGAGCATCGACGCGGTGGACGAATGGCTGGAAGCGCGGTGTTGCGAGCGGGTGGTCCCGGTTCGATCCTACACAATGGCTACACTTTTTCCATTTGTTTTTCGTATGTGTCCGAGTAAATATTTATTATTTAAATAACTACTCGGCATGCAAGCTGGGGATTCGGACTGACTGCTTTGTGCCGAGCAGACGAGATTTGTGTGCGTTGTTAACGCACGGTATCGAGTGACATTTGAAATTACCCACTTGTGAGTTAAGAAAATTAAGAATTGGAGATTATTTTGGAAATTGCAATTGGAATTAATTACAACCACTGTGGATTTTGAAAGCTACATTTTGTGCTAGTGATAAGTGCTAAATCGAAGGGGTAAGTTAAGTGCAAGTGTTCATTCGCAAGAATAGTTAAGTGCATTTTAGTTGCTGTGGTTAACAAAAATAAACCTTTGTTCTAGCGTAAGGAAATGCCCTTCGTAAGCTGATTAATAATAATCTTCTTCTTGGCGTAGTTCGTCAAGGTCAGAGCGAGTCGGGCAACCTGGATTGGAAGGGATCCCTGGTTTAATCCAAAAAACCCTCCTGGCGCCTAACACAGCATTAGTGATAAGTACTTAGTTTTAAGTTAGTCTTAAATCGTAGTATTAAGAAAATAGCTGGTACACTTATATTTCATCTGCCTGTTATTAGAATAAACAATTTAGTTTGGTTTATACTTGTGTAATTTCCACCTTGCCAACCCATAACAAATAGCGCCCAACGTATAAAAACGGTTAGAACGGTTGGCAAGCCGCTGTTTTTTTTTAAAGAAAACGTCGGTACCTTTAGCGTTATTTTTTTTTAAGATATTTATTGGGTTTCGAATCTTTTAGTTCCTTTATTGTTTATGGTGTACTTGTAGTTGAACTTGTATGATATGTGTTTTTTTTTGGTAATTTAATTACTTGTATTGGAGCGAGTAAGAAAACTGTCTTGGTATTTGCTGCATTGAAACGATTTTTGCTATCGGAAGGAGTTAGACAAGTTTAGTTTGTTAAGTTTGGATTACGCATATTTCAAGCAACATACACGTAGTAGTTTTTCAATCATGGATCCTACTTATTTGCTTAAGGATGAGCTAGAGTACGAACTTGCATGTCGAGGAGTTAAAGTAAAAGGGACAGCACCGGTTTTAAGACAGGTATTACGGGAGATTCTAATGGCGGAGCAGTCCCAGGACCCTCCGTTAGAAGTCATATGTCCACATAAGGGTGACCATGATATTGCCTTTGAACAGGAGGTTTGTTCTGCGAAATTGAAAACGCTGTCAAATTATGTTAATGAAATAGTGGGTAAACCGGATAGGGCATTATTTAAACGGTTAATTTCCAGGCTGTATCATGTCGAGAACAGACTAAGTTTACTGCAACAAGATTCAGAAGAGGGTAAACGGAAAAGAGACAGTTTAATGCAGCAATGTCGGACACTCTTAAATAAATTAGAGACACAGGATGACTTAGTGGAGGACGACCATCTGTCGGCTGATAATAAAAGGATTTTGGAGGAGACATTAGGCGATTTAGGGGTACGCATCGTACAGAAAATGGAGATCACAGCAGGTACGTCCAAACGAGTAGACAATATACGGATGGAAGAAACAAAAGAGGAGGTTAAGCACCAAGAAGTAGGAAATAGAAGCGTCAGTTTCGTGACCGGACCATGGGGTAATGAAGCAGCTGGTAGAGCTAGGCTGTTACGAACTTCTACCGTTGACGAAGACCTCCCAAATGCTCCAGTACGGAAATTGGTTCCGATTCATCAGTGGGGGCTAAAGTTCTCTGGAACGGATAGCATGAGCATCAATGCGTTTTTAGAACGTGTAACAGAACTGAAGGATGCTAGAAATGCAACAGATATGGACCTCTGGCGGTACGCCATTGATTTATTCGAAGGAGATGCCCTTATTTGGTATAGGGCTAACAGAGAATACGCTTGCACTTGGACAGACTTGGTTACATTACTTAAACGGGCTTTTCAGAGGCCGTTTTACCAAGATGAGTTACTTGCAGAAATAAAGGCTAGGACACAAGGTAACGATGAGTCGGTACTGATCTATATAGCTGTCATGCAAAACATGTTCAATAGATTGCCAAATTCAATTTCGGATAGAGAGAAGATTACAATTATACTGAGAAATCTACAGCCATATTATCAACGGGCGGTATGTCGGGATGAATTCTATTCTATACCGGATTTGATAAATGTGCTGAGAATAATTGAAAGAACAAAGGTGAATTGCGATACTTTTCAGGCACCTAGGGAAGGTAAGAGTACGTTGGAACCTGATCTTGCTTATAAATCAAGACACGCTATGGATTCAAGAAAAGGGGAAATAATTGAAGTAAAAGAAATATCAGAGACAAAGGCAGTCTCTGGTACTGGGAGACGTTGCTGGAATTGTCGGGAGAGCGGGCATCTTTTCAGAGAGTGTACTATGCCGAGACAGCGACTGTTTTGTTTCAGATGTGGACAGTTCGGGATTACTTCGAATGAGTGCCAGTGTTCGGGAAATGGTCAAGGGAGCAGCTCCAAACCTGCCAATTAGACTTCTCCCTCGGTCGTGATGAAAAAGAATGGCAGGACTGGCTGAATATGATAAGGCAATATTTTTCTCGAAAAGACAATGAGTTGTGTCCCATTGTCCTACAAAAAGAAAACGACAATAGGTCATATATAAAGCTATGTATATTGGGTACTCACTTCGTGGGTCTGTTGGATTCAGGTGCTAATCGGACCGTAATCAACGCAAAGTTTGCAGAAATTTTAAGGGCCATTGGGGTGAAAGGAACTAAGGTAAAACCCTACCAAGTTGTAACGGCCGATGGAGCAGCTCATGGCATAGTTGAGGTATTTGACATTCCTGTAGTGTTCGATGATCAATTCAACGTCGTACCGGCCATGCTGATGCCGAATCTAAAACAGGAATTAATTTTAGGCAAGGATTTCTTTGATACTTTTGGAATTGAACTCCAATTCAAAAGCGATTGCAGAGAATTGGTACAGGTCTGTGACATATCGGTTAAGGAACCGGTCATTACGAGCAAAGAAGACCTGACGGAAGAGCAAAATCTTTGTCTGAACAATTTGATAGAAGTCATGAAGAGTAATATTGGAAATGGTTTGGGTAGAACTCAACTCTTACAGCATACCATAGATACCGGTGATAATAAACCGGTCTACCAAAGACAATACAACTTCTCCCCAGTGGTGAAAGCAGATATTGAAAAAGAGTTGGAGAAAATGCTAAATGATGACGTGGTTGAACCGTCGCACAGTGCGTGGTGTTCCCCGGTTTTATTGGTTAAAAAACCGAATGGCACTAATCGTTTATGTTTAGATAGTAGGCAATTAAACAAAATAACTAAGAGGGACACTTATCCCTTGCCCAGAGTGTCTAACATCATAGACAACCTTCGTAATGCTAAGTTTTTAAGCACAATTGACCTCAACTCTGCTTTTTGGCAAATTCCTCTGGAAGACAACAGTAAAGAAAAAACAGCCTTTGCAGTACCAGGCAGGGGACTGTTTCATTTTAAAGTAATGCCATTTGGGCTAGTCAACGCGTCGCAAACCCAACAAAGGTTGATGGACAAACTATTCCATTCCAACGAGGATAAGGTATGGGCGTACTTAGACGACATTGTTATATGTTCGGCAACCTTTGAGGAACACATACGTCTCATCAATAAGGTAATGAGAGTATTACAGGAAGCTAACTTAACTGTGAACATAGACAAGTGCAGGTTTGCACGTTCGAGCTTGCGATATCTAGGATATATTATCGATAAGGACGGATTAAGAACTGACCCGGAGAAGGTCACAGCAATTATTAATTTCCCCAGGCCTAGAAATTATACTGAGTTAAAAAGGTTCATCGGGTTAGCTAGCTGGTATAGAAGGTTTGTGGAAAATTTCTCAATAGTGGCGGCTCCGCTTCATGATCTCACTAAGGGGAAAAAGAACAAGAAACTAGTCTGGAACGAAGAAGCAGAATCCGCCTTTGTCAAATTAAAGACTCTACTGACATCCACCCCGGTAGTGACATGTCCAGACTACTCCAAGCCCTTCATAATACAGTGTGATGCATCAAGTAATGGGATCGGGGCTGTTCTATGTCAAAAGAATGGAAATGACGAGCAACCCATAGCGTACCTCAGCAGGAAACTCAACGAGAGAGAGAAAAATTACTCCACTTCGGAAAGAGAACTTTTAAGCATAATATACGCCATTGACAAATTTCGGCCATATGTGGATGGAGTACATTTTACCGTGGTAACAGACCACAGCGCACTGCTTTGTTACTACTTACGTCTATTCCATTGCCTTTGGTGTTAATGGGTGTTATCTTAACTCCTACTTATTGTTTTGCTTATTGTTTATTAAGTCTGTTTATCAGCTAACGAGAACCGACTGGGCGCCGATAGGTTGTTTGATTAATCCCTCCACTAATGCCATAGACAAGGCAAGGATGACAGCTCTTTTTTTAATAACTTTAGACGCTACAAAAAGGCTCGGGAAATACCAAAATAAATTGATCCTAGTAGTGGTTTAGAATTTAAAATTAGAATGTTTATTGGCGCTGAAACTGAACTGCCAACAACACTTAAATAATTATAATTTATAATTAAATTACGCACTAGTTAGTAGGTACAGCTTCCGCTAGCGACTTTTTGTGGAACAATTTCAAACTGAATATCCAGGTAACTTGCTCGTTATTTATGCCGATTAATTTCTGGATAAAACTTATCGTTCTAATCAGGGAGTTTGAGAACTATCTGCAATACCACCTAAATCTGTTTTGCTGTTTAAAAGAAAAATGGTAATTGATATACATACATTTGCACCTGTCACTTTCATTGACCATTGGAACATTACTTAACTATTATTAGCTTTTCGTTACTTCAATGTAATTTATATTATTACTAGCTTCTGCCCGCGACTTCGCCCGCGTGGAATTCGGTTGTCGCGTTCCTTTCCGAGCCTATGTCCTTTCCGGGGTCTCGAACTATCTCCATACCAAATTTCATCTGTATCGGTCCAGCGGTTGAAGCGTGAAGAGGTAACAGACATATTATAAATGCGAAAGTAACTCTGTCTGTCTGACAGAGTTACTTTCGCATTTATAATATTAATATGGATATGGATGTACTAACATCATCGCCGTTGTTATCCCGAATAAAATGAAAAAATAAATTAAACATCCCGTTTTTCAAGGGATTGAAAGTATTGAAACTCAACATTTCTTATATGTTGGAATTTTAACCCGTCGGTTTTACAAGTGGCTACACCAGTATCAGTCGATTTTAGTACGGGTCGAACCTTTAAAATAAAAAGTCATTTGAGTAAAGATAAACCACGATTTATTATGCAGTTTAAGATATTCTAATATCGGTTTTATAACATTAACATTCTTTTGGACTGTGAACGTCGGATTTTATAGCATGACACAACTTAGAAGGCGCGCGGCGAAGCACTTAAGCCGTTGACACAGAGTCTATTATTGCTTAATCCACCCGCCTTCTAAGTTGTGTAAACCTGTACGTGTTGTCGCTTAGGTTTGTGGGGGCTAAAGTTCTCTGGAACGGATAGCATGAGCATCAATGCGTTTTTAGAACGTGTAACAGAACTGAAGGATGCTAGAAATGCAACAGATATGGACCTCTGGCGGTACGCCATTGATTTATTCGAAGGAGATGCCCTTATTTGGTATAGGGCTAACAGAGAATACGCTTGCACTTGGACAGACTTGGTTACATTACTTAAACGGGCTTTTCAGAGGCCGTTTTACCAAGATGAGTTACTTGCAGAAATAAAGGCTAGGACACAAGGTAACGATGAGTCGGTACTGATCTATATAGCTGTCATGCAAAACATGTTCAATAGATTGCCAAATTCAATTTCGGATAGAGAGAAGATTACAATTATACTGAGAAATCTACAGCCATATTATCAACGGGCGGTATGTCGGGATGAATTCTATTCTATACCGGATTTGATAAATGTGCTGAGAATAATTGAAAGAACAAAGGTGAATTGCGATACTTTTCAGGCACCTAGGGAAGGTAAGAGTACGTTGGAACCTGATCTTGCTTATAAATCAAGACACGCTATGGATTCAAGAAAAGGGGAAATAATTGAAGTAAAAGAAATATCAGAGACAAAGGCAGTCTCTGGTACTGGGAGACGTTGCTGGAATTGTCGGGAGAGCGGGCATCTTTTCAGAGAGTGTACTATGCCGAGACAGCGACTGTTTTGTTTCAGATGTGGACAGTTCGGGATTACTTCGAATGAGTGCCAGTGTTCGGGAAATGGTCAAGGGAGCAGCTCCAAACCTGCCAATTAGACTTCTCCCTCGGTCGTGATGAAAAAGAATGGCAGGACTGGCTGAATATGATAAGGCAATATTTTTCTCGAAAAGACAATGAGTTGTGTCCCATTGTCCTACAAAAAGAAAACGACAATAGGTCATATATAAAGCTATGTATATTGGGTACTCACTTCGTGGGTCTGTTGGATTCAGGTGCTAATCGGACCGTAATCAACGCAAAGTTTGCAGAAATTTTAAGGGCCATTGGGGTGAAAGGAACTAAGGTAAAACCCTACCAAGTTGTAACGGCCGATGGAGCAGCTCATGGCATAGTTGAGGTATTTGACATTCCTGTAGTGTTCGATGATCAATTCAACGTCGTACCGGCCATGCTGATGCCGAATCTAAAACAGGAATTAATTTTAGGCAAGGATTTCTTTGATACTTTTGGAATTGAACTCCAATTCAAAAGCGATTGCAGAGAATTGGTACAGGTCTGTGACATATCGGTTAAGGAACCGGTCATTACGAGCAAAGAAGACCTGACGGAAGAGCAAAATCTTTGTCTGAACAATTTGATAGAAGTCATGAAGAGTAATATTGGAAATGGTTTGGGTAGAACTCAACTCTTACAGCATACCATAGATACCGGTGATAATAAACCGGTCTACCAAAGACAATACAACTTCTCCCCAGTGGTGAAAGCAGATATTGAAAAAGAGTTGGAGAAAATGCTAAATGATGACGTGGTTGAACCGTCGCACAGTGCGTGGTGTTCCCCGGTTTTATTGGTTAAAAAACCGAATGGCACTAATCGTTTATGTTTAGATAGTAGGCAATTAAACAAAATAACTAAGAGGGACACTTATCCCTTGCCCAGAGTGTCTAACATCATAGACAACCTTCGTAATGCTAAGTTTTTAAGCACAATTGACCTCAACTCTGCTTTTTGGCAAATTCCTCTGGAAGACAACAGTAAAGAAAAAACAGCCTTTGCAGTACCAGGCAGGGGACTGTTTCATTTTAAAGTAATGCCATTTGGGCTAGTCAACGCGTCGCAAACCCAACAAAGGTTGATGGACAAACTATTCCATTCCAACGAGGATAAGGTATGGGCGTACTTAGACGACATTGTTATATGTTCGGCAACCTTTGAGGAACACATACGTCTCATCAATAAGGTAATGAGAGTATTACAGGAAGCTAACTTAACTGTGAACATAGACAAGTGCAGGTTTGCACGTTCGAGCTTGCGATATCTAGGATATATTATCGATAAGGACGGATTAAGAACTGACCCGGAGAAGGTCACAGCAATTATTAATTTCCCCAGGCCTAGAAATTATACTGAGTTAAAAAGGTTCATCGGGTTAGCTAGCTGGTATAGAAGGTTTGTGGAAAATTTCTCAATAGTGGCGGCTCCGCTTCATGATCTCACTAAGGGGAAAAAGAACAAGAAACTAGTCTGGAACGAAGAAGCAGAATCCGCCTTTGTCAAATTAAAGACTCTACTGACATCCACCCCGGTAGTGACATGTCCAGACTACTCCAAGCCCTTCATAATACAGTGTGATGCATCAAGTAATGGGATCGGGGCTGTTCTATGTCAAAAGAATGGAAATGACGAGCAACCCATAGCGTACCTCAGCAGGAAACTCAACGAGAGAGAGAAAAATTACTCCACTTCGGAAAGAGAACTTTTAAGCATAATATACGCCATTGACAAATTTCGGCCATATGTGGATGGAGTACATTTTACCGTGGTAACAGACCACAGCGCACTGCTGTGGCTTCATAAGATGAAGGACCCACATGGCAGGCTGGCGAGATGGGCCATGAAATTGCAGCAGTTTAATTTCGACATTGTTCACCGTCCTGGGAAAAGCCATGTGGTTCCAGATGCATTATCAAGAGGTGTGGACACAGCAGAAATAAATTCTTTAGAGATCTTGGAGCGACACAAAGACGACTGGTATAGATTGAAAGTAAGGTTAACCGTGACTCAAAAGAGACGATCAGACTGGATGGTCTCAAACGGATTGTTATATAGGAAGGTGCAATTACAACAATTTCCAAACGATGCAGACACGTGGAAGTTGTATATACCTCCGGCCTTGAGAGAAAAAGTTCTGAAGGAATGTCATGATGACGTTACATCTGGCCATTTAGGAGTCAAGAAGACTTATTTTAAGATAAAGCTCAGATACTTTTGGCCGAATCTCTTACAGGATGTTAAGGAATACATTAAAAAATGTGAGTGTTGCGCAAAACATAAGGTATCTCAGCAAGCCCCGTTAGGTCTGATGGGACAGCATAGAGAAGTTCAGAGACCCTGGCAGGTAATTTCCCTAGACTTAATGGGCCCCCTTGTAAAAAGCAAAGGTGGAAATACCATGTTGCTAGTGTTGACATGCTGGTTCAGCAAATTTGTCTTACTTTTTCCCTTGAGAACGGGGAAAGCTGACAAGATATGTGAAATAGTAGAGAAACAAATTCTGTTATATGGTGCTCCTCAGGCCATTATTTGTGATAATGGTCGTCAATTTATTTCTCAGCAGTTCAAGGACTTGGCAGAGAAGTACAATAGCAAATTATGGTTTACTCCAAGTTATCATCCACAGAGTAATCCGACAGAGCGGGTGAATCGAGTAATTGGAACCATGATTGCGAGTTACACAAAGCCTGGAAAACATAACACATGGGATATACACTTAGCAGAGATAGGTCATGCTATTAGAACGGCGGTTCACCAAACCACTGGTTTCACACCGTCCTATCTTTTTTTTGGCCGTGAGACGTCTGTGCCCAACCCGAAACTGCCAGAATCATTCGAGCTCTCGCAAAGTATGTTAGACGATACCAACTTGCAGTGCAAGGCAGCTGCTTATGTCAACGAAGTGCGACTCAGGGATGAGACATTTAAGAAAGTACAGCGTCGATTACGGATAGCTCATGACCACAGCTGCAGTTACTACAACACCAAAAGAAGACCATGTGCGTTCAAAATCGGTGATACAGTCTGGAAACGCACTAGATTTCTTTCAAATAGTTCAAATAAGTTTATGTCGAAATTGGCTCCGAAATTTGAACGGGCGATTATAGTAGATAAATTGTCCAATAATATATTCAAGTTACATAATGTGTTCGGAAAGGGTGTAGGTAATTGGCACGCGAAAGATTTAAAGCCACTAGCATAAAAAAAAAGAAATATCTTGGTCTTTAGTGGTATAACGGAAATTCAAGATATTTTTTTTTCTTGAGGGAGGGGACACATGTTATGAACTTGCGTTCAAAGAGTCTCGTGACGTAAGCGTCAAGGTGAACCAACCGATGCCTTATTTCATCGCAAAGAGCATCGACGCGGTGGACGAATGGCTGGAAGCGCGGTGTTGCGAGCGGGTGGTCCCGGTTCGATCCTACACAATGGCTACACTTTTTCCATTTGTTTTTCGTATGTGTCCGAGTAAATATTTATTATTTAAATAACTACTCGGCATGCAAGCTGGGGATTCGGACTGACTGCTTTGTGCCGAGCAGACGAGATTTGTGTGCGTTGTTAACGCACGGTATCGAGTGACATTTGAAATTACCCACTTGTGAGTTAAGAAAATTAAGAATTGGAGATTATTTTGGAAATTGCAATTGGAATTAATTACAACCACTGTGGATTTTGAAAGCTACATTTTGTGCTAGTGATAAGTGCTAAATCGAAGGGGTAAGTTAAGTGCAAGTGTTCATTCGCAAGAATAGTTAAGTGCATTTTAGTTGCTGTGGTTAACAAAAATAAACCTTTGTTCTAGCGTAAGGAAATGCCCTTCGTAAGCTGATTAATAATAATCTTCTTCTTGGCGTAGTTCGTCAAGGTCAGAGCGAGTCGGGCAACCTGGATTGGAAGGGATCCCTGGTTTAATCCAAAAAACCCTCCTGGCGCCTAACACAGCATTAGTGATAAGTACTTAGTTTTAAGTTAGTCTTAAATCGTAGTATTAAGAAAATAGCTGGTACACTTATATTTCATCTGCCTGTTATTAGAATAAACAATTTAGTTTGGTTTATACTTGTGTAATTTCCACCTTGCCAACCCATAACAATATCTAAAGACCAAGTTGAGGTACAGTCAGAACAGAATGCATTTAGTTGAGTTTGGAACGGTAGTTTTGTTGTTACATCGCAATTCGTATTTTTCAACATCACATTTAGATGATTGATTTCTCATTTTAATAATTATTCTATACCCAAAATACTGTTGCTATTGACATCATATTCATTAGAACTACATACTTACTTATCATATTATCGTCTAAAATCTCTAAACACGGCTTTAATCCATTAACACTCATTGTCACTCACAAAAAAAGCCTCAAACAATAACTCCTTTATTCCATTCCATAGCGCAAGAACAGAATCAATATATCGTAGTATCAAAGAGTAGATCACGAGTTTTTTGTTTTTGAATCGTAAAGCAGTGGCATGGCGCCGTGCGTATCGAGCACGCGTTATCGGCTCCGAACACAAACACCGCTTGTCCATTAGAACGTAATCGGCCATGATGCCACCAACACGATTCGGACTGCATTGTCTCGCAGTTTTGAATTTGGAATGTTTTTGTTGGCGTTCGCTCTTCGAACGGGGTTTTTTTTTTCCTGTTGCATGTTGCCAGTATGTTTGATCTTTGTTGCGAAACCTTTTGCGGTGTTTTTGTTATTTATAAATATAATCGATGTTTTTGAACTTACTGAATTAATTGTCTTCTTCCTTCCATACTTTAAGCTCCCGTAACCCTTTACTTAAATAGTTATGAAATCTCTTGTTTATTTACATATTTGGATGATTATTCGGGCGTTTGTTCCGAAACACTTTTGTGGTCCCAAGCATGTAGAAGTAGCTGCTTTCTAAAAACGGCAAAACGGAGTTCATAATATAAGAGTTTTGTTTAAAACATCCTTTCAAGTCAAGTGGCCTATTACCCTCCCTTCTAACCTTAATAATCAATCGATATTTTTTCCAGATTATGTATAAAATATTCTATATTATGTATTAATATGTCGTCAATGCAAATCAGATTTGAACCTCTTATTAGTGGATGTACTTGTAGTTATAACGTCATCTACTTAATGAAAAGTATCAAGTGAAAATACTACTACTTATTACTACAGCCTATTTGCGTCCTCCTCTCGGGCCCAGTGCGGATTGGGGACTTCACACACATCTTGTAATTACTTCGCACATGCATTCTTCACGATGTTTTCCTTCATCGAAAAGCTCAGTGAAAATTCAAATTGAATTTCGCACATAAGCAAACTTAGAGGTGCGAGCCGGAATCGAACCCACGACCCTCTGCACGAGAGGCGGTTGGTTGAACCACTAGGCCACCACGAGCTAAATAACGTGGATTTAAATGGTGAAAATAATTAAAAAGATTTTTCCAAAATATGAGTTGTTGCACATTCAAAATCAAATGCATCATGCAAAACACCGATCGACACACCAGCCAGTAATATCTAATTAACCGGAAATAAGGCAGAACTATCAGTATAATAATATAAATGTTTTCCAGCCAGTGTCATCGTAGCTAAATAATTCACCGCTCCATTTAAAAGCCAACGAACATGTGTATTGATTAAACCATTCTCATTAAATTATGTTAATCGCTGTATCCATCGAGGCCGTGGCGTTTTTTTTTCACTTTTTTTAAAATGCAAATGGCGATTGTGCAACTTTGTACAACGCTGCATGAAGGGCCGTTTATATGAACGACATTTACTGAGGCTCTCCAAGATGTCCATTCCATAGTGTCCCAGTTATTACATACAAATTAATTTCCATTTATTAAAGGAACACATAAATACCAGAAAGAATATCCACAACATGCTTCGTCAAATAGAAAACACCGTAGGTAATCCACAACACGCTTCGTCAAATAACAATCTCAAACACAACTCAAGAATCCGTAGCATACTTCGTCAAAAACACAAGTAGAAATAAATAAATAAAATACACAACACACGTCCATCAACCATCTAAACCTCTGTTCTGGACCGCACCTAATTCAAATGTCCCCATCACACCCGCTGCATTGCCACGCTGAATCGCAATGGACATCTGCTGAACCAACCACGATCCAGAACGAGGGTCACGGCCCCTGTCCACCAGCCGACGCCCCAACTCTTTAAACAAAGACAAAGCCTCAGCACTCCACGGTCCCGCCGTCTCAACCGCGACCGGAACAAAATCGTACGTTGGCTCCAGGGCGGAGTATTTTGCGTGCTTAAATTTAGCAGCGCCCTCCGCCGCCGACCCCGCTGCTTTCATTGTTTGCCTCAAGTGGGACGCAGCAAATGTGCTAACACACGTTGCGTCCCACAAGAGACAACGTCCCCTCCGCCATGGAACCAACGTCAATCCGTCAGGTCTTTTGCCATCAGTACGGCACAACCCTGGAGGCTCTAACACACAAGGGACGTTGGCTGCCACCATGGCCCGACGAACAATTTCATTTAAAGCGTGGTGTCTAGGAAATCGCCCCGCACACCTCTGACAACTGAGGCCGTGGTGACCATTTTCCTCCACCATGACCCCACAACCACAGCGATGCGCCTCACAGACCTTGCAACCCAGCCTCAGAGCCACCGCTATTCTCATGGAGTCAGTGTCCAACAAGGTACCCAACTGTGGTGAAGGCAAAGCGTGCAACCAGGCTCCGGACTCGGGCCTTGCAACGGCTTTCAGACGAGCAAGATCTGCTCCCACCGCACCGTCTACCAAGACGTCATATGCCTGTTTGCACTGCAGGTCGTCCCACTGCCTCTGCACACTAGGGTTAAGAGGCCGTTCTTGTCCTGAAAGCTTATCCGACCACGCCGCTTGCGCCTCTGACACAAAGGAAACACGGAAATTGCCACCATTGAAAGAAAGAATGCGAGTGACAAGATCCAATGCCCCGTGAGCCGAAGCAAGAAAAGCGACCAGCCCCACGTCCTCAAGACGACGAACCCCTAACCCCCCGTAGCGAATGGGCAGAGAAGCTTGGCACCACTGTGTATGGTTGAGACCTATATTGAGCACTGACTCCAATACTGACTTTATTGTTTTGTCAATCCGTTCTACTTCATTCGGAAATAACCAAGTTGGAGTAGTCCGAAGAATGTACACCATTCTTGGCAAAGCGAAACAGTTGCGTAGTAAAGTCAGTGATACATGAGCCGACAAGTTTTCCAGGCGCTCACCCGCCTTCTCAAGAGCCTGATTCTTACTCTGTAAGGCTGCACTAACTCCCTCTGGAAAAATGGGTGCACCCAACAAATAGAAAGAGGACTTATCTATTACTCGAATCCCGGACAGAGTGACCTCGATACTAGGGGCTGGAGGCGCTGACGTATCGCAGGTAAAAATTTCACACTTCCCCGGGTTCACTTCCAACCCAAGATCCTTAAAGGCAGAGACAAGTTTGTTTAAATCGCGCTCAACTTCGTCAGGACTACCTCCTATGGTGCCGTCATCCAAGTACCATACATTAAGCGGTGACTCCAGAGACTCAATCACTTTTTGGATAGCTAAGCAGAAGATCAAAGGCCCCAACGGATCCCCCTGCTGAGCCCCCACCTGCGACTGAACCAACACCTCATCGTAGTAAAGGTTGCAAGGCGCAGAATAACACTGGTGTAGAAAGGGATACAAGGAAGGTACCAAATCTAAAACCTGCCCCAGCAAGATATCCCTCTCTACGCTGTTAAAGGCATTTTTAATGTCGATTTTCACTATGACGTCATCAGATATTTCACGAGCCACAGCGAAAGAACGAACTGCATGGATCGCTGCCTCACAACCTAATACCGTCCCAAATCCTACCTGTTTTGGTTGTAAATAAGCCGCCATTGACTCCCTGACGGAAAAACACCCCAGTTTTGCAGTGAGTCGGCGAAAGGTATTACCCACGGCAATCGGCCTAACCCCTCCGTCCTTTTTGGTAAGTGCGCATAATGACGCCCCATAAAGGTAAGGTATTACCTCCCGACGCACCATGCCCTGAAGTAAGAAATTACATAATTTCGTCAGCGAGCCCAACAAACGATTCCCATTATTCCCCGCAGAAGCCGACGTGAGTTGTTTAAGATGTTGCGGACGCAACCCATCCAAACCGGATGCCGACCCATTGTAAAATGACCCCAGTGCACTGGCTACTTGTTCGGGTGTTACCGAATGAAATGGAGTAGAGCGATTGGGTTCTGGGGGGAATATTAATGGCCTGGATGGTGACGGGTGTTTGGTACGCAAAGACTCAAGCGTGTTGTCATCTGAAGGTGCCAGAGATGAGTCCGATAAAAGAAGACGCACCGCACCCCTCAAATCCCCATCATGAACTTTAGCCTCAATTCTGCGAGTAGTAGTAAGAGACTTCCGCAATCCACCATTCTCCGGAAAATATGGATTCGCGTTAGTAATATTATCTTTGACTTTAGATGTTAAGGATCCTGCACTTGTCTCCGGCACCCTCAAGCAAGAAAAAGAAAAAGTCAACAAGGCACACCAGTCCTCGACACTGTTATTGCGCACACAATTTTCGATGACGTCACATAACTTTCCGGCAGCTTGGCATCGTGCGCCCTTTGGGACATGCCTTAATACTCGCACATTTGCCTTGAGAAACGCCAAATCGTCTAAGTTAGCTGTCCGGTCTGCAGGTGGCCGCGAAGTCCCCTCCACAGACTGAGATGCCGTATTGGCATTCGACAGCGGTAAATTATTCGATTGTGCCGCACCCTTGTGTGCTCGGCTAATATGAACACTGAGACCCCTAGGCACCACATAACGCCTGGGTGAACCCGGGCAATAAGGGCATGCTACTCGAACAGGGCTGGACATTTCCCAAATTCAAACATGTATATTACTACAGGCAATATAAACAATAAATATAAACAATTAATAAATAACCTCCCTATGAATAATATATTTACATGGAACAATTATAATACCTAACAATCAAGATTGTGATCAAGGGAGCAAAAAAAGTCGCAAATAATAAAATGTTAATAATAATAAAATAATAAAACAAGTCAAGAGTAATTAAATGAATGAATGTCTTAAATCGTATGTTATTTACAAAAAATCTAAAGCAAACATAAAAAACAATATGCAAAATAAATTGATAATAACAATAACGATTAAAAATAAAAAAATAAAAACCCTTGTAAATAATAAATGACTAAGACGACAACGAGCGCCCCACAGTCACGGCTTGTGCACGCTCACGCCCTCTCACTCGCACCCGCAGTCCTCCGCCGCCCCAACCGCCCCTCCGTCTCACGCAGCACGGTGCTCGCCGTACGCGCAGCTATCCAGTAACATAGATTCTCAGCGTGGATCAGTTTCCGAACGGCAGTAGGATCGACGCACCTGATTTAACGCTGCAGCCGCTTAGCACTCACGCACAACAACATGCAAATGGCAACACTTCTACCCTCCCGCTCCCGCGATTGGCAGACTTGCGTTGCGCGTCAAAGTCAACTGTCACCAGTTGGACCAACAGTTGATCGAAGATAGACATTTACCATTATTTCGTCGACCGTCGTATTTTTGTCCTTGAAATCCGCTCCATTTCAAACAAAACGGACAAAAACAGTGAACTCGCCACCAAATTGTGATCGAAAATGCTTGCCCGATGCGAACGAAACACTGTCACCACTCGAACTCAAGTACACCGACGATGTAAACACCAACCACTGCTTCGAAAAACTATTATTTACAAATATTTAAATATAAAATTGGTAAGAGCTTCTTCTGTAAGTGCTTCCTTGGCCAGGGTTGCCAGGGAAGTTATTACATTGATTGCAACTTTAGACATCTTCCTCCTTCGATCATAAATACCCATTTATTTATGATCGAAGTCTTCCTCTTATCCATGAAGCGAGAGTAGAATGAGTATGCGTAACGCAGACATATTTATTTTAAAATGAATAAGACTGAAAACTCTAGGGACAAATTGCCCGGCTGTTGTTTGAAGATCCTTGCTTGTTGCTTGGGCATGTAAAAAGAAAATTGTTGCAGTCCGTCCAGTAGATTTCGAGTTAAATCCGGACATACATACATACAGACATTTATTCTAAAAATAAATCGTTCATAATAGTAACCTCGACTTGATAGATCTTTTAATTTTCAAGTTTCAGACGCGACTTCTTCTAATACTTATTAGTATACATAATAGATATGGACGCTTCATATAAGTATATTCCTACGTATCGCATATGACCTCGTTTGCAAACTCCATGGTAGGAAGGAAAAAAGAGACCCTAACCTAAAGCATCTAAAGGTACGGAGACATGTTCAGTCCTCACCTCCACTTGGTCCGCCGGTTCTGGAACCAGGTCTTCACTTGCGCATCTGTCATCTTCAAGGTCTTCGCCAGGCTGGCTCTCTCTGCCGACGCCAGGTACTTCTGTTTGTGGAACCGCTTCTCCAGCTCAGCTATCTGCAGGCGCGTGAAGGAGGTCCTGGGTTTCTTGCGCTTCGGCGGCGTCCGGTTCTGGTACGGGTGCCCGATCCGCCTCGTGATCGGGAAGGAGGCTGGAAGAAAGGAGTCTTGTTAGATTAAGGCGCTGACAAGACCTACTACTACTACTACAGCCTATTTGCGTCCCACTGTTGGGCACAGGCCTCGTCTCATCACGAGAGGGTTTGGGCTAGAGGGTCTGACAAGACCTAAATTGACTTTATTTAAACAGTATCATTACAGTCCGTGGCTCCGCAATTATTTCGTGGTGAGGGTTAAAAAAATACAAACCATGAAGACTGATCACCTATTAAATTCTTAAGACGCTGAAAAGAGCTAATGACCTTGAGCAATCGAAGCAGGCAACTGTCTCAGCGGACAATGTCTGTTTGCATTGGAGGGAGAGGGAAAGCAAGACCGCGGCTTGTGAGCGATATAGAAGATTTAAAAAATCCCACATTGCATGAACAATATAAATTAGCAAATTTTTTGGTATGAGTATGACGGAATAGTGTATTTAATTATAGAAATCTGCGTTAAAAAACTAAACCTATAGAACCGTTTAAATAGGATCATCATTTCAGCCAAAAGACATCCACTGCTGGACATAGGCCTCCCCCAAGGCTCGCCAATCAGACCGGTCCTGTGCTACTTGCTTCCAAATAGCTTAATAGCTTCTTGCTTTAAATAGGATAAGAAGACGTAACTTCACGATTTTTTTTCCTTCGAACCGCATTTCATGAAATCCTCTTTTATGAAATAGCAAGTTTCTCAAGTATATAGTGAATATTAACATATATTTTACTCGCCTTACTCAAATAGTTTCGTGGTATTTATTTTAATCAATTAATGCACTTTGTCGGAGTTTGAGCAAAGAGGTTCCTTTGGAAAAAAAACTTTTTTAATTTGAAATTGTACATTTGACATTAAAACAAATCATATCTCAGTCAAGATTGTAGCAGGTAATTATCACTCATGGTAGGTAGTTTCTATTCTATCTATTCATAAAATCAAAGAAATAAGCTTCATTTACGTAACTATCTTCACGATTCGAACACCGACTTAATAGCTCCATGTATCATTACATACAACTCATGAATAAATAAAAATCTCATTAAACTCGCCGTTAAATTATGTATGTTAAATTGCCTGCACAATTGGTACAAAAGTATGGGTTATTACGCGAACGGATGATCAAAGTTTTCTGCTGTAATAAATCTGAAATTACATGTCCATTCGTGGAAACGGTTTAAGGCAAAATACCTACCTTGTAATCGTACCAACTAGATTGATATATTTATAGCTATACTAGTATTTACTACTACTACTACTACTACAGCCTATTTGCGTCCCACTGCTGGGCACAGGCCTCCCCTCATCATAAGAGGGTTTGGGATATAGTCCCCACGCGGGCCCAGTGCGGATTGGGGACTTCACACACACATCTTTGAATTACTTCGCAGATGCGTGCAGGTTTCCTCACGATGTTTTCCTTCACCGAAAAGCTCAGTGGTAAATTCAAATTGAATTTCGCACATAAGTAAACTTAGAGGTGCGGGGCGGAATCGAACCCCCGACCCTCGGCATGACAAAGTCCCTTGAAAAAAATATAGCTATACTAGTATTTCAAATTAATAAAATATCTACATAGTGACAACATGATGAAAGCTTTGGTAGCTAGCTACCACGGTTTAGCCACCGCCTCACATGCAAAGGGTCGGGGGTTCGAATACTTCGAATCCGGCTCGCACCTCTGAGTTTACTTATGTGCGAAATTCAATTTCAAGTCGAGTTTACCACTGAGCTTTTCGGTGAAGGAAAACTTCGAGGGGAAACTTGCACGCCTCTGCGAAGTAATTTAAGAATGTGAAAAAAAGAAAAACAACCTGAAATCGTAAATACTATGACTCGATAGTTACAATCGCCACGAGATAAATAGAAGCGAAAAAGGTGATCATAAATGCTGACCATGGTCTTACTGTCAAGACGAGAGTAGAGTGCGTGTTCAGATATTTACTTACATAAGTATGTACATATAGAAGAAGAAGAAGAAAAACATTTTATTCGACACAACATCAAATACAATAAGATAAGATAAAAATAGCGGAATACGGTAATACAAATTGTGCCAAAAAGGATCCCACTCAGCATAATGCAGCGGTGAACCGCGGCGCTGGTTTTCAGTGGGACCCTTTATGACTTAAACCTATAGCCGGTGACATCACGAACGCCAGCAAATTAATATAGGTCTCTGATGGCGACTGTACTATAAACAAAACGCTAGAAAACCATAACAACAGCACAACAACTTAAACCATTAAAACAACGTATCTAATCGTTCTCAATCACTCCAAAGTAGCAGTTACACGTAGCTTTTCAAAATTACCAAGATGGCGGACGATTGCATTTTTAAAATTCGAAACTCAATAAATTACGTTTTGTAACCGAGCGCTCTGATTGGTTGGCCGGCGTAATGATCGGTTATAATAGATCGATTTGTATTAAATGATCCATGAGATGAGGATCGTTAAGTATATTCAATGTCGATATAAAATGTTGTTTACGATACCTATTGTAGTGCTTAATGGATCTTCCCTCTTTATGTTTTATCGTGCATTTAAATGTAATGGAAATGTTTTTGTTTGATGGTCATTTTTAAACAGATAGGAAGGACGTAAACTATTCAATATAATATATTTTCATTTTTGAGAGTATATTGTCTTCTCATCTGTAACAAAATCCCAAACGACAACAGTGCAATTTCAATTTCCATTTCATTGTTTTTAGGCTTGAGAAAACATTATGTTGGAAGATTCTCTCCAAATGTCTTTTTTATTTCAAAATATAATTCAACTTTAGTAAATGGCCGACATTTTCTGAATGCGTTAGAACAATAAAATCTCACGATGTTACAGACAATGCGTATAAAACGAATCTTCCTAAACACCATTCTTTAGCGCTCCCCATTCCAAATTCAAATTACGAATGTTTCATTTTTCTTTTCAAATATGGAACCGCATTAAATGGCTTGCTCCCATTGGCTGGCCGGGCGTAATGGCCGCTTCACGTGACCACAAATTATGTAGCAATTGCGAGGGAATACATAACTCGTTGCTTCGAATTGTAAGTTCGCTGTTTAACTTTAAGGCCCGTGTTTTGTACAGAGTTTAATACGTCTATCAAGTTACAGAGTGAAGCGCAAACGGTACCTTCATTTAGTTTCGTGATGAAACTGCCTACTTGTTCTACATTTTCTTTTCACAAAAGTAGAAATTGTTCAAGAAATCATCCACCAAGTAACCTCGAAAACTTGAACCTTGAAAACTTTCTTAAAATAAACTTTTTTTTTTCGAATTCAACGTGATGATTACAAACGCAACCACCACTTTTTCAGGCACTTTTCTAAAAATTATGTTACCATGATACCTCTACTCAAATGGTCAAAAGAAAAAATTTACCCAGTGGTTTCTGTAAAAGATTATTAGATAAATACAGAATGTAACAAAAAATGCATAAATCATCCACGTAACTTCTGAAACCTTGAGGGTCGTTTCTTCTTGTTTAACTCTAAATATTTTGTAAACATCGTGACACTCCGTCATTTTGTTGATTAGCTACTGTTCAGTGTAATCGAGTCCTAGCACGAATCTAGAACGAAGCGAAGGATTATAACTAGGTAGGTACACAAATAATTGGTCTGCGGCTGAAAGGTTAGATGAATTATTTCTATTACAATGTACCTGATATAAAACATTCCAAATTGTACTAATTTTATTTTGTTTCTCTTTGTTCTAGTTGGGTTGGTGACTTATTTGAACAAACTTGGTCTCTTTTCAAAAGTTAACATAAGGAATCGCTTTCATGGAAACAATCATATTTACAAAACTGCCAAAACCCTGCCATTGCCAGGTTGTTCTACTAGATAGTGAAAAAAGAAAATGAAACCTATTTGTAGTGACGTGGCAGAATATAAGTTTAAGATATTTTCATTTAGAAAAGAGAAGGCCAGAAGAAGCACATTTCACTTATCAGTAGTTAGAAAATGTGGCCTGAAAATTAAAGCGTTCTGTGGCATTTGAGTCATTTGAATTATGGTATAATCTTCAACTGTGTGTATGGTATTTGAATCATTACAGAAAATTTGACACAACTGACCTTTAATCTTGTGTAAATTGTGCCCAACACATGAAAAAAGGCAGAAGTCACAACACCCCACAACGGACTCTATATAAAAGCGATTAGTTACGCACTGTCACTCGAGATCAGGGTGGAAAAGGGTGCGTAACAAGGTTCTGCCAACCGTAATAAGGTTAGCGAGTATGATTCATGCGTGTTGGTAGCATTGGGGCGGTTTTGAAAACGATGGATATTGTCTATGGAATGATTGAGTGTGTATACCAAGTATATGTATATAGTTTTATACGTAGTTTATAATATGTAATAATAGTTTACGATATGTAGTTTATAAGCGTTTTAACACGAATCAAGGAACCATCCATTGACATTTTCAATATCCCTGTTTCTAAGCTGAGGATTACTCAATCAACAATTCTTTATGTGAGATTTATCGATTTACTTCATTTAGTTTTTCATATGTTTCACTTGAACTAGAACAGTAAATGTTCTTAAAATACTAAAGTTTTGTCTATATCACGTTTTTTGATCCAACTGTCATGTTTGTGTGTATCTGCTTTGATTTATACTCAATCAACTTTACTGTTTTTATCACTCATAACGTTTCTATCAGTGAGAACCTGTTATTGGCTTTCCGTGACATTATTACCTATGTTAAGCTATTTTGTGATTGTGAGCTGTTGGTTCTCCAATTATAAATAAATAAGTATATAAATAAAAAAGGAATAATTTATGTAAGTAACTAGTATATTTTTAATGATAGATTTTAAGAATGATACATAAATTATCTTATCCATGCAAATAATGACACTCGTTATATATCGTTTGTGGTGTATAAAAAAAACACGTTGGTTATTTTTATTGGAGTAAAAAATGCGCATGTACTTATGTACTTACCTTACTTAACCCAGTGGTGATGTTGAAATCGAAACTGGACAAAATAATTATGAAAAAGAGCAAAAAAGAAATAAGAAGTAGCCTCGGTACCTAATGATTGTTAATTACTCCTCGGGAAAAAGGAATTAAATCGTCGAGAGATATTCTTGGAGAAAAATTAATAAACAAATTAACTTTGAAAAGCTTAAGCGCCGTAACCCTTTTATGATCCCCCGGGAACCCTTTTCAGTTTCGTCAGGCAGTAGCCGAAATAGGGAATGAAATCGTTAAGTAAGTACATTATATTTTTTAACGTTGCCGTACACAAAGCAATAGGAAAATAAAAAATAAGGCTAAAATTAGCATTAATTGAACATATTACTTAAACTTGGTATTTTCTGGTGCTCGACTCACATACATAATATTGCCAATAATTCAATTCAACAAATCGTTCTCTTTAAAAAAATGCATCAAAATGTAACACAAGTTATAAATGTGAAAGTGTGTTTGTTTGTTGGTCCTTCCTTCGCGTCGAACGGAATGGACCGATTTGGATGAAATTTGGCATGGAGATAGTCTGAGACCCTGAAAATAACATAGGATACTTTTTATCCCGATATTTCTACGGGAATTTAATCAGTTTTTTAATACATCTGTAACTATAACCATCTATGTATATGTATAGTACCATCGGGTACGCAACTTCTAAGTCTAGGTATACGCGAGCCGAATTCGCGGGAAACGGCTAGTCATTTATAAACGTAAAAATTACTTAGTGACGTTCTGTATCATCTTGTAAACACCATGATATGGGATTTTAAATGATACTTATAAGAATGAGTACTAAAATTGGGAATAAAAAAAATACACACACCAAACCAGTTCCACAAAAAAATGGCACAAATTTCGTCATGTTTGCACAGAACACCGTGTTCACCGCTCCGTCCCCTCCAAGAAGACGAATGCCTGACGTCTAATTGGGTCGTCCCGGCGGAATAGACGCTCCATCACGCCGTCCAACATTTGTCCGCGCCCCGGTATGATTTGAACCACTGTGCTCGACGTAGTGTTTCGCCCATTTGTATCATTCAAAGTGAAATGTGTTATGAATTTTAACGGAGCTTTTGGAGCGCTGAAAAGCGGATGATTTAGATTAGGTAAGTATAGTTTTTTCGCAATGAAAAATTAATACTATATTTTATACTATACTATACTATCAATAATCCATACTTCCATACTAATATTATACACGTGAAAATGTGTTTGTATGTCCTTCACGTAGAAACGACTAGACCGATTATGATGAAATTTGGTATGGATATAGCTTGAGACCCTAGAAATAGCCGAGTCCGAGTTTTCACCGGGTCAAACCAGTTTTTTCAGTACGACTAGAACTTGCTGGTACGCAAATCCTGAATCTAAGCGGGACGAAATCACGCGCAACGGCTAGTAGTCAATATTTTTTAGGAACAAGTTTTAAATAATATCTATTTATTGCTACGTATTGCAAAAACGATTCAAGTACATATAAATATTTAGTACCTAATAAATTACTGCCAACAAAGAGATAGCTCACGGCTAAACCAGACTATACCAGTCTAAAGACCATATAAGTCTTACAATAGATAATTATTATGATAATACACAAGCAATCCGGTATCTCTGAAACGAATAGCCACCACTAATCGACGCAGTCAGACGTACAAGGGTTCGCAATTATCAAATTCACAACACATAGCTCACTGGCCAGTGCTCAACATTTTCCAATTACAACTGTACTGCAAACGAAAAAAAATGGAAGGCAAAATCCCATGCATATTGCACGCAACAAGCGAATACCGATTCCCCACTAGTTACGTACCGACCGGGAATCGGGAAGGCTCATATTAAATTCAACAGTTGAAAGCACAGTGCAATCGGGATACTGGTTTAGGTTGCATTTTGGACGTTGCACTTGTTTGTGAGAACAAAGGCTTTCGTTTTACTACCTTGGTTTGCCGTAATCCCTGGCCGGCGGCCATATTTTTTTTGCTTGTATTAATGGTTGGTGCAGTAGTAGAATGAATTATTAGTAACCTTGGTCGATATTGGGTTCCGGGTGATTCTCCTCAGCACCAGTATTGTTTGCAGAGAAATATGTGAGAAGAGAGTATTTATTTCTGAAAATATTCAAGTATAAAACGTTAAGTTTATTACAAGTTGATCGCAATGTTTTGTTTTCAACAATTTACGTAGTTGAGGACACTTTGAAGTGAGTTCAGCCATTTTGTTTTTAGTGTTCAGTACCCAAAGGGTAAAACGGGACCGTATAACTAAGACTCTGCTGTCCGTCCGAAATCAGAATCAGAAATGTTTATTTGTGATCACATATAAAAAGATGTCAGGGGCCTATTTCTCAAAAGTATTAGTTTAATAGTCTATTAGTCATTAGTTACTAGTGTTTAAATGACAAGTTCTAATAATTCCTGTTTCTCCAATATTTTTTACTAGACTAGTAACTAATTGTTGTACACGAGTGAAAAATATTACTAATAAGTAGGTAAATTGGTGTGTTTCTTGAAACTATTAGTTTTACTAGTTTATTAGTCATTAGACTCATTATTTACTAGAGATCAAATTACAAGTTCTAATAATTCCTGTTTCTCCAATATTTTTACTAGACTAGTAACTAATAGTGGTAAATGAATGAAAAATATTAGTTAAGATAGGCTGAACGTAATACGCAGCCTATGACTTATGCCAAATTAAAAAAAAAACAGCGATGTAAGTATGCAGTTTTGGCGGGATCGTAAATAAGCAAAAGAGTGGTTTGTTATAAAATACTACATTTACAAAGATCTTTATTCTTCGTATTATATGGATCTAAAAATAATGGTTTTAAAGACTACACGGCTGTCTTGAAAGCAAAATATTTTATTTGGGAGCTTTTCCAGATTGTCTCAGTCAACTGAGTCAACCTTTGCAACCCAGGCCCGATACAAGCTTGGGATCTTCCATTCTCGTGCCTAGTTAACCGAAACCTTTCATTGAATTTTAACGTTACTTCTGCCTCGTAAGGGTTTCTATTCAGATATTGAGTACTGAATCTGACCACATTTTAATTTTTTATCCGGTATTTTAGGTCTAATAAATTGTACTAATAACTTTTACAAGACTGCCGAGACCAATAGCTTTACCCCTGTAATTTACAAGAGTAACAATGAAATTGAATTTTCATGAAACAAAACTGGCTTTACTTGGGTAATATTAGCCAAATATTTATTAGCTGACAACTAGTAACTAATATCTACCATCGTAGATTTCAGAAACGCACACTAATAAAATTGTAAAAAATATTAGTTCCTGGGATCATATTATTAGTATAATAAGCTTGGAGAAACAGGAACTAAGATAATATTTATTAGTTACCAACTAGTAACCAATAATCTACCATCGTAGCTTCCAGAAACGCACACTAATGAACTTGTAAAAAGTATTAGCCCATGGAGTAATATTATTAGACTAATAAACTTCGAGAAATAGGCCCCAGGTTACAATATTAGTTCACTATGATCTGTCCGTCCGTCCCGCGTAGTCGTAGAATTTGCGTTCCCGATGATACTATACATATAGGTTATAGTTATAGAAGTATTGAGAAACAGGCTTGACCCGTGGAAAACCCGTACCCGTTGAAACATCGGGATAAAAAGTATCCGAATGTTATTCCCAGGGTCTCAAACTATCTCCATACCAAATTTCATCTAAATCGTTCCCGTCGTTGCGACATGAAGGAAGGACAAACAAACAAATTAACAAACACACTTTTACATTTATAATATTACTAGCTTTTTCCCGCAACTTCGTATGCGCAGAAATATTAAAAAGTAAAATCCCGATTTGTCCCGTTCCCGTGGGAATTTTGCAAAATCCTTTCTTAGCAAAATCAAATTTCAGCCCGATCCGTCCAGTGGTTTGGGCTGTGCGTTGATAGATCACTATGTCAGTCAGTCAGTCAGTCAGTCACCTTTGAGTTTTATATATTTAGATTAAGTATGGAAGTATGGATGGTACGGAACCCTTCGTGCCCGAGTCTGACTCGCACTTGGCCGGATTTTTATATCATACGCAAGAAATAAAATATACCTTTAGATACTTGGCCTATTTTTACAGGATGTAAGCAATTAATTACTGCAAACTGAGAAACTTTTAGCCTAATGCAATTACGGAACTCAATTTGAACAATAATAGCTGGGCTCCAAAGGTTAAGTAACTTGACAGTTCCAAATAGCGTGTTGCGTACGACGAAAAAAATACAATTTCGGATGTTTTGTACGAAACAGAATCGTTTATGAACAAGTTAATTATGCCTGTGAGAGGTTCACATGGCACAGTGGGCGATTATCCGCACGCTCGCTCATTTGGCTCATTAAAATTTTGTCCGGCGTTGTCATCGGACCGACCACTGTGTAATCTCCGAGGCTGACCATGCCATAATGAGATTGTTTTCAGGTAATTTACGTATGATTTTAGAGCTGCGTGAAATTCGGTTTAGGTGGTTAAATATCGGTTTCATCGTGAATAATGAATTATGTTTTGTCACGAAAAACAAACCAAAATATTTAAGTATGAATTGCGATATCATCCAAAACCTACTTAAAGGTAACAATTAAACTATGGATGTTGGGAATGGTCAGTACCTAAGTATAAGTGCATTTTCGCCATAGTATCTGAAATGAACTTTACTCTCGCATTCATTATAAAATAATAAGATTTTTCAAAAAATAAATTTCTGAGACACGCTTTTATTGCTGACTGTACATTTCTTTGTAAATCCTTCATCTACCCTTCAAGACGAATCAAACGAGTCCAAATTCGATGGGTTTATCTAGTTTTATTACGGAGTTCCTATGACCACCTTCCAGCTTCATCATCAGATCAGCTTCGCGTCATCATAATATTGCATTGTCACGCGATTTACATATTCGTGCAAAATTTCAGCTCAATCGGATATCGGAAAGTGGGTCAAATTTAACTCGCAAGATTCCATTACATAGTTACATACAGGTCGACCTAATAAAAGCGGGTACTTGAACGTACTGTCATCTTACAAACTCCCTTTTAAACCATAGACATAAATAATACTTCGTATGGACCCGGCCTAACGTAGATACATGTCATGTTTCCCCACTTCATTGGTGTCCAATCCAAAGTTAAACTTATATCGTGACACTAAAGCTGGGTCACATTTTTTCAACAACGAGACGAGTTTTTAGATACTGAGAAACAGTTTCGAAAATAGTTTTTTTAAAAACGCTTATTGTCACGCACGCTCGGTGACAGAACTTTGGATTGGACACCGTGGAAGTGGGGACATATTACGTGTACGTTAGACCGGGTCTATATTATTTACGTCTATGTTTTAAACGCTGTTTAATACCAAGCGAAGCAATCTTTATAAAACCACATAAATACGAATATGTATAATATTTTACAGCGATCCCCTGGGACACTCTCGTATATTTACACTTTTGAAATACGTCCCGTTTTATAACCTCTCACGTTATGGATTGGATATAAAATATATCAGCGTATATTTTTATGTAATGTTTTAGGGGTGATGTAAATGTGTATTGATAGGTTGGGTGGGTTTGTGTGCCGTCACAATTTTCTGAGAGGCTGTATTAGTTAATTAAGTTATCTTCCCTCCACTTCGATTTACTACTTAATTTTACACCACCCATCGTTTTTTTTTCTTTTCGCCTTACATACCTACTAAGGTTGACTGCAAGAGATCGCTATTTAGCGGTAAGTCCGCAAGTTGTTTAGCTATTTAGTGTGTACTAGCTGGCGCGGTGAACTTCGTATCACCACGGATTCCCATACAAAGTTATTTTATTTCTAAACTTTCCCAGAATCACGGAGAATAATACAAAAAAATCAGCTAAATCGGTCCAGCATTTCTCGAGCCTTAGCCAGACTAACACACGGCGATTCATTTTTATTTATAAGATTATTTCTGTATTTTCTTTGTTTTTTTTATATGGTGTTCAATAAAGAGTACTTATTGTTGTTGTTATAATTTAAGACAAGAAACATGCAAGAAGCTATAAACGTCTTGAACGCGTTCGCTCCCATTTTTAAGAAAACAGGAGCGAGCTTATATAATAAACGACTACTGTACAACTTAACACAAAGGTGTTAAGTTGTACAGGAGTCGTTTATTAAGCTGAGAATCGGCTAAATTAATTTATGTCTCCGATAGACAGTGGCGGACTAAGGGGGGGGCGGAGGGGGCGGTCCGCCCCGGGCCCCCGATCGTAGGGGGCCCCCAAATCACCAAATAATATACTTAAGGCAAAAAAAACTTGAAAAAATAGTTTCGACCAGGCAGCGGCATAACTGTACCACCTCATGCTCGAGGCCCCGAGGCAAATCTTTCGTTCCTATAGGGCCCCAGCCCCGTTAATTTACAAAATTGTACAACTGAAATTTTTGGATTTTCCTTTCTTTCCTCGTGGCCTCTTGGGCCGGGGCCCCCTCAGCTCAGGTAGTGAATTAGGGAATTTTGCCCGTTCTGCCACGCGCCACTGCCACCCTATTGTTACGCCAATGTTATGGTTTCGACCTATTTGACGAGAGGGCCCCCACGGTCCATTTCATAGATACTTAGTAGAACATCCCAACATTCCCAATTCTAAGGTCCAAGCACTTCATTTTTTCGGAAACAAATTGTCATAATATAAGGCTATGTAATAAGCCCAACGCTCGCGGTACCGTGTTAAGCGCATAATATGGACTCCGTGGGAATATAATGATAATACCTAAATTAATCCAGTAACAGTACATCAGCATGTGGCTTAATGTATAATCCAAGTTTGTGACCTTGAGCGCCGAACGTAACTCAGTAGAAAATTAAAAAAAACATCGAACATTTTGACCCTAATGAACTAGTTTTTGATACTACCTTTTCAGGACGTTTTTAAAGAAGAATTTTAAACTTCAGCCCACTTCTTTGCCCGTGTGGAATTCGGGTATAGCGCTTCTGCGGGAATTATGTGTTTTTCCGGGTTAAAAAGTAGCCTATGTCCTTCTAATCCAGTAACTTTATACATTTGCGTGTGCGCGAAATCCGGTAGTGCTCCCCTACGCTCCCCAAGGAACCTGCATGCCAAATTTCAGCTCTCTACGATGATCCCCGCGACTACGTACGTACCTTAAAATGTAAAAAAAAAAAAAAAAAAAAACCGTTCCTGTCGGAATTTCGGGAAGTCCTTTCTTAGTGCTCCCCTACGCTCCCCAAGGAACCTGCATGCCAAATTTCAGCTCTCTACGATGATCCCCGCGACTACGTACGCGCCTTAAAATGTAATAAACCCATTTTTTCCCGTTCCCGTAGGAATTTCGGGAAGTCCTTTCTTAGTGCTCCCCTACGCTCTCCAAGGAACCTGCATGCCAAATTTCAGCTCTCTACGATGATCCCCGCGACTACGTACGCGCCTTAAAATGTAAAAAAAACATTTTTTCCCGTTCCCGTGGGAATTTCGGGAAGTCCTTTCTTAGTGCTCCCCTACGCTCCCCAAGGAACCTGCATGCCAAATTTCAGATCTCTACGATGTTTCCCGCGACTTCGTACGCGCCTAAACATTAAAATGTAAAAATCCCTTTTTTTCCCGTTCCCGTGGGAATTTGGCAAATCCTTTCTTCTTAGCGGATGCCTACGTCATAACATCTACCTGCATGCCAAATTTCAGCCCGATCCGTCCAGTGGTTTGGGCTGTGCGTTGATAGATCACTATATCAGTCAGTCAGTCACCTTTGAGTTTTATATATTTAGATTATTAAGTATGGATGTATAAATGCAAACGACCACACAGGCCACCTGATGGTAAGCGAACAAATTTCAACGAAATGTGTTAGGTAGTCAGTGCACGGGAGCCTAACATACACCATCAACACATCTACACAGGCAAGGAGGGGGGCCCCATTTCGATTTTCCGCCCCGGGCCCCCGACAGGCTTAGTCCGCCACTGCCGATAGATGTCGCTGTTGCTGTTACGGGCACGTCGATCTTCTACTATCTAAAGTCCCGCTCCTCCGAAATTCAAGAATTCAATGAAATTCAAGAAGCGATAAATCAAAGAATCTGTCAAATAAAAATAACTAAG
Organism: Aethes cnicana; assembly: GCA_963971205.1. NCBI lineage: Eukaryota > Metazoa > Arthropoda > Insecta > Lepidoptera > Tortricidae > Aethes > Aethes cnicana. The sequence continues at coordinate 4,637,158 of OZ020294.1, forward strand.
GGAGGAATCAGGTTCAGGACCAACACACACACACACAAACACATACACACACACATACACACAAATATTTATAAATATCTTTAAATCCATATTGTTTAGTACATATTTTAAATCACAGTGTAACTATTATACTATATTCCTCTTGTTAACCGCACTCGCAGATGGCCAAGATACAGGCTCAGCCTAGTTTGGTCACTGATAGATATTTTCGTGTTTTGTAATAACCCTGTTTTGTAATAAATAAATAAATAAATAAATAAATAAATAAAAAATTCAAAACGCTTCAATTTATTTAAAAAGCTCCACCAACACTCTCAACACATGTGTGCGTGCTGAGACAGACATCAACTATGCGTTGAGAGTGTTGGTGGTGCTTTTTAAATAATAATGAAAAAATTGAAGCGTTTTGAAATGTGAAGGCGCGGGACTTTAGATAGTAGAAGATCCTTACATAAGTTCAAGCGGCGAATTTGTTATTTTGAGAATTTGTATGGAGAATGAAAACGATTTAATTGTATCCTGAGTTTTGCTTTATCTTTCTCACCGAAACCCAAGTGCGACCTTGAACACGTCCCGTACGCTGGCTGGACACTGGCTTCCTCCAAAGCTTATTGCCTGCACTCAGACGGTCCTGTGCCTCTAGCATCCATCGTATTTCTGCAATCTTTACCAGGACGTCGCTCCATCTTGTTGGAGGCTACCTACTTCTAGACCCATCTGCTATCAGTCTTCAGAGCAGTGTGCCCCGCCTATTGCTACTTGAGATTTGCAATTCCTTGGGCTCTACCATCTTCGCGCCAAATTTACAAAACCACAAAATTTCCCCATAAAACAAAGCCAGCAATCCTAATAAAAAAGCGCAACGCATTTTGCGCTTCAATATCAACGAAAGATCGCGTAAACTAAAGGGGAAGCCGGGGTGAATATAACCCCTTATCGTATCATCGCATATCGGGAAGCGTCAAATTTTCATAACGCCCGCGCCTCCCCTAGGAAATGCGGGAAAGTTGGAGGCAGTATCGATGATCGGAAAATATTAAAGTATTCCGATGGATACGTTCACATGGGACCCAAAAGGTCGGATGTTAGAGGATTCTATTTATATTTCCAACTTTATATTTCTTAAGTAAAGACTATTTTTACAAACATTCACTAAATAGATATATACTTTTAATTAGAATGCACTAGATGGTGGCTTCTACTGACTGGTTGAGCATGTGGCGCATATACACTCAACAGTAATGAAAACGGGTCACTTTATATAGGATTTTCCATACAAATTGACCCGTTTTCATTGCTGTTAAGAGTGCGTCTAGTTCTGGCGATTGCGCCGCCCGCCAGTCGCATCCGCGCTTTTGAGGTGCGGAATAAAAAGAACATGCTTTAGTAGGTATAACCATCAAGCGCTCGCTATAGTATTGATCCAAAATGACACATTGTCGGAAGATAGGAACCAAGTACCTAATGAGGGCCACTATATTCCTCCTCGCCAGCTGGCGCCACTGCCCTATGAGGTATCGGCTGTCAACGTCAAAGTTGTGGTTCCAATTACATTGGTGTCAATGTCGATGTGACCTTTGAAGTTTCCGTGTTGCTAATTTAGCTTATAATATGGCATATAATGTGCTAAATTGGCAACAATGCGACTCAAGCGCCTCTAATGGCGAATTCATTCGCGGTGATTCATTGCGCATCTTAGCGAACAATTGGTCGCAGAAGTAGCAAAAAGCCACTCAATAATTGAAGCTGCGGTACGGTAGATAATGGCGGGCGGAAATGGTCACCATTACGGTAACGACCGATCCGATCCAATTATTTCGACTATTGATTCCTTGCCTTTTGTAAAATCGGCTGGTAGAAAGTTGACAGGCTGCATTCCAACCAGAGATTTGCGTGGAAGTGAGTGGTGCGCGGATACGTGGAACGCTGGACTGTGTGTGTTATTCGTGTGTGTCTTAATTCTAAATGAAGAGTTTCTATTGGTTTATAAAAAACACATCCCTCGCTATGCATCCTTGCACATCTTTGGCAGGAACGCAGTATTAAAGCGGCAAGCGGTTTTTTTTTATTTAAATCATTTCAAAGACAGATCAGAAAGCATCAAAAAAAAAAGTTAATTTAGATAGTTACTAAAAAATATTGATTTAAGACTATAAGGCCTGTTATTGACAACTTAAATCATCACGGCTTTACCCGACCCGTTGCTACAGAATTTTACTCTTAATGTAACACCTTATAGTGAATGCCCCTCCAAATTTCTTCAAACTTTAATTAAAGCAGTAAAAATCTTTTACATCACCCTTGGCCGTAAAGTGGGATTTTCTGCCCGCTACGCGGAGAGAAAATCTCACTTCTTGGCCAAGGCAAGATGTAAAACTTTTGACGACAAACCACGGGCGGTAATTCGTAAAGCCCCAGATCACATATTTATGGCCCTCACCTTCGGTTCGGGCCACAGAAACCTGCGATCTGGGACATTTACGAATTCACCACCCTAGGTCTGTAATGTACTATAACAAGCTTCCAATACATTTGCTAGAGCTACCGATGAATATATTTAAGCGAGAATTGTTCAACTGGTTGACATGTAATAATTTCTATAGTATTAATGAATATTTTAATTATAATTGAATAATATGTGTAATCGACATTATTGTTATTTCATCTTTGTATTGTCTCTTTAATGTATTAGGAACTTAGGAAGTTTAGTAGTTAAGAGTATAATATGTTTTTATCCACATTAATGTAAGCTTTCAAACATTTGCATATCTACTATTTATAAGACACTGGCATTATTGATACACATACTCCTGCCTTGTACATCTAAACTATTGTTATTATTTCATTTCAAACTATTAAGGATGATTTTCGAATAACCGATAAGGTCATAATATGGAATTTCACGATAGTGTCTCTGCTATACGAATACTATAAACAGGTAGGTAGGTATATTTTATTGAGTAGAAGATTTAACTGACCTAAGCAGTTAAAAATACATAAAATAAATTAGACGGCCGTAAAATCGAGTTAATTCAATAATAAAACGCTACAAAATGGTGAAAAACATAAAAGCCCACTTAAGACACTTTGTTAATTAGACAATTTTACTGCAGAAGTCGCTGTTTTAAAATGTTAAACTACTTCCTTGTTTACATTAATATGGATTGGCAATGATTTGTTTTTTAATTTAAACTTAGTTTTTAATTTAGTTTAGAATGTTTTAAAGTTAGATGCCTATTCACAAAACCATTGAAATATTGTATGCAATCTGACAGCATGTGTTGAAGGGATAAAACATTTTACATTTGATTTAAAACCTTGTTCTTTATGATTTGAACTATATTATACGATGGACCAATTTGCTTAAAGAGTATGTGTCATCTCATCAAAGGAAGGGATTGACAAATATTTATTACTATAGATTTAGTCATCCATCATAGAGATGTAGGTTTATTTAAGTGATATATTTTTGTATGCACTAATTTTGTCATACCTAAGTATGTGTATTGTGATAAAATCACAAAGTCCCTAATAGTTACCAATCAATGATCATAACCATGTGGATGACATCAACTCATAAAGTACTGCTAGAATATCACACATTTTTTTGAATCCGAAACTTCAACTCATCAATAATTGCCGTATTTTCTCAAATATTTCCGGCTACACGTCATCCTTTGCATACAATACTGTCCTGACAATTCACACTTCGTTCCACGGTCCTAAGATTTGAATTTCAATGCGGGGGTATTTCTAAAGTGGCGAAGATTCTGTCGATTACAGAGTGGGCATCCGGAGGACCCTAGGTGGTCGCAAAAACTCTGGAACCACGAGCCGTCCTGTAATTAGTGGGACGCGTAAATCACTGGCAATTGGCACGCGGCGTGATGCAAATTGGTTTAGCTTTTTTTTTAATTTCGTAGAACGAAGCACATGTGTAACTGGCCTGTGTTAAATTTGAAAAATTGAGAATATGTTGCTATTTTATAGTGTGTAATTCAAGTGTATTTGGTTTTTATTATTTTTTCTAAATTAGTTTTTGAATTAGTGAATTACCTCTAAGTATTGGGTCTATGCTGTACCCACATCATACATTTTCATATACTTTAATAATCATTCATAATTCGTTTTGCGTAATTCAGCACCTGACATAACCAATCATAAAATAAATGAATAAATTATTTTGTGCTATAAAAGCAATTTAGTAATTCATTGAATGTTTAAAAGTAATGGAATTGATGCTTCAAACTATGAAGTCACATAACCAGTGGCGGACTAAGCCTGTCGGGGGCCCGGGGCGGAAAATCGAAATGGGCCCCCTTTCCTTGCCTGTGTAGGTGTTGATGGTGTATGTTAGACTCCCATGCACTGACTACCTAACACATTTAGTTGAAATTTGTTCGCTTACCATCAGGTGGCCTGTGTGGTCGCTTGCATTTATACATCCATACTTAATATTATAAATGTGAAGCGAAAGTAACTTTGACTCTCTGTTGCGTCTTCACGCTCAAATCGCTTCACCAATTTAGACGAAACTTGGTATGGATGGAGATAATTCTAGTCCCGATGAAGGACATAGGCATAGCCTAATTTTTATCCCGAAAAACGTATCTAGTTTCCGCGGGAACGCGAGCGCTACTACCGGATCCTACGCGGACAAAGTCGTGGACAGAAACTAGTCTATTTTCTAATATTATAAATGCGAAAGTAACTCTGTCTGTTACCTCTTCACACTTCAACCGCTGGATCGATTTAGATGAAATCCGGTATGGAGATAGTTCTAGTCTCGGGAATGATCCAGTAATCTTGTCGTTTGAAAGTATGGAGTCGTAAGCGCGAAATCCGTTAGTTCTGATTTTTTGCAGGCGTGTTTATGTTGTTGGTATAATGTATAATCCAAGTTTGCGACCTCGAGCGTCGAGCAACTTTGTCAAAAATAAAAAACATGTGAAAATTTCGGCTGCTTTTCAGATTTTGGCGATTTTGACCCCAAATGACTAGTTTTTGATGCTACCTTCTCAAAACGTTTTTAAAGAAGACTAAATTTGCTATGATATGAGACTAAAACCGTCTCTGTGTACCCAATATTTTCTGAAAAAGCTTTTCAGAATTCATAAATTTTCAGAACTTTGTAATATTTTAGAAGTCACTCGAACAGCTGTAGCAGGATGTGTTTCCAATTACCTCCGTCGAAGTGTGCTAGTGTTGAGCACGAGCGTGTGGGGTCATGAATTGGTAGCATTTTTATATCCTACTAGCTTTTGAAGGCGATTTCGTATGCGCATAATCATCAACATTCAAACTCCCGTTTTTCCCGTTCCCGTAGGAATTTTGGACGATCCTCTCTTAATACACCTCTACACCTCCTAAGAAACCTACATGCCAAATTTCAGCTTCCTACTAGCAGCAGTCTCAGCTGTGCGTCTAAAAGAACTTTGGGGTAACCATCGAACTACTGCCACGTTACCACCCACCTATAGTTACCAGACAACTCTCAGCCAAAACTGATGGTAGTAGAAGGAAGAATTCGTAACTCCACACGAGCAACAATAGCACAATCCGTCGAAGATAATTGGAAAAACATCCCGATAGCGATGTTCGATGACTTCTAAAATATAGCGAAGTTCTGAAAAGCTTTATCTCAGAAAATATTGGGTACACAGAGACGGTTCAAATTTAGTCATCTTTAAAAACTTCCTGAAAAGTTTTTGATACTACATCAAAAACTAGTTCATAAGGGTCAAAATTTTCGATGGTTTTTAAATTTTTTTACTAAGTTACGTTCGGCGCTCAAGGTCACAAACTTGGATTATACATTAGGCCAACATCATAAACAAGTCTGCAAAAAATCAGAGCTACCGAATTTGACCCACATGCTGATGTACTGTTACTAGATTAATTTAGGTATTATCATTATATTGCTACGGAGTCCATATTATGCGCTTAACACGGTACCGCGAGCCTTGGACTTATTACTAATAGCCTTATATTATGACGATTTGTTTCCTTTTGTTTCCGAAAAAATCAAGTGCTTGGACCTTAGAATTGGGAATGTTGGGATGTTTTACCAATAACTACTACAGCCTATTCGCGTCCTACTGCTGGGCACAGGCCTCCTCTCGTCACGAGAGGGCTTGGGCTAATAGTCCCCACGTGGGCCCAGTGCGGATTGGGAACTTCACACACATCTTTGAATTACTTCGCAGATGCGTGCAGGTTTCCTCACGATGTTTTCCTTCACCGAAAAGCTCAGTGGTGAATTCAATGAATTTCGCACATAAGTAAACTTAGAGGTGCAAGCCGGAATCGAACCCCCGACCCTCTGCATGAGAGGCGGTAGGTCGAACCACTAGGCCACCACGGCTTCAACCACCATAACTAAGTATCTATGAAATGGACTGTGGGGGCCCTCTCGTCAACTAGGTCGAAACCAGAACACTGGCGTAACAACATGGTGGCAGTGGCGCGTGGCATAACGGGCAAAATTCCCTAACTCACTACCCGAGCTGAGGGGGCCCCGGCCCATGAGGCCACGAGGAAAGAAAGGAAAATCCAAAAATTTCAGTTGTGAAATTTTGTAAATTAACGCGGCTGGGGCCCTATAGGAACGAAAGATTTGCCTGGGGGCCTCGAGCGTGAGGTGGTACAGTTATGCCGCTGTCTGGTCGAAACTTTTCTTTCAAGTTTTTTTTTGCCTTAAGTACTATATTATTTGGTGATTTGGGGGCCCCCTAGGATCGGGGGCCCGGGGCGGACCGCCCCCGCCGCCCCCACCTTAGTCCGCCACTGCACATAACACTAAGTATTTTGTAAGTATAGCAATTCCTTATGAAAACTCAATATAAAACCTATTGCTATATTGCTTCACTCAACTCACAGAAAAGGCAATTTTAATTTAATCACAACTTAACTTCATCTATCCTCCGAAACCAATTTTGGTAGCCTAATATTTCCGGTCGCTTGAATCACAAAGCGGAACTGGCAACACTTTCTGTGGTCGCACAAAAAAGGGCCCCAGCGACAAATGACCGGCGCCCCCGAGGCGCAAAAAAGGTAAAAACACACTTACGACACTTTCGTGTGTCACCGCACGCGATGGACGCACCGAGTCCGCACAGAATCAAATTGGGTGTCCTTTTGGTTTTTTTGATGATTATTTATTATAAATGCACTTTTTTGGATAGCCATGAAAATTTCTTGTCTGTGTAAAGCATTAATACCTACTCGTAGTACCTACCTACTGTAATTTTATGGTTCGAGAGATAAAATAATAAATCCATACGTACTTAGGTACAGTCAGCAGCAGAAGTAGATAAGCTGTCCAGGTGTTCAAAATGACCTACACACGACCTTATTCTTAAGACGTTAAAGGCGTGTGTAGGTCATTTTGAACACCTGGACAGCTTATCTACTTCTGCTGCTGACTGTACTAATATTATAAATGTGAAAGTGTGTTTGTTTGTTTGTGTGTCCTTCCTTCACGTCGCAACGACGGGACCGATTTAGATGAAATTTGGTTTGGAGATTTGAGACCCTGGGAATAACATAGGATTTTTATCCCGATATTTCCACGGGAACGGGTTTTCCACGGGTCAAACCAGTTTTTCAATACTAACTATACACGGTGGGTCAGAAAATATGGCAAATAATTAACCCACAGTATCGGCTATCGATTCTAAGTATACTGTATAGGTCTTTAATTTTTTTGAGTTGGTAAAAAAATAATATTTTGTATTAGGATTCAGGCGTCGTTCACACAACCAATCCCATATACAATTTTTTTCTTACCAACTCAAAAAAATTAAAGACCTATACAATATACTTGGAATCGATAGCCGATACGGTGGGTTTATTATTTGCCATATTTTTTGACCCACCGTGTATAGTTATGTATTAGTATCATCGGGTACGCAAATTCAAAGTCTACGCGGGACGAAGTTGCGGGCAAACGGCTAGTATCGTATAAATCCCATTCTCATTGTAAACGGGGAGTTTTACGAATAGGTACCTATATGCCTGGATAATATGATTGATGGAAGTACCCCTAGACCTAAAAAGTACTCAAGTACTGGATTTTAATAAATTATTTGTTCTATCATGAAAGTACAAACACATAACTGCGTTAATTTTATCCTGATGCATGAGACCACTAGATCTGGGATCAGCAATGCTAGCAAATTCTAAAATAGGAGGTACCTAATGAAACTTAGGATAACCAACATTGTCTGTCACAATTGCAAGCCGACTGCCGATTTCAACAGAGATCCTGTTTTACCTTTTAATGTTAAGTTTTTTTTTTTTTGGCTGTTTGGGATTCCAGCGTCCTTTGTCGACAGCGCTGTTAAAAAGATTTACGACCGTGACCCTGTTTTATTTTTAAGTGAGTTGTAAGATAACGCCTTACGGTTAGTTAAGTAAACAAGTTAAGTGTGGCTTTTAAATAGTTATCTAATGAGAAGAGGCAGACAATAAACGAAAGCAAGGATTGATATGAAAATTTTAAAATATTTGGAAGTGGAATGGTTTTGGGACAGGAAAGAGTGACTCCGACGGGTTTTTAAATCGCTTAAGATATCGCCCTCAAAAGACTCTGAACAACATTTTATTATAAATCGGAAGAAAACTGAAAGCTATTTCTAGATAGTAATACACGCGTTTGATATTAAATTTGTCTTTGATCTTGAAAGTAGGTAGGTATTATTACGTCTTGCATACAGCTTTTGCAAATATATCAAGAAGACCGTGTCCTGAATTCCGCACAAGCATTGCTTAAAACGAGGGGGATACCTTGTGGCTAGTTGTTTTGCTATTGATCTCATATGCATGAGATAATGATAAATAAATATCAATACCTTCTCTTAAATCATGCGACGGGTAAATAACCACAACACAGGAATACCCAAAGAAGAATGGAACTAAAATCTCTGGAAATAGCTGAAACGATGCTAAAATCTTTGACAAGGTAGAAACCCAATAAGAAGTAAAATTAGTGATATTCCATGAATGTAAAAAAGTTAAGAATGATGTTGAGCTTCATCGTCATCATCATCATAAATATGTTGAGCTTAATACCACACGGCGGACACGGCCTATAAAAGCACGATTTCGAACACAATTCGAATGAAGTGTCAATGTTTGCGTGCGAGGACGTCTGTACACTTGTAAATGTGTGTGTACCACTACGCGGGCCAATGATTCACTTCCCATCTCCGGATGAAACAAATGACGGTAAGGGCGAGTTGAGCGCGAGTTGCGCGCCGGCTAGATTCAGGCGGGTGATTCCGTGGCTATTCTGTATGTAGTAGAGTACTATTACATATTCTGTGCTAATACTAAAAATGCAAATAAGAGACTCGATGAAGACGAAGTTTGCTCAAGTAGCAGAAAGCTTGTAGCCATTAAGATATACTGTCAAGTCAGGCCTCAGTAGATAAACAGTTTATGCACAAGTAGATACACCGCAAATGGCTGAGCAAAAAGTGGCAATACGACCAACCAATAACTGTCAACGGGAAGTGGTCAACGTTGGTAACGTAAACGAGATAGAAAATGATGTTACTACTAGGTTATATAATTATGAAGTGCATTGAAGTTTGCGTTGCTCAAATTGTTCATAATAACAGTGACAATGTAATTATATAAGACTGTCAATCTCCTTAGATATATTACGGCGTAAGTACATCGGAAATAACCAGGGCGATTCAAATTTTCATACTTCACCTGTACCTACAGCGCTATATCTAGATGTGCTCGTGGAGTTCAAATTTGTATGCAGGCTACCTAGGCAGCGACATCTATTATCGCATTTAACACTTATTTCGGGCGTACGGTGATTTCTTTGAAGGTTGTCATTCTAAATTTACCTATATAGTCAAATTGATAAAGTTAAATAGCTTCCGTAAATTTTCCCTAATGATAAAAAATATGCTTGAGAAGTTAAGAAAAAAAAAACATTACGTTGAGTCGCCGTTCAACCTTTTGAACAAATCAATATTTTTATTGACACTATTTCAATTTTCAATAGGTAAAGGTGCCATGGTACCTATATTAATATCAACACTTTACCAGAGATAGCACGTAATAAAATTAAGACCTACCAAATAGATTCACGAGCCATATTATTTAATATTTCATTATCAATGAAATACTTAGGACCTTTGAATGATATCCTAGCAGAAATTCGGTTTAAAAGAGCTACGACGCACATTGACAGGTACAAGTAAAATAATAAGTAGGTAAGTAGTTGGAACTAGTGCTCCTGGTCGTGACCGTGTTTCGTGTACCCGTAGCCGAATCTCCGTTGCCGTGTTACTCGGCAACGGAGATCCGCTCCGTTTGCTCCGTGTGATTCGGCTACGTGTAATTAAGATACGTAGCTACGTGTACACGGAGATACGTATCTTATTTATACGTAGATCGGATCCAGTCGTGTTCAACAACCGAGCGGAGCGGAGCCGAAGCCGAGCGGAGCCGAAGCCGAGATTCGCGGGAACGTAGCCGAATCCAGAAACAGATACGTATCTTTGACGTGACCGTGTAGTACGGGATCTTAGCACCGCCGGTGCTAAGGCTACGTAGCTACGGTTCCGCGTGTAACACGTATATCACAAGCCCTAGTTGGAACTCACCATTCAGTCTATCCTTAACGACCTGGTGCGCGAACGCAGCTGCAGCCGCCTGCCGCATCGGGTCTAGCGCCACTCCCCAAGCACCCAAAGCACCCAGAGCTCTATGAGCCGGAACCCTCACCACCCCAGGGTTGTTGAACCCGTACCCCATACTCAACCCAGGTCTCAGCAACAGCCCAGAATTAGGGTACAAACCGGGCGGATGGGAAAAGTTCAAAGGCATAGTGTCTTTCGCGTCATCCTTCGCACTTTCCGATTCAGTGTCCTCACTTCTATCACTCTCCCCGGAATTCCTCCTCTTCTCTATATCCTCAAAATGCTTCCCTAAAAGCCTTGATATACTAAAAGGCAAATTCACCCTCGGTTGTGTGTCTGTCATGTGTTCGTTTGGAGAATCGTGGTATCTTTCCTGGTAGCTATGGTCGGAGTCACGGTCTTCAGATGCCATGCTCCTGTCACATTGACCCGATAACCTACTGTCAGAATCCACATTGATCTCCTCTTGGTCATCATCTGAATGCACTGATGACGACATTTTCGCCTTTAAAGTTTTCCAATTCTCAAAACACTGGCACTCAAAGTCGCTTCACCGGATTCGACAATCGAAAAACATTTTTAATTCCACATTCAATTTTCGAATTTTATCCGCGAACTCTTATTCCAATTTTGAAACGAGCTCTGTTCGCGCGACCGCCCGCGGCCAAATCGTCACACACAATATCAAACGAAACGAGCCAATCAGAAGCGCCCCCACCGCTTCGAAATTCGAACGCGATAGTTGACCGCACAAACGCCTCAACTATGCCCGTTGAGTGGAACAGTTTCCAACAAAAGCTTAATACGATTTCCAAACATAAAAACTCGTTTGGACTTACTAACTTAAACAGACGATTCGTTCCATCCCTTTCGTGGGGAGTCTCGCTTCAATTGGTTCCCCCCTTCAACTCTATTATTGATTAAACTTGTGCTTTATCTGCTACGTATTAAGATCAAAAATAAGTTTGGTAGCTTTAGCAGTTGCCACGTTCTAAGCAGGCTTGTAAACGGAAAACTTAAGCAAAGCGTTAGTGTAAAAGCGAGACAGCAGCTGCCTAATTGGTTGAGCCACGCTCGAGTTAGAAAGAGACAAGTATATTTTTGTGAATGGGCGTGACCTTTTGTTCTGTAACGCGTCGTTTAAATCTAGTTATGGCCTGACAAATGGTGTACATATTAAGGGGGGGCAATGTTAGGAAACTATTTTTTGAATCTTTTAAGACGGTTAAATTATTTATGTTCGTTGGTCGACCGCCCTCTTCTATAGTAGACAATGCACTTTATAATAAAATAGATCTGGAGTCCGTGTTATGGCGGATAAGGAAGGTTAATGTATTGCAAGAGATAGCTACTTTATGGAATTGGCTACGACAGTTGGATAGCAAAGGGTTTCGAATAGCGATTTGCTTTTACAATAATTTTGTCGATTGAATTTGAAAATGGATTTTATGATTGTTTTGGGTTGTAGCAGTTTGCTGCGCGGCCTTTTATAGCGCTGGGAGTATATTTGTATAGGTACCTACGTAAGTACAATTTGGAAGTTACGGTTATCTTTTCGATGGGGTTTTATTGTTTGTACTTACACTTGGGTAGCGCCATAAGGAAGAAATAATCAAGGTAAATTAATGTACCTATTGATTTGTCGCTTAATTTATTTGAAATCAATGAACTCCAAATGTATCGAATGTAAGTAGATACATTGCCTTCAGACATCATAAACTTAGATACTCGTATAAAATAATATCTAGTGGTTGGGTGCAAATGGAAATACCTAATAAATAGGTATAATAAACCTAATACAAATACTTAATTATAATGTTTCTAGAAGAAGAAAATGTTTCTCTAAAGTTTTCATTAGGTACTAAAAAAAGAAATGAAATTTTTGTTTAAACTTAATTACGATTAATTTTAGTAATATTGGGGTCTCCCAGAAGTAAAGTAACAAAGTTATTTTGAAAAAAATACGATATTTTTTTCCGAAGATTGACTCTACAGGTGAAAAACGCCCGTCAAAATATAGTTTTTTTTTTTTAATTAAGCCTGTACTATCACATTTTCTAGACTTAAATCATGGAATCATGATTGTTTGCGTCTCCCAGGACTCATCACTTGGGTCCACACAGCCACGAGAGTCTAATCATTTATGATGAAAACATTGTCAAATTTCGATTTATTTTCGACATCATATTTTGGCTCGCATTTCCTGGTATTTGGTAATGAAAAGTACCTAATTTAGCAAATCCCTTAACTTCGGGTTATGTGTTTTATTTTATGCACATTGCTACTACTACTACTACTACAGCCTATTTGCGTCCCACTGCTGGGCACAGGCCTCCTCTAGTCACGAGAGGGCTTGGGCTATACCTAGTCCCCACGCGGGCCCAGTGCGGATTGGGAACTTCACACACATCTTTGAATTACTTCGCAGATGCGTGCAGGTTTCCTCATGATGTTTTCCTTCACCGAAAAGGTCAGTGGTGAATTCAATGAATTTCGCACATAAGTAAACTTAGAGGTGCGAGCCGGAATCGAACCCCCGACCCTCTGCATGAGAGGCGGTAGGTCGAACCACTAGGCCACCACGGCTACAAATCCATGGCAGATCTAACACATATCATATCGATGGGGTCAGTTAAAAATAAAACTTTGGAAGTACTTAACTCTTATATCCCGACCCACCGAAACCATTTTCCCCAGGATCATAGACGTAAATAATATAGACCCGGTCTAACGTACACGTAATATGTCCCCACTTCCACGGTGTCCAATCCAAAGTTCTGTCACCGAGCGTGCGTGACAATAAGCTTTTTTAAAAAAACTTTTCTCGAAACTGTTTCTCAGTATCTAAAAACTCGTCTCGTTGTTGAAAAAATGTGACCCAGCTTTAGTGTCACAATATAAGTTTAACTTTGGATTGGACACCAATGAAGTGGGGAAACATGACATGTATCTACGTTAGGCCGGGTCCATACGAAGTATTATTTATGTCTATGCCCAGGATACATTTGAAAAAATACTGGGCCTATATTCGAAGTCTTTAATAGGGATCTCGCTATTCCCTATAGGATCGCTCACGCGTCGCGAGAACTTTAAGCACCTAGATTTCAAGTTCAACTTGACGCGTGAGGGATCCTATAGGGAACAGCGAGATCCCTATTGTTACAACCCTTGGAAAGGCTTTACAATACGATACATGGTTACTTTTTCCCATCCTCTCTTGAGTAAAATTAGTTATGGTTTCCTTTTCTCTTTGAATTCATAATTATGTGTAGGTATTCGACACGTTTTTAACCGACTTAAAAAAAGGAGGTTCTCAGTTTGACCCGTATGTTTTAGTGTCTTAGTATAGAGAATTCAAATAATCTAACGCTGACTCTTAGGTTTACAGATATGACGTGTTGACATTCCATGGCAGTTGTACCTACTTACTTTTTTTTTAAACATATTTTTCAGTATTGAGGAAAATTTTAAAATTGTCTCTTTACTTAAAAAATTTAAAGTCCTTCTGTTTGTCACCTTAAAAACTTTTCTTTAAACAGTTTAAGTACCTACTTACCTACATATTAATTTTATTATTTCCAATAGATTTAAGTACTTATTTACTTCCAATGCTTATCTTACCCATCTTGCCTTTATCTCAACGACGTCAACACTTCTACTACTACTACAGCCTATTTGCGTCCCACTGCTTGGCACAGGCCTCCTCTCATCACGAGAGGGTTTGGGCTATAGTCCCCACGCGGGCCCAGTGCGGATTGGGAACTTCGCAATTGCGTGCAGGTTTCCTCACGATGTTTTCCTTCACCGAAAAGCTCAGTGGTAAATTCAAATTGAATTTCGCACATAAGTAAACTTAGAGGTGCGAGCCGGAATCGAACCCCCGACCCTCGGCATGAGAGGCGGTAGGTCGAACCACTAGGCCACCACGGCTTCTCAACACTTCATTACCGTTAAATTGTTTAAGCACTGAAAAAAACTTCCTTTAGATCCTGTTAATAATTACCTCAATAAAATATACCTCAAGTTACCTAATTAAATCGCCTACACATAAGTAGGTACCTACCTACATTAGGTTATTTCTCAAAATGTTAAAACGATAAACGACGCAGACTTTTTTTTAAACGTGAAAAGGAAAAATCTAACAAATTGATAACGACCGTTTCATTCAAATTTAATCAGTATCTATTAATTAATTACTTCTCTAATTGCTTTCCTTCTTATTCAGTTACTCTGCAAAAATGTTTGTTTTGACTTACTGACTATTAATAGTTTTATTAATTAATCTTCTTTTTTAATATCTTTTCATTTTGTGTTCTTATTAATACTTAAACGAATTTGTTTTTTTTTATTTGTTAAAAATCGTAGGTAGGTTTAACGTCTGGGCTTCATGCGACATCTGTCGACGAATAGTCAAAGCTCTTACTAAAGCGCCCTCAAGCGTTGAGTAGCAGACCTAACAAGCAACAGTAGTTCATTGTTTCGCCGCTGGAGGCGCTACTGGTAGAATATTAAGTTCGTCAATATTATTATTAAGTTAAAACAAATATATATACCAGAATCAGTCAAAGCAAATAGTAACGTATACCGTACTTAGGTAAACTTACGTATACATACCTTACATAGGACCATGAATTTCAAACCATATCTATTTAAGTTTCCATCAGCAGATCGTCAAGAAATAATAAAATAAGTGCTCTAGTAGGTAATAAAATACTATACATACCTACTACTGATTATTACTGTTTATTTATATTTTGTTGTTTTTATTATTAGTTGTTTTGTTCTGTTAGTTGTTTTTTCTTTGTCTCTTGTTCGTGCGTAGCTGGCTGTGGTTTCACCAAATGGTCCTAACGGAAGACCAGCGCTGGCTTTAATGCCAGCATTACGCTGAGTTGGGATCATTTCGTGACCAACCATAACCCGTCTTTTTATGCTTTCATGTTGTGTGTTTATCGTCACGAAAAAATGTTTTTCTTCTTCTTCTTCTATTAATGCTATTCATATTGTCTTTTTAATAGATATTCTGATCTAAAGTACTTACTTAAATTTTGACATTGTAATTACTAGGTACCTATTTGTTTTGTATTGTATAATCGTGGCTAAATTTTATTAATGTTCAATGTGTTTAGAGCTTAAGTTTTATTTCATACACAATCTTGTATTGTTCTGAATAAATAAATAAATCAATCAATCAATCAAAATACTACCTACTATAGCCATTTACGTCCCATACATACCTATTTATTGGAAATTTACACTGTGTAAACACGACGAATTTATACATTGTTTAATTAAGAGCCATTATAAACACGATAGTATACCTAAATCTGTCTGTCTGTTACCTCTTGATCCTAAAACCGGTGGATCGATTTAAGTGAAATACTTACTGATAGATACGGAGATAGTTTGAGTCCCTATGAAGGACATAGCCTTTTTTTATCTTGGACAATCTATAACCGAATTACACACGGACGAAGTTGCGGGCAGAAGCTTAGTCACAAATAAAAGATGGTAGCGTAAAAGGCAACCAATCAGTATAAGTAATTGTGCGTGAAATTGCACTCGGGACATGTTGGTTTATTTCTCAATAGACAAAATACCATGTTATTGTGTTTAGTACTTTTCTTATTTATAAATTCTAGTAAACAAGGTTAGTACCTATGGGATTTAGGGAATGTGCCCATACTAAGTGACTTATTTTTTACCATTTATTCGAAACCTGTGGCCTGTGTGGTCGTTTAGCCTCCCCCACTAGACTTCACATATTATTGTATATTGCATAAAGAAAGAAATTGCTCATATCTATTCATCATCATCATCATCATCAACAGCCCATAGTAGTCCACTGCTGGACGTAGACCTCACCCAATGCACGCCCATGAGCTCTGTCCAAGGCGTGCCGCATCCAATCTACACCGGCCACCTTGCGCAAATCGTCACTCCACCTGGCAACAGGGCGCCCTACACTTCGCTTGCCTTGTCGTGGTCTCCACTCAAGAACGCGTTTACTCCACCGACTATCCGCAGTTCTCGCAGTTCATATTTATTAAATAATCGAAATTAATTTATATATATGGAAAAAATAAACTATAATTTTAATAAATATTTTAAAAATTAGCTTTCACGTGTCAGTTCCTCTCAGGGCGCTAACGATTGGGCTCATAAGAAAGTTCAATGTCACGCAACGGGCACTGGAGAGAGCTATCTATTCTATCTAGTCTAGGGGTTCCTCTGAGTGTTAGAATCAGAAATGATGGTATCCGCAGTATTACGAGTATAACTAAGGGTCACCGATATAGCTCGAAGAATTGGCAGTGGGCGGGGCACATTGCTCGCTGGACTGATGGTCGATGGGGAAAGAAAGTTCTCGAGTGGCGTCCGCGAACTGAAGCCATGGTGGCCTAGTGGTTTTACCTACCGCCTCTCATGCAGAGGGTCGGGGGGTCGATTCCGGCTCGCACCTCTAAGTTAAGTTATTTGAATTTCGCACTGAGCTTTTCGGTGAATGAAAACATCGCGAGGAAACCTGCACGCATCTGCGAAGTGATTCAAAGATGTGCGTGAAGTCCCCAATCCGCGCTGGACCCGCGTGGGGACTAAAGCCCAAATCCCTCTCGTTATGAGAGAAGACCTGTGCCCAGCAGTGGGACGCAAATAGGCTGTAGTAGATAGTAGTAGTAGTAGTCCGCGAACTGGGAGACGAGCTGTCGATTAGGCCTCCAACAAGTCGGAGTGACGACCTGGTGGCCTGGTGGTTGAGTGGCGAGCCTTGGGGGAGGCCTATTTCCAGGCAGTGGACGTTGTTTGGCTGACATGAAGGAATACAATGATGATGATTAAGGTTTTAATTTTAATCGGTCCTTTACTTTAGAACCCCTCAGAAGACTCGAAGAGCCAGTTACAGTAAATCCGAACCTAACAAGGAGGATTTTGAATGGAAAGAATGCCGGTAGCACCAGGCCTTACATGGTACGTTTAAAATGTTACTAGAATTTAAATAAGGATAAGTAATACAGAGTGTTCAATGCCCATCATACGCAATGGCGAGATGGGAAAGAACCGGAAGGGACACGCTAGATGAAGATGACCTACAAGACCTAACGATAGGGATGATAATAGGATTCTGCGAGGCTACAGGAAGGTTCAATGGGGCAACGGCGCTGGGAGCGGATAACCCGTAATCCCAGGGGAGACCGGGGAAATGGGTGAAATGGTTCCGAATGGAGGACCGATCACCCGACTGAAACCAGGCAGTCGTCCCCTTCCATAAATAATATACAGGGTGTCATCATCATCATCATCATTACCATTTCAGCCGAAAGACGTCCACTGCTGAACATAGGCCTACCCCAAGGCGCGCCACTCAGACCAGTCCTGTGCCACTCGCATCCACCGCATTCTCGCGACCTTTACAAGGTCGTCACTAGATCTTGTTGGAGGCCTACCGACAGCTCGTCTACCGGTTCGCGGACGCCACTCGAGAACTTTCAGTCCTTATTTTCGCTCACCACCGGGCTCCACTCGCAACACTGGCATTGGAAACTGCGTTTGCTGTGGTACTTGGATGTAGGTAGGTATAACTGTCAATGCCACCGCGCAAAACGGCCAATGGCAGCCTTAGCCGAAACCAACGTCACTAGCGCCCCTAGCAGGTTTTTCAGTCACGCTGGCTCTCATTAACTAAACACCCCCAGGTATACCTCCGGCAGGCGACAACGGGGCCTCCCCCGGCGGACCCCAACTGGCTGTGCGGGGGGGTGATCATCCACCCCCGCTACATCCTCACCTCAGCAGCCTGCATCCAGGATGTCCCGCACTTCTACGTCATCGCCGGCTTCAAGAGGTGAGTTACCACTTAACACCACAACTTCACTAGTTACTGGTTTACACAACTTAGAAGGCGCGCGGATTAAGCAATATTAGACTCTGCATCAACGGCTTAAGTGCTTCGCCGCGCGCCTTCTAAGTTGTGTCGTGCTATACCACTCTAAGACTGGTGACTCTTGAGTACCACCTCCTTAGTAAGCTCCATTCTTCATGCAAACGTAGTTTTAACGTCAACTGGCTGTAACTTTAAGCTATGATATAACATTGACTATTTTAAAAATATATTTTCTACCGAACCTTTGTCTACTTACTTATTTCTCACCCAACTGCGCCAGAAGCAGGGTTATGTTTTTCGAGTGTATGTATTAATGTATATTTCTTGGCACATTCTGTATCCTAAATGGAATATATGGGTTTTCGGGGGCGAGAAATCGGTCTCATCTCATACCTGGGGAAACCATTTTTCTCTTTTATTCGACTGAGCAAAGCTCGGCCGGTACCTAATATGTAATTATGAAACTCGCATTTCGACAGATGGGCATCACCGTCAAATGCAAGCAAATGTGTTTCAAACGGTCGAAGAAAAGCTGTAGCGAAATTTGTCCATAAAAGTAAGTAGGTACATTATAAATATCCAAATAATAATAATCCATATAGCCCACTCCAAGTCTCTTCCTTCCTCGGCAATAGTTTGGCAACTGGGGACGAGGGCTGTCCGCCAGTACAGCCTCATGTTGTATTGGGAGGACAGATCTCCACAGTTGCGGCCATCTCACTTTTCTAGTAAAAGGTATCAAAAGCCTCTTCATGTTGGCTTCGGCCCCATGAATGCGAATGACCTCATGGGCCCGTGACATGAAAATGTACCAACAAATAATAATAATAATATATTGGGACATTTCACACAAATTGACCTGGCCCAAAACTAAGCGAAGCTTGTACAGCTCGACGCATCTTGTAGAGCACCACTACCATTCAAATTTCGGCCAGATAACCTACCCATTAGTCTTCGGAAAAATGACTGTGACAGTATACGGACGGACGGACGGACACGACGATATTATAAGGGTCTCGTTTTTTGCCATTTAGCTACGGAACCCCGAAAAGTAGGGTCAGGATAAAATTCTATCCTAATCTACCAAATATTCCTAATTACAGATTACATATACGATGGAGGCGACTTCAACAACATTCGTTGGATGGCGAACGATATCGCCATAGTGAAAGTAGACGAGGAATTCAACTTTAAAAGACGAGTGATTGGTTGTTGCTATATACCGCAAATGGTGGCATTTAACAACCAGAGCGCAGACCTCGAGAGGCCGAGGACGGAAGTTACCATTGCCGGATGGGGCACCAGGGAGAAATTTAGTGAAGTAAGTAACAGACTGTTTACGTACCACTGCTGCATACTGGCCTGATCCCATCACGAGAGGTTTTGGGCTTTCTATAGAGTCTCCACAGCCACACGGACTCAGGGGATGCATCGAGCTTAAACAAAAGTGGCGACCAAGCTATAAGATTGGGTGAAAATAGCTAAAAATTAGTTTCCCCACAGATATGAGATCAATAACTACCTATATCATTTCATTTAGGTAGGTACTCTATCTACGTGCATATATATATAACTATATCTTTTTACTAATAAAAAACATAGGTAGAATAGATGTGGAAGAATCAGATGTTGATTCAGTTCACAAGATCAGTTCAAGACAAAGAAAAAATCCATATTCATATTATTTATTACTTTGCGATGTCACGTTGGTTAGGTGTGTGTAATAACTTAATAATAACTTCCTACTTTACAATTTTAGGTAGGAATAAGTAAGCCAGTGAACGCCCGATATCTCCAAGAGTCCAAGTTGTATATAATAACGAAGAAGAATTGCAAGAAAGGTTGGCCAGAGAGGTACCACTACATCATCGACGGAAAGATGATATGCGCCAGGGACGCCGTCGTGCGGAAAACAACATGCGATGTATGGAAATATGCTTTGACTGTAGAATACTCGAAAAAGTTAAAAATCTAAAACAAAGTAGGTACATGCCGCAAAACAGTATCAAAATGTTAAGGATAAGGAGCCTTTTTCGTGCGCCAGACTGGAATAGACGCCCGTTGTTTTGTGTTTCAGTAGCATTGTGCTTTATTTGTTGTAACATCATTGCAACAAAAAAAACATTTTTTTATTTGACGACAGGTTTGGCTCAGTTGGTAGTGAGCCTGCCCTCTGTTCCGACGGTCGGGGATTCGGATCCCAATAGCAAACTTTGAGTGATGAGCACAAATATTTGTACCCGAGTCATGGATGTTGAGTATTTATATATGTATGTATTCCTCTATACACGGTGGGTCAGAAAATATGGCAAATAATTAACCCACCGTATCGGCTATCGATTCTAAGTATATTGTATAGGTCTTTAACTGTTTTTGAGTTGGTAAGAAAAATATGTATATGGGATTGGTTGTGTGAGCGACGCCTGAATCCAATACAATTTTTTTTTTTACCAACTCAAAAAAAATTAAAGACCTATACAATATACTTCGATTCGATCGCCGATACTGTGGGTTAATTATTTGCCATATATTTTCTGACCCACCATGTATAAAGTATTTATGTCGTTGTCTGGCACCCATAGTATAAGCTTTGCTTAGTTTGGGGCTAGGTCAATTTGTGTGAAAAGTCCCTTAATATTCTTATTATTTACAAATTAAAGATAATTAAAATTTAAGATATCGTTAGTCGATTTATATTAGCTATCGATGTACATACTTATGGTGTGTGCACTAACCCTACTGTGTGCATAGCCCCGACTGACATTACACACTTCTAATGACTTTATAGTTGATACCACGAATTCGTCCGAGTCAGATTGTTGCGGGGTTGCTCGTGGCCGTCGTCCAAGATGGTTGACGTTTGTTGAGCTTCCTAATTTTTTACTTGATATATTTTTTAATACCGTACATTTATCATTATTACCGTACACTGCTAGGCCTATAGGCCAATTACTTGACATTGGCAAAATTGTCTTGCACATAGACAGAAGCCATTATTTAAAGAGAAGTACAGATTGTTGCGAAATACTTAATCGTATCTTAAATCCGTGTTTCAGCCGAAAGACAAAAAGTGTCCCGATATAGATCCGGACTACTCGTACGAGGACGAGAAGATGAAGAAAAAGCCGTTGCGCTACCGTAGCCGCAGGACGTTTGAGAACGATTCGCTGATAGTTCATACGGCGGCGCACGGGAACGCCACGCGACGCGCAAGCCTCGACATCGGTGGCTTTTGCGAGGTCAGCCTTCCTTACATTTTCCACGCCAACGACGCATGTGACTGGCCGCAAATCATCATCATCATATATCAGCCGATAGACGTCCACTGCTGGCCAAAGGCCTCCCGAACATTAAATGAGAAAAATTCTGACAGAAAATGGTGACGGTCCCGGAAGGCGCTTGGTGCATACATTTTGTATTAGATCCCGCAGGTCCTTCCGGCTATCTTCCGGAGGGCGTCAGAATTTTTCCGACAGAATTTTCTTATAATGTACTGCCGGATATACCGCCGCAGGTCCAACGCCAATTACCCATTATAGGCGTCAATGGTGTAGTAACTATAGTTGTAGACCTCTGGCCCGCAGAACCATTAGATACAAATAAGTAGCATAGCTATATATATTAAAGGCTCGCTTTCGTTTCATTATCAGATCATTCAGATATTTACTTTATTTAAGTTAAGCAATCCACACGCTCAAGCTCCACAACCACAAGCTCCACGCTCGCACAAGTAGCGCCGAGATCACTTCCCTTAGAGAGGCTATGATTGAGCGGTTGAACTCAGCACTTGGGGTAGTGTCTGACTGGGGCGATGCCAATCTTGTGCAGTTCAACGCTAGTAAAACACAGGCGTGTCTGTTTTCTGCCAAAAAGAGTCCGCTTGGTCTGACTCCAACTCTCCAAAATACACCTTTGCCTTTGTCCGACCATTTAGAGCTGTTGGGTATGGACATATCCTCTAACTTGAGCTTTGGTCGGTCTGTCATGTCCAAAGCGAAAACAGCTGCAAAAAAGCTTGGCATCCTCTCAAAGGTGCGGCGGTACTTCACACCGGAACAGTTGCTCCATTTATACCAAGCACAAGTTCGGTCGTGTATGGAATATTGTAGTTACCTCTGGGATGGCTCTGCAAAGTATCAGCTGGATGCTTTGGACTCGGTAGACCGTCGAGCTAGAAGGATGATTGGTGACGATACGCTCGTTGGAACCAAGCTTCAAAGCTTGGAGCATCGGCGTAGAGTTGCTTGTCTGTCGGTTTTTTACAAGGTGTATTATGGAGAGTGCGCTCAGGAACTTCACGACCTTATACCACCGTCTACCTTTTATCATCGGACTACTAGACGACGGGAGGGTTTCCATCCTCATGTGGTTGAGTTTCCCATGAGTCGTACAAAGCGATGCTCTAAATCTTGTCTTGTTCGCACTGCTAAACTATGGAATTCCCTCCCTGCGTGTGTGTTCCCCAGCTCCTATAATCTTGGTGTATTCAAGTCTAGAGTGAATAGGCATCTTCTGGGTAAGCGTGTTCCACCTTAGACCCTATCATTACTTTCCATCAGGTGTGATCAGGGTCAAACGCAAGCCCATTTGTAATAAAAAAAAAAAAATAATAATAATCATAGCAATCAAACTAATTTATATTCCCGATATATCAGCAACGTTCTCAGAATTTTCTAGAAAGCTTCAAGAGAATAGACATGACAGGCAACTTTTTATGGCGCGACAGTCGTGTCATATCGCTGTCCTTTTGACTCTTTCACGTGAGGAAGGGACAACGATACTAAACTGTCGACAAATTCATCGTCTGTCCCTTCAACCAAGTATATGACTGCTAATGATAAATTAAACTGCCCGCTTTAAAGATATCACTAAAACAAATCATTAAACCAGAGTTTCTTTTAGAACGACCACGGCGGTCCCTTGATGGTTGGTAGAGGCAAGCGCTCCATAGTCATCGGGGTGATCACAGCTTGCCTCATGCAGGAGACGAACCAGCGGTGCCACGGGCCCTTTCTCTTCACCAGCGTATGGCAGAACAGACACCTCATCAACTGCGTCATCAATGACGAGACTGGGTTTGTAACCTCGCCAGTTGGCTACAGAATAAGCAATAGTGCTACCACCGTTGAGAAGAACAAAAGTCATGTTTATAAGTTCAGAAATTATCTGAACTACTGTCTCTTGCTTGCACGCAAAATTGAAACTTAAAGCTGGTGCCAGGGAATGCGTTGACTAAATTCATTTCTGGCGTGTAAAAGTGCCCCCGTGTGGCCAATTTGCTGTAAAAATGATTGAATTTGAATTCGTGCCTTTTGGTGCCTACACAGTAGTAGGTACCTGAGTTGCGAAGAGACACCCTTTCACCTTCGACTTGACTTTGAAAATTGTATTTTAATATGACTGTTACTGCATGTAATAAATGGATTTTAGAACCACGGTAGGTATGCTATAAAAAGTCACAAGTCTAGATCAATGACGAGATTGGGTATGTTTTTGGGAAAATCTGGATTCGGTCTTTAATGCTGAAACACATCAAGGCTACAAAATAATAACAGCCGTGGCTAATCAAGTATTACTTAACTCACAATTTGCTTTTATATTTTCAGGGGAAAAAAATGTCAAGACATCTTCGAGTCACGTAAAATCGGAGTCGAGCAAACTAACTTCGATTGGTCTTCTATACCCGATGGGTATTTATTTTTCACTAGAACTATCTATAAAGAACAAACCAAACCTAAACAAACTAAAAGCCAAACCAAACCCAATATCATCTAAGACCCAGTACACTACGGACAGCTAAAATCTGTCAGATTCTCTATGGAGAAAATGGTCATTATTACCGAGGGGAGCTGGATCTACGCCTTTCCATACAAAATGCCTTGAAAAAAATTATCTGCCCCCCTCTGAATCTGAAGCTGAATATGCGTTCCCCTCCCCCCCTGGGTGAGAAGCTGGGTACTGTACTGGGTGCCTGGAGAGGACAGACGGACAGGCGGAGTTACTTTCGCATTTAGAAAAACTTCTACCCCTATTTACAAATTCGAGTTTTGCCCTAGGTTAG
Source organism: Aethes cnicana (assembly GCA_963971205.1). Lineage (NCBI taxonomy): Eukaryota > Metazoa > Arthropoda > Insecta > Lepidoptera > Tortricidae > Aethes > Aethes cnicana. The sequence goes on from OZ020294.1 coordinate 4,661,765, forward strand.
GAACTTGGGGTTGTTTTAGGATTTGTCCTTAATGTAGCATGGTGGTGTCTTTTATCATATAAGTAACAAACGATTTCTGTTCTCTATACATCAGTAAGGTCCCCAAATTAATTACACATTCTATTTTCTAGATCCCCAAAAGAAGAATTTGTTGAAGAAGCTTTATCACACAGCGCGGAACACAGAGATGATCAAGCTGGTGTTGATGTAAAAGAGAAAGTTGTTGATCAGACTAGAGAAGGACCGAAGGGTGTCTCTACAGTTAAAGCGAAAAAGCCTTGAATTTTAAGCGATAAAACAATTTCAAATAGGCGACAGAAAGAACATGAGGGTTTGTCTACATCTGGACACGTTAGCTGGACATACATTTTGAAAATTACAATCGTAAAGGAAAAGGAACGTACCTAATTGAAGGACTTATCTTATATATATAAATTATCCAAGCAAATTTCCTTCTTTTATTACGAGGCCTAATTGTGCTCAAATTAATATACACATGTACATTCATCAGTAAATTGAAGCGAAAAAATTTAGTACTGTATTAACTTTTTTTTTACCCACAGAAAATTTATTCAGTGAAAAAAAAATGTTTTTAACATAATTGTCAAGTAAACAGAGACAAAGAAACACTTTACGTAAGATTTTTCTTTAACTGCTTCATTGGGTATTTCCGCAATGCCTATTTTATAAGGAGAAGCATCATCACACTATCAATCGCATAACATTTTTTTTTACCTACTCGAAAAAATAAAAACCTAAAAAACATGCTTAGAATCGTTAGCTGATTCTGTGCGTAAAAGATCGTCACAACGTTTTGATCGCTGTTTTAATCGAAAAACGTGGAATGTTAAAAAATATATTATATTTACATTAAAAATTGAGCACTAAATCCATATTAAGCAATTAATCAAGAATCACCTTCCTAAGAAAAGCAAGATTTTATTATATTTCGATTATTGGTTGATTTTACGTTTGTACCTACTCGTAAATAATCATTTCCAATCATGTTTTCAGAGCAGCGTGAAATTATGGTTCCGGCCTGACTTACTCTATTGAATGTCTTTTCTCTATCTTCATACAAAATTTACGGCATCGAGATATGTTTAGAAATGTGTGTTCTTTCAGCTTTTTATTCACTTTATACCAGATTTTAGGTAAGTGTAATTTGATTGTGCAATAGAAGCCAGTTGAACTAAGGATATATCGATAGTGTGTTGCCAGAAAGTTCTCGAATGGCGGTCGTCTGCTGAAAGTTGAGAGGTAGCCCTCCATATTTTTAGATAACTATTATTGTCATTTCTACTAAGGAAGACTTAACTATAGAATCCTTCATTTGTGGAGTAGTGGAAGATGTGGTGCATGTCTTGATGAAGTGGGTCCAGAATGAAACCTTTAGGACAAGATGTGGGACGGTTGAAGTAGACCAATCCATATTGGTTTTCTGAATGATATCTCGGCCTTCCCTATGTCTGGAGAGGCTGAAATGTTTTTAGCTAGGCTAGGTCAAAGTAAAAATTGATTTGTAATTGTAGTCAACAGGGCGATAAAATAGTTGCCCAGCAACAGTCTCCTTAAAGAAGAATGCTACATTTCAGTGCGAGCACGATATATATTGTAAAATTAGTTTAGGTACTTTTTTTAAATAGCTAAAATAGGTACCTAAATTTTTGTAGGTATCCAAGAAGGAATTGCTGCTTCTAGAAAGAATATCATTCCATTTGTACAAAGATGTTGTCTTATGTGGTAGTCATTAGGAAGATTATGAATTTGACCATCATTGATCTATGTAAATAAATAAATAAATGTTCCAGATGCATCTGTAATAGATATATCGACGACTCTGCCGCCAAATGTGGAGGAAATCCTCAAAAAGACCAACGGAAGCAATGTCCGTGAGGCACTCAATCAGACTAGAAGAATCGTCAATGGAGAGGAAGCCCTCACATCAAAGCCTTATATGGTAAGGTGTCTAAAGTTTTAGTTTTCTTGCCAATCATCATAGAAATGATGATGACGATTGCAATGAAATGGTAAGCACACATATTTTAGCATTCAGGGTACGTCTGTTTGTAGCTCTCCAGATGGCTGAATTGACATGCAAAATGTCTTTTCATCCATGTCCATCTAATATGCTGCAAATCAGCAATATTTTTAGATGCAAAGATGCAAGCAGTACATTCATAGGTTAAATACTATTTTCATCTGTGGCACTGGACAGTTCGAGCGGCGAGCCGTGCCGGAAGCCTGTGTTTACTACTAGCGGACGTCTTTCGGCTTACTTAGTTTGAATACTATGATAGCTAGTTATAAATAAAGTAATAAACTTTGTTTATTAACTACTTGTCTATATTCCTCACGAAATGTTTTTATATTCTCAGGTATATCTGAAGCTGCCGATGAACAATCCTAAGTACCGCGACTACCGCCGCTGGTTGTGCGGAGGCGTGATCGTGCACGATGAGTACATACTGACCTCCGCGGCCTGCATCGAGGACGTCAGGAACTTCTATGTAGTTTCTGGGACTTACAAGTGAGAATCTTATCTTGACGATATACTTACTTTGGCCTTGATTGAATGGCTGGTAAAAATCATCATTTATCAGTCCAGTGATCGGTTTTTTGGATTAGACACGGGGTGAACGACCTCAATCATTATGTTAGTATGGATATGCCCCGGGAATCCGGGCTTTATGTTGTTAGAAAAGGCAAAAAAATACAATGTGATTATTTTATTACACTTTAAAACATCTAAGTAGCTGATAGACACGCGTACTTACTCGCCAGCTCATTTGCTGCCACCAAAGCGGCACATTTTGTACCGTTTGGATAAAAGTTCGGCGAGTAAGTACGCGTGTCTATCAGCTAATTTATGGTTACTATAATGTCAATGTCAAGATTTTAAAGTATTTTATAAGCTAATAGTTTGTGGAGGTTTTAATATAGTACTTCTTATGAGGATCTCAAATATATTTTTTTTATTTCCTTTTTGGTCAATACTTTTCGAGTTATTTAAAATAGGCGAAAAATGACCATCCCACCCCCTTATCTCCGAAACTACTGGACCTAAAATTTTGGAAAAAATACGGAGGATATTTATTGACCTATAGATTACAGAAAAATTATGAAGAAGTCCATGGTATTTGAAATCTATCATATAAAAGAGCTTATCTTGTGAAACGGTTTGAAAATGACGTCATTGAAAATAATCAAGGGGTGGAACCCTCTCCACGCGAGTTTAACTCGCTTCTTGGCTGGTTTTTTTTATTTTTGAACGATTTGTTCGGCTTTGCGGGAAACTGTCGTATCTATATTAACTTCTCTACTTGATATCCCGCGAGGGAGAATCCAAATATCCGATCACTGTTTATCACCAAAGGCGTTAATTTACTTATGGCGTTGTCTATCGCCTAAAAATTCGATAATGCGTAGGTCTTTATTTACTTATTATTTGCCTTGAAATGTAGGCAAGCCCGTAACTGACTTCAATCTCAAAAGAAGGGGCCCGTTCTTACTGCCAAAGATATTTTATTAGTATATTCTCTTGGTGAAATGAAATGAGTTTTTTTAATTGAACATCTTATCAATTTAAATTAACAGGCACAGTCCAGAATTTGACCGCCATAACAATCTGTGTATCAAAAACGGTGCAAAGAAAGCCATCTGGAAATGCGTTCCAAGAAGTAAGTAAATCCTTGATCAATTCTAAACTCCCGAGAGCATAAAAATGCAATCAGTCACTGTAAGTTTAATACTAAGAAGATTACATGGATGACAAACTACTGTAGTCATCCATGTACCTAATGCTAAGTTCTGGTAGGTGTGTAAACTTATGAAATACTATTAAAATTTTGTTTTCCACTAATTTAGGATGTCTTACAAACCAAAGACGATTGACACATAAAAATATAAAATGGATACTTTTTTACATTTACATTATTACATGTAGGCCACCATTACATACTTTAAATTAACGATTTGCAAACCATAGAGAACTGAGTCGGTGTAAGTTATGGACACTAGCTAAGAGACTTCCACTTTATATCACAATTCAATAGACTACGTTTTCGACGGCCACGAGAACGACAACATCCGATGGATGAACAACGACATAGCGGTTGTGAAAGTCGAGGACGAGTTCGACTTCAACCGGCGCGTGCGCGGCTGCGACTTCGTGCCCAAGCCGACCTGCTACAACAACCAGAGCCAGAGCTTCGAACAGCCCGGCAACATGGGCTCCATCTCCGGCTGGGGCAGCACTTCCAGGTACAACGACGTAAGTGCAATCATTTGTAAGTGAAAATAGACTCAGAAGAATTCGAGAACACATAGAGAAGCGAAGCGAAAAGTCACACATTTAATGGTATTTGGTAAGCCAAAGTGCGCGAACCAATCCCAAAGCTTAAAAACTTAACATTAAGACTAGGTATTAACTTTATTGACTAAGGTAAGGTGTGGGAAATCCCATGTTCTAATCTATAAAATTCTAATCTATAAAATCGAATAGACCGCCAGTGTTGGAAAAGAATGGAGAAGCTAAAGATGTAGTTCATTAAGGTTAGTATACAATAGTTCTTTGAAGACTTGTAAATGGTGTTTGATAAAACAAACGGCAAAATCGAATTCCATTCTTTAAATGCAGCTGAAGGCGGAGAATAAGGGTGTTGCCTATTTTTTTTTTCAAGTAACTTAAGTTAGCTTAAGTAACCACTAGTAGGCTTATGGCCCAAAGCGTTATTTTTTCATTTTTTAGTATACTTTTTATATTAAAAACCGGCCAAGTACGTGTCGGGCCACGCGCAAATTATAGGGTTCCGAAGTTGAGGATGCCCACAGTACCTTTCTAAGACTTATTAGCATCTAGCTAGCCTGTGGTATGAATGACGTGCCCGCCCGACGCCCCTGCCGCTCGAGAAAAATCATCATTATAAGTTGGTCGACTATTACTCGTAAGTTTGTACAGCCTACTTAGCTCTGATAGTTTTTCTTTCAACTACGTTATATATGCCACAACCGTGATTTTTTTCAGCCATCCAAATACCACCATTTAGCTGGCAGGGGGGGGGGGACACGTGACTCTAACAAAAAATAGCACTTTAAAGCTTAATATTTCACAAACGCATCACTTAATCAAAAAATGGTTTTAATAAACCCACAATATTTTTTTAAGACCTATTCAACGATATGCCGCACCATGGGGTACGCAAGAAAAAAAAATTACATCCCCACTTTACGAGTAGGGGGGGTTCCCTATAAAAAAATATATTTCAAAATTTTATTGTACCACTTTGTCAGCGTAACTGATATGCATATTCATGCCAAATTACAGCTCTCTAGACCTAAGAATCTCCGAGCAATAGTGCGGACAGACGGACGGACATGGCGAAACTATAAGGGTTCCTTGTGGACTTCGGAACCCTAAAAACGTGTACCTTATAAGGCGCGGGAAAAATGGGCGCCAAAACGCTAAGACTTACGTTGTGACGTCATAAGAAATTGCCAAGGGAATGTGATATTATACTTACGTAGATACATACAGCAAGACACAACTTGGAAGGCGCGAGGTGAAGCACTTAAGCTGTTGAACCAGAGTCTATTTTTGCTTAATCCACGCGCCTTCTAAGTTGTGTGAACCTGTACCAAGATGCGAACCGAACCATAGATGAAAATGTATTGTTACTTATCCATAGGTACTCCACTTCTTACTACACAATGACGTCATTACCTAAAGGTTAGCGTTTCGTGTTTCGTGGATAATATACAAGTTTAAAAAGTGAAATAAAAAAGGGAAAAACGGTTTTCTTAGCATTTCTGTGACGGGAAACTAACGTTACATGCTATCATTAGGTACACTTTAATTCAGGTACAGGCAAAATTATTATTATTATTATTTGAAGGTATGCAACATCGTGCCCTCAACCAGCAACATACACTTAACGGAAGTACGATAATAGAAGTTGGCAATGAATAAAATCTTAATGAAAAATAGGTAGCGGTAATTTAGTAGACTAAATCTAGATTCATGAAAGAGAGTCATTAAGGTATTTTAAAATTACGGATCTTATTTCAGTGGGTAAACAACAACAACAGGCGGCAAGCGCTGCAGACAGTAAATCTTCTGGAGACCAGAGTCACGATCCTCCACAAAGCCAAATGCAAGCGGCGCTGGGGCGCTCGGTATTATAACATCATTGACAACTACATGATCTGCACTAAGGACCTTTTACCAGACATGAGTGAAATATGCGAGGTGATTTTTTCAATATAGAATAGGGATGACGACAATTTTTTTTCCCTTAGTCTATCAGGAAGATTACTGGGCAGATCTCAAGCAAGATTTATACTCCAAGTTGACATTTTGTACTACTGAGGTGGTACCAAATGTGAACCCAGGACAGAGGTCATGCTCAAGATCGGCTACCAGGTCTATTGCTACGGATGATAATACGCTGGCCGTATCAGACTGTAAATTCCAAACTGGAATTGTCTGGCTGGGGGGTGCCTATGTTCATGTTCATGTTCACCTGACTGACGGACTAATTAGAATTTCGATTTCTTCACCCTGTCGTCATCCCTATTAACAAATTTGTAAAAATATCGACGAAGGAATTAGCCAATGGGGGCTATCGCGTGTGAATTTGCCACTAGAGGCGCTAGTGTCGCGTGAGGTCCAATACACACATTCACTTTTCACTGGTTTTGGCGGGCTTCGTGACAAATCATAATTTCTTTAATTTACCTGTTGAAAAGTGATCTTCTTCGTGAAATTATCGCAAATACGGATTATTTGGCCTCGGATTATTTTGTTTCAAAGCGTTGACATTCAGTCAACGCTTTGAAACAAAAAAAAAACCGGCCAAGTGCGAGTCGGACTCGCGCACCGAGGGTTCCGTACAAACCTGTAAGGTTTACAAAGTTCGTTCTTTACGACAATCGAGTCATAACTATGGTATTTTTATTGCAAAATGAAATTCATAACATTACAATGGGGAAAGATGGAGTAGCATAAATTTAAGACAAAGATCTTAAAAAATATATATTTTGTAATGTAACTAAAAATTTAAGGTTTTCGGAATTTTTCCTTTATGTGTGCTATAAAACGTTGCTTCATGCCAAATTTCAAGATTCTAGGTCGACTGGAAGTACCCTTTAGGTTTTGATTCCCTTGCGAGTACTTGCGAGTTTCAAAATATGCAGCTTAAATTGCTGTTTCTTTTGATTGCGTTGACATAGAAGTTTGATTTTGTTACAGCTTAAAGGTATTATAGACCTGAGTATTTGGTATGAATTTCAATTTAATACCTCTACGCGTTTATGAGGAAATGGGTAGTAAGGTTAAAATTATTAAAAAAATATATATTATGTGATGTAACTAAAAATTTATGGTTTTCGTAATTTTTCCTTTATCTATGCTATAAGACGTTGCTTCGTACCAAATTTCAAGATTCTGAGTTCACGGGAAGCACCCTGTAGGTTTTGATTCCCTTGCAAGTGTCGAAAATTTGCGGCATAAACGGCTGTATCTTTTGATTGCGTTGGCTTAGAAGTTTTATTTTTTCACAGCTTCAAGGGACAGTAGACCTGAGTAATTGATATAAATTTCAGCTTCATACCTCCACGCGTTCCTGAGAAAAAGGGTCTTGACAGACGGACGGACGGACGGACAGACGGACAACAAAGTGATCCTATAAGGGTTCCGTTTTTTCCTTTTGAGGTACGGAACCCTAAAAAAGCAGAAGAAAACGGAACTCCACTAAATTGCGGAATAGCTACTCGATATGATGATACTTATTTATAATTAATAGCCTTTGACAGCTATACCTCTGGACCTTAGTCAACAGTGGTGCCAACTGGTGAGCAAAGAAACGATAGTCCCCATTCAACATGCTGGAGTGATGTCCTGGCGATTATCTAAAGATCTGACGAATGCTGATAAAAGTGACTAGTATCGGTAGTTGCTTTTAGGGGACGACTGTGTTAATCAATTGTCATCTTTAGGCTAATATTAATGCTGTTGACAATTCCTTGAATATTTTTAATATGAATTAATTAGTGCATATAGAAGTATACATACATACATTATGTATTGCATTTGGGATTATTCCTGTGAGCTTTAAAGTTTCTTTCATCTTTTTCGACGAATTCGATGTCATTGCAGACGCTTCCTTAATGACCCTGTTAAGCGAACTAATTTCCATCGTTATTATAAGAATGAATGCAATAGCGTTTTTTTTTCAGGAAAAATACGTGGATTGTACTGACGTTATGTATTCAGGGGAGTCTGAGGAACCGGTTCTGCGAGTGATCAACCCAGACTCGCCGCGGCTGACGCTGCACAGCCCTTTCCATAATGAGACGCGTCGGCAGGAGGGTAGCGTTGGAAGCAGTGGGGGATTCTGTGAAGTAAGTATAATAATATATCCTAATAATAAGTCTGTAGAAGAAGTCACGTCTGAACTTGAAAATTAAAAGAAACTATCAAGTCGAGGGGACTATATAAACGATACTGAACACAAAATAACGATTTGTAGAAAAAAAATCTGTTTGTATGTGTATGTCCGGATTTAATTCGAAAACTACTGCACGGATTGCAAAAAAAATTAACAAAATTTGCTATGAAGGTATTTTATAACACTGGTCAACATACAGGCTACTTTTTATCCCGGAAAAATGCATAGTTCCCACGGGAATGCTAATTACGAATTCCACGTCGACGAAGTCGTGGGCAGAAGCTAGTAAATGAATAAGTATAGTCTGGAACTGGAGAATCGGCACCAGTTGCGATGGAAGAAATGGTCGTCTTTATTCGTAACTTTCTTTTTCATCTGTAATAGTAGCCAAGAGCTACGTACGCGGCCGAAATCAATGAGTCAATAAACCAAACCCCAATGAATAACTACCTCACCATAATGGTGAGGTAGTTATTTACCAGTCGTATTTACCTGGAGACGCCACCATGCCCTAGATCAATACTTATAAGGCTACTACCTACTTAACAACTTTAAATAATTATCATAATATTAGAGGAGATTATTTTGAAGCTTGTTCCCGCTGAAGGGCTGAGCATAATTAAGAAAAAAAACAGAATCATATTAAAAACCAGCGATAAGTTCAGACGACTAGTAAAACTTAAATTTAATTGACATTGTTACAAAATGGTAAAAACATTATTCTTCTGGTGTGATCATGAAAAGGCCAAAATTTGTATACAATAGAAATAATTGTAACTTAAACTGAAATAGACTGATTAAGAGCCAAAATTAGATTCGGACGTATCCGGAAACAATTAAGTAGCGTCCCGGTTTATTAGGTTCATTATCACTTTGTGAATGTTTTAACATTTCCACCCAGAACGACCACGGTGGCCCGCTGATGTTCGAAGACGGCCCCAGTTCAATGGTGATCGGCATCATCTCCGCCTGCCTCGTGAAGGATCGCACCAACAGGTGCTATGGGCCCTTTCTGTACACCAGCGTTTTCCGGAATCGAGTGCTCATTGACTGTGCTATTTACAAAGATAAGGGGTAATTATTACTGTGCTTTTACAATCAGTTTATCTTCATCATCATCCATCACGACAGCCTATTTACATCCCACTGAATAGAGCATTATACCATTTTTTGAAATGTGGTTTAAAATTATCCTTATGTCGGATTGAGTGACAAGATTTTTTATTTCAATTTTCTGAAGGGCATAAATACAATACCTTGAAAAGTACTTTTAAATTTTCATTTTCAGTTTTTGAGCTAGCCGCCATGTTAGCTGGGTCCGTAACGTCACTAGAATAGTAAATATAAGTACATAGTAACCAAACAAGTAAAGTCAAAACTTTAGTACATTACACACCTAGGGCGGTCAAGTAAAGAAAGTCTCAGATCGCGGGTTATTGAGGCCCGAGCCGGAGGCGAGGGCTATAATCTAGCGGTCTGAGGATTTCTTTACGACCGCCCGTGGTTAGTATACGATTTTACGTCACCACCTGGCCGTGAAGAGGGATTTTTCGTAGCGCCCAAGGGCGGTAAATCCCGCTTTTCGGCTTGGTGTGACGTAAAAATGGTTACTTGTATGTAGCGCTTTGTTTACAGTAGAAGTGACGTCACAGCAGCTAACAATATGGCGCCTACCGTCATAGAGAATAGAGAGTAGAGAGCTGTGGCAGCTCGTCATTCTTTTACACATCGATCGTAGATAAAGTATGAATGTGAGGTGACGAAAACTCCTTGAACTTAATATTTTTACCCAGAATCTGTATTCGGAAACGCCATTGCACCAACAAAAAGTTTTCTGCTCTTGATAATTTGATCGTATACTTTGCCTCGCAGAGTGGATTGCAGCAAGAATTACAGATCAAGCATAACGCACACAGAGACAGAGATGAGCTGGACTGACCATCCTGATGGGTAATATTTTAATTAATTTTGACTTTCTTTTGAGCAATTTTTACCATGTTCGTAACTTCGTAGTTATCATGATCAAATTCATCGTCTATACTCCATACTGCCTCGTTATGCATGATTGTTATGCGTATGTCCAGACAAATGCTTGAACTATTTGATACCTTGTTGAGCTCACCCATCCGCGAATTAAACCTATTTTTTACAACATCTAATGACTTACTGAATATTAATCTAATTTAATAACTTGCAGGCCAAGTAAACACGAAATCAGGAAAATGCGGCGAATGGAAGAGGAGAGGGGAGCAAATGCAACACTCAATAAGACAGACAACCTCAAGAACTCGACAGGACATCCACAACCCAAAGACTAAGCGGTACAGTCTGAGGGCATCATCCTCAGAAGTTTCGACAAATCCCCGACGTAACGTTCTGCTTTGTTAATAAATATGCTTTATTAATATACCTAATGATTATTTTACTTATTTAACCTCTTAATTGAATCCCTCCTGTACATCTCGTGATAAGAAGCAGTGAGATAGCGGGTTGTTGTGGACTACCTTTGAATGTAGTGCCTCCGAAACATGATAAGGTTGTTAGAGCAGTTTATCAGAGAAGATTAATAACGATCTGTATAAGATTAATCACAAACCATTGAAACTGAAGTGAGAAAATATACTGGCTTGATGATTATGACGAAAAAGTACCTATTATAGTATCATCCAAACGCGACAGTCACATAATGTACAATAAATAGTATAGGTACATAATGATGATGATTATGTTGAATAAGGTGAACACGAATCATGAAAATGACAGGGTTTAATAAAAATAAAACATGATACTTCATTGTAATTTTTTTTAATTTTATGACCGGATGTAACGTTGAGACATTTCTAGCTTACTGCAATAACGAATGCCAGCTTTATCCCCATTCAATTTAAAAGGCGGTCGCCGTGAAATTACCTATAAATTTTTTGATGAGTTTTGAATCCAAGATTCTTCTTCTGTGTAACTGTTTTGTATTATGATGAAGTGTGTATTACTTTTATTTAGCACGTTATTGTACTTAGGTAAGTAAAGTGAGCCATCGCTACTAAAGTAGTACCCACACACACAGACACACACAGGTACACAGACACTGTGTCTGTGTACGGTACACGAACATATAAGTACCTCCTACCAACTATTGTAAATGAATTACCAATAGAACTCCAAAAAATTTATTTCGAAGCAAGCAAATCTTTTTTCTATAAATTTAAACAATATTACCTATATTAAGAACCAGCTGGGATGTTTACAATCACATACGGTTACAACTAAATAGCTACTGGTGTAATTGATGCAGATAAACCGCAAGGCTCCCGTACTGCATTTTTGTAAAAATCTCTGTAATTGAAATCTGTTAAAAATAAATTTAAATAAGAAGAATATTATTGTGTAGTCACATTTTTCAATATTGGTGCCTTCATAACCTAGCTCCCAATATTTACCTTCTAAGTGCTGCAAGAATTGATCTACTTATGCTCTTTAACGTATATTTACAGAAGCAATAGCTATCGAAGTAGCAACCCACATTCCAGAGCACGTACAAAAAATAATAAACGGCTCTCGAAGAATTATAAATGGAGCCAGTATTAATGATGGTCGACCGTACATGGTATGCTGACGTAATTTGATTATTCACACACATAATAACACACTAATATAGAATAAAAGTAGGTGCTTGAATATAGATTAAAACCATAATAATATTATGGTTTTATCAAAAACTGTAAGTTGGTTATTATCATCAGAAAACCTTTGTTCCTTAGTCTTATAATCCTGCCCAACCCCATCGGCCATCACATCTGCCATATGATTTTTGATGTAGGTACCATTTTGTCGACTCAAGGCAGTACATTGAGAATGGCGCTTAGTTGTTAGTGTTGCTGATGGTATTACCTGTAAGTCCCCCGTAACCCGTAAGGTCCCCGTCTGGATAGCTAACACCGTCTTTCTCACCAAATTGCCACCAAAATAAAGTGCTGGCACGTTGTGTTCAAGTTAGGGGGTAAGGTAGCGGGTGAAATAGCTAGCAGAAGACCTCAGAGATGAAATGTTACGATTTCTGCAGTGAGCGCTGTGTGCTCATCTTCCTACCCATAATACCAATAACAGTATTCCCAATAATTTTAACACGTTACACTATCATAGACGGCCGGATTGGTCCAGTTGGTAGTGTCCCTGCCTTCTGTTCCGAAGGTCGCGGGTTCGAGTCCCGTTCGGGACAAACTTTGTGTGATGAACACGAATGTTTGTACTCGAGTCATGGATATTTAGTTATTATTATTGTAGGTTCACCTTAAAATGCCGAGATCCAACGCAAAGAAGACTCAATTCCGCACCTGGCTGTGCGGTGGTGTGATCATCCATGAAGAGTATATCCTCACTTCAGCTGCCTGTATCGAGGACGCCGAACATTTCTACGTTATATCTGGGACATACAAGTATGATCCGTGAACCTTTCTACGATTGAAGATTAGTTTTAATTTTGACTTTTTCGTGGCATTATAGTTATGCCAATAAGCTTTCCTACTTCGTAAGTAAGTCAAAGCGAGTCACAAAAAAAAATCTATTAAGGAAGGAATCTAGGATCTCTGTAAGATTATCATTGGTTTATATAGTAAAACTGATAAACAGGCAGGCATTTATAACACCAGAAGCACCAATTAATAGTTTATGCCGCCAACCAATGCGTTGCAGCCCATGTACTTTACGAATATTTTTATTTTTGGCATCGTTCACCCAACAGATACTCGGATGAAGACGATGTTTACACCAGTCAATGTATAAAAAACGGTGCCAAAAAAGCTATTTGGAAATGCATACCTAAAAGTAAGTATTAATAATGGCAATGCGTCTAAGGTAACGTAAACATAAGCTGCTTCTTACCTCTTAGGCTATTCGACAAATTCATTGTTTTTAAAAGTTACTTTGGCTTGTGGTGCAGGACTCACAGATTATAGCAATTTCTTCCAGCCTTTTGCGTTTTGTAGCAACTTACTTTCCTTAATTAATTACCCATCGTTGATTTGCTGGTTCAAACTAATTGCTGGTAACTAAGCTATTATATGAGATCTCGTTATTCGCAGACTACTGTTTCGACGGTCACGAGAACGACAACATCCGATGGATGAACAACGACATAGCCGTTGTCAAGGTCGAGGATGGTTTCGACTTTGAGCGGCGCGTGCGCGGCTGTGACTTCGTGCCGAAGCCCATCTGCTACAACAACCAGAGCTTGACCCTCGAGAACCCGGGGACTGTTGCCAGTGTAGCCGGGTGGGGTACCACCGCTAAGTATTCGGACGTAAGTGAAATTTTATTATATAGTTTTCATTTTATCACATAAGATTCGACAAAAGGTCATCGACAAACAAATTCATCGTGCAATTGAGAAGGTTGACTAAACTGATTAAAAAAATGAATAATTTCTCACACATATGTTTATAAAATAGTGTTGGTACTGTACTAAACCTAATGTAGGTAATGAGCAGAAAAAGATAATTTCAGAGATTGTTGTGAAACTTGGTTTGTTTGATCAAACTACTTAGCACACACCAAACATTTTCGTACCGAGGGTTCAAACCACGCTGAAAAGTCAAGATCGAAGTGATTGATTACCCAACCGCGTATTTTTTTAATGGAGATCCATTACACCAATGACCAAAACAAAATGTTCGGAACCGGTTTGTAATTCATTTGGACTGACATCGTGTGTGAATTGAATTTTGCGCACAATTTTTCTTAGTCCATTTCGATCTCAACTGGACGGTTTGGCTTCTTTCAAATCAAAGGTCTTACGCATTACGCGGGCAGATATTTTCACACTATTCAAAGATGATTAAATAAATAACTACTACTACTACTACTGCAGCCTATTTGCGTCCCACTGCTGGGCACAGGCCTCCTCTCATCACGAGAGGGTTTGGGTTATAGTCCCCACGCGGGCCCAGTGCGGATTGGGGACTTCACACACATCTTTGAATTACTTCGCAGATGCATGCAAGCCGTGGTGGCCTAGTGGTTCGACCTACCGCCTCTCATGCAGAGGGTCGGAGGTTCGATTCCGGCTCGCACCTCTTAGTTTACTTATGTGCGAAATTCAATTTGAATTTACCACTGAGCTTTTCGGTGAAGGAAAACATCGTGAGGAAATAAATAACAATAGAGAAGAATTGCGAGCCTAATGTGGCATGTGGTAGGGCACTTGCTCACAGGAGTCACAGGACTGATGACCGATGGGGCCGGAAAGTTCTCGAGTGGCGTCCGCGAACCCTGAGACGAGCTGTCGGTAGGCCTCCAACCAGATGAACCGACGACCTTGTGAAAAAGTGGCGAGCCTTTCGGCTAAAATGATGATGAGTAATTTCGTCAATATTTCAGTGGGTGTCAAGAAGGAAAGAGAACCAGCATGATCTCTTGGAGGCCCACGTGGAGATAATCCAGAAGAACAGGTGCAAGAGGCGCTGGGGCTCGCGCTATGCCAACATCATCGACAACTACATGATCTGCACCAAGGACATAGGACAAACCATGTCGGAGATTTGTAATGTATGCCGTTATTTTATTATAACGCTTTTATTAGGTCGTCGTGTAACTAACTAACACAACACAATCTTGCAAGCTAAAAACCAACTTCTAATTATTGTATCATTATGAAACTTGGCAGGTATATGTAACATGGATGACAATGCAAGGTACCATATCCTGATCTGATGATGGAGCTTGAATGGAAAAGTCAAAGCGCTGTTTTAGTTTTTTAAACTATTAATTTACATGATGTCATGTATTCATTAAGGACTTGTGAATTTAACAATTTTTATTTTTATTTTTACAAAATTTTTATTTAAGACATTGGTATACCCAGTATGCTGTCCCGCACCATCTGAAGGCTCCACTGAAAACCAGCGCTGCTACCACACTCCGTGTGACAACAGCACATGCTGAGTGGAGACCTTTTCAGTTGCGGCATGTCACATAGCCTGTAATATTTGTTTGTATGTTTTCTAAGAATTTCGTTTGTATGTGCATGTCTGCTTTCTGAATAAACTTTTCTTTATCTTTATCTAAAATCGAAAATTTAAAAAAAGCATCATCGCACAAATGCCGATATTTTTTGAACCACCTATAACCGATTTTTTTTCTTCAAATGTGGCTAAAACACTCAATTTACTCAGCTATCTACAAAAAAAGAACTATATATTATCTCCTTTCTTTACCCAATCTCTCTCTTAGTTTGCGCTCTTCTGACGATTGGCCGTTAGCTTCCGTACGCTTCACGCTCCATATGCTTACTGAATGAGAACTGTATTCTAAATAAATGACAATTCCTTTCTCAGGAAAAATACGTGGACTGTCAAGACATCAACTACTCTGATGAGGAGGAAATGAGAAGGGCGTCCCATATCGACAAAGTGCCGACTAACCTTATTATGCATTCGGCATACCACAACGAGACTAACTTCAACTCATCGCTGTCCAGAAAAGCCGCTTCAAAACTTCAAGCAGATGGAGGGTTTTGTGAGGTATTGCAATATTTTTATAGGTTACTAAATATGAGTGACGCAATATAACCAGGCTTCAAATGAGAGATTAGTAAAGATACAGGATACCTCTGTGATTAGTAAAGATACAGGAATTTTGGGAAGTGGGATTTGTTTGATGATAATATGATCGAGCAGATTTCCGTTATAAATGACTATGGTGCTATTGGACATATTATGATGACTATTTGCTTCTTTCCAACTGGTTTTCAAAGATCAAATGCTTTTGTAATGCCTCTTATGTCTTTATCTATATGAAAATACCGACCGTGCCGTGCCGTGTGACCGTGTGGTGCCGGCAAAGAATTGCACCACCCCCTCTCTTCCCGTGGGTGTCGTAAGAGGCGACTAAAGGATAAACCGGAGGATGGGCAGCAGCTCCTCCGAGAACTACCTTCATCAAACTGCGGTCGCCAACCCGCCTGCCAAGCGTGGCGACTATGGCAATCCCCCCCAAGGGATCTATATACTTGGGATCAAGAAAGTGCCACAACCAATGCCCAGACCCCCAGTCCCCGGCGGCCCCGCTATTCCTGGCTCCGGTAGTGGCCATGGTAACGGCGGGGCAGGGGGTGCTAAAGTTAATCCCCGGCAGAGACCCGGCTACCAAAAACGACGACCCTTGGCCCTGGCAACATATAACTGCCGTACCTACACTGCGGACCGACGAAAAGGTACTGGAACTGGAGGAAGAATTGAGCAGGTTACGTTGGGGAATCATAGGGTTATCAGAAGTCCGGAGAGAGGGGGAGGACATGATAACCCTGAAGTCCGGTAACCTGTTCTATTTCCGGGAGGGCGACCAACAGTCCCAAGGAGGTGTCGGGTTTATCGACCACAAGTCCCTCGCAAACAATGTGGTGAAGATCGAGAGTGTGTCGACCAGGGTAGCATGCCTTGTACTCAGAATAACACAACGATATTCGTTGAAGGTTATACAGGTTTACGCTCCGACCTCGACGCACTCCGACGATGAGGTGGAGGCTATGTATGAGGACATTTCCAGAGCCATGCATAGCTCCAGAACTTACTTCACAGTTGTTATGGGGGACTTCAACGCGAAACTAGGCAAACAAGACGGTGAAGAGCTGAGAGTGGGGCAATTTGGAGTAGGGCGCAGGAATCACCGGGGCCACCTACTGGCTGGTTTCATGGAGAAGGAGGGACTCTATATGATGAACTCCTTCTTCAAGAAACGGGAGCACAGAAAGTGGACCTGGATGAGCCCTGATGGTGTAACGAGGAATGAGATAGACTTTATCATGTCGACGAGGAAGCAGATATTCGATGATGTCTCAGTGATCAATTCGGTTGCGATCCGAAGTCCGGGAGCGATCACCGTATGGTACGAGGCACATTGAATATCCAAGTAAAGCTTGAGAGATCTCGACTGATAAAGTCTACGCTCCGCTCGGCACCGGCCCAGCTCCAAAACCCCGAGAGCTTTCAGCTCGAACTCCATAACCGTTTTGCATGCCTAGAAAGCGACGTGGACGATTATAACGATGGGTTTGTGGAAGCTGTTCATACGGTTGGGTCTAAGTTCTTCAAGACCCGCCGTATAAGAACCAAGAAAATCTCAGACCCAACCCTTAAGCTCATGGAGGTGAAAAGTAAAATGATTCTGCAGTCTTCAGGTGACGCTTGTCATTATCGGCAGCTCAATAGACGGATCTCGAAGTCTCTGAAGCGTGATGTACGCCGATTCAATACCAACAGTATTGAAAAGGCTATTGAGCGTAACAGAGGCTCGAAGGTGTTTGCCAAAGATCTGTCTATTGGCCAAAGCCAATTGACAAAGCTGAAGACCGAAGACGGCAGGATCATTTCATCCAAACCGGAGCTGTTGGGAGAAGTCGAGAAGTTCTACGGACAGTTATACACGACAACCCGAACACCCGTCGCTGATCCAGCTAAAGACCCTAGAGCTAGATTAACCCGACACTATACCGAAGATATCCCGGACGTCAGCCTGTACGAGATTAGTATGGCTCTCAAACAGCTTAAGAACGGCAAAGCCCCTGGTGACGACGGAATTACAGCCGAACTCCTGAAGGCGGGTGGTAAACCAGTCCTTAAGGCCCTTCAGACGCTGTTTAATTCCGTCATTCATGAAGGGAGAACGCCGCGAGCATGGAACAGAAGTGTGGTGGTGCTCTTCTTCAAAAAAGGTGATAACACCTTGTTGAAGAATTATAGACCCATCTCACTTCTGAGCCATGTTTACAAGCTGTTTTCGAGAGTCATTACGAACCGTCTCGCGCGCAGGTTTGACGAATTCCAGCCTCCCGAACAAGCCGGTTTCCGAAAAGGCTATAGTACCGTAGACCACATACATGCGTTGCGGCAGGTTGTACAGAAGACCGAAGAGTATAACCTCCCCCTTTGCCTTGCATTTGTGGACTACGAGAAAGCCTTCGATTCGATCGAGACTTGGGCTGTGCTGCAGTCTCTCCAGAGGTGCCAAGTTGACTACCGGTACATCGAAGTGTTGAAGTGTTTGTACGGACATGGGTCCGTCCGACTACAGGACCAGACCACGAAGCCTATTCCACTGCAGCGGGGAGTCAGACAAGGAGATGTGATCTCTCCGAAGCTGTTCACCGCTGCATTGGAGGATGCTTTCAAGGTGCTGGAGTGGAAAGGTCGAGGCATCAATGTTAATGGCGAGTACATCTCTCACCTTCGATTTGCCGACGATATTGTAGTCATGGCTGAGACCATGGAGGACCTCAGTATTATGCTCGCTGACCTCAACAGAGTTTCCGATCGAGTTGGTCTTAAAATGAACATGGACAAGACGAAAATTATGTCTAATGTCCATGTTGTGCCAACTCCCGTAATAATCGGAGGCTCTGCGCTCGAAGTTGTTGACCATTATGTATACCTGGGACAAACAGTCCAGTTAGGTAGGTCCAACTTCGAGAAAGAGGTCGATCGTCGAATCCGACTCGGCTGGGCAGCGTTCGGGAAGCTTCGCAGTGTCTTTTCGTCCAAATTACCGCAGTGTCTCAAGTCGAAAATCTTCGACCAGTGTGTGTTGCCAGTGATGACTTATGGTTCCGAGACGTGGGCGCTTACGATGGGCCTCATAAGAAGGCTCAAAGTCACTCAGAGGGCAATGGACAGGGCTATGCTCGGGGTTTCTCTGCGTGATAGAATCAGAAATGAGGATATCCGCAGTAGAACTAGGGTCACCGACATAGCCCGAAGAATTGCGAGCCTTAAGTGGCAGTGGGCGGGGCACATTGCTCGCAGGACTGATGGCCGATGGGGCCGGAAAGTTCTCGAGTGGCGCCCGCGAACCGGGAGACGAGCTGTCGGTAGGCCTCCAACAAGATGGAGCGACGACCTCCGGTCTGAGTGGCGAGCCTTGGGGGAGGCCTATGTCCAGCAGTGGACGTCTTTCGGCTGAAATGATGATGATGATGATGATATGAAAATAAACGAAGTTTCGTAGAACTACATAACATTCCTGTTGGATGTACCTAACTTATATTGTTGATAAATGATGATGACATTTTCAGAATGACCATGGCGGTCCTCTCGTGTACGGCGAGGGGGTAAATTCGGTGGTCATCGGCATCATTTCGGCTTGCCTGGTGAAGGAGAGATCGAACAAGTGCTACGGGCCTTTCCTATATACCAGCGTATACAAGAACCGACAGTTTATCTCGTGCGCTCTTTATAAGGACGTCGAGTGAGTCTTCTTTTTGTATGGTATTGGTTAGCAAACGAGTACACAGGCTACCTGATGGCTAACAACTTATGATCTCTTCCAAGAAATATAATAAGATTAAGAATGTATTGCCAACCATAAGGACCAAGATCGAACGCCTCTACTCGTATGCTAGAACTTTGTTCTTGTCTATCTTCTGCTCGTCTTTTCAGGTCGAAGAAGGGATGTTTCCTCTTTACATTCATTAGCCAAAACGTTGAGCAGGTCTAACTCTTCCTTCTCTTCATGTCATGGGGCATGCCGAATAATATGTCCATGATGGACATCATTGGTCTTCTCTTTGAGAGAGCACATGATACTTATTCTGAAAAGTGGCGTGTATTTTGTTATGTCTGTTTTTAGTTACATTTACGTTTTTTTTTGGCTACATTGCCAGAAAGAACGGGGATAACCTTGAAAAGTTATTCCTGGTGAAATCCCATCCGATGATCCGTTCAGATTCGCTCCACGCTGACACCAAGTTTACGACGCTATCCACATTGCAGAGAATAGAACAAAATGACGTCAGGTGATCCACAACAAAGTGAGCCAACGAGGTAACGACCCTCAACCATTAAAAAATATGACGCAAGGAGGAGGAGTTACATTTTATTAACCGTTAGCATCTTTTATGAGTTTTTTTAGTAAAATTCATGCCAAGTTGATATTTTATTACAGGCCAAAATGCAGAAGGCAGTTCCGATCCGGTGAAACGCATACGGAGAAATTCATCTCATGGAAGAATCATCCTGATGGGTAAGTTAAACATAGTGCGTACTTACCTAAAGAAAAGTTGAAAACAAGGCGTCATGAAGTTTGGAACGATCAAGGGACTCTTCCGGAGTTTAGTAATATACCTATTACTACACAATTTTCATGTTTAAGAATGACATGTGTTTCTTAACTAGGACATCCCCGATATTTACTTAACTTCGAAAACTCTAGACACCGGACGAGGTAATTTATGTATTATTCCCTCCTTCTATTCGAAAAGGAGTACTTTTTCTGCCCCGCCCTCAGGGAGCAAGTTTAGATTTACTACAGCTACTAGTCTTCTCACAGGAGTGAAAAGCAGTGTACAAACACGGTAGCAAAATTATTTACACCTTGAATCCGCCAAACGCAGTAAAATAAGTATACAATTTTGCTCCCTAGTCATACAATCTACTATTTCAAACAGGCCAGCGGCTAATGAGTTGAAGCGTCCTCGAAAGGTCGACCACTTGTTGGAACCGATCAAGCCAGTCCAGCCCGACCAAGTATTCTCTGGCAGGGGATTCATCCTGCGGGCCACGAACGAATCGATCAAGTCATCCAACCACACTACTAAAACAAGCTAATGCTTCGTTTAATAGTTTATATCGTAATAAAGTCATCAGGTATTTTCCCATCATTGTTTCATTCCCTATTCTGAGTTTTAAGTTAATTAGCTTATACTGAAGTAATATTTTCACAAATGAAAATATTTTTACACAAAAATAAATCCATCAACGACTGGATATGGAAAAAGTATAAGTAAAGTTTAATAATATAGAGAATCACTACAGAGTGTACCTTTGACAGTTTCTGATAAAGATACCTATATCCGTTTTATAATGATCGTAAAAATAGAATCAACAAAAAACAACTAACAACGGATACAATAAACGAGAACAGCATAATATATGAAAAACCTTTAGATCAGAAAGTATCGATTATAGACTGCCTAATAAATAATAGCCTTGGGGGAGGCTATGTTCAGCAGTGGACGTCTTTCGGCTGAAATGATGATGATGATGATGAATAATAAGAGAAAGGACCAAGATGAAAGCTTTCGCAATGAGAGATGAAATTTTGTACATGGTAGGTCTGCTTAAGCACACACTCACCACAACCACGCCACAACGCATCGGCAAAAAGCGGTTACCTATGTGAATATGTTTTCATATAAATTATCGCCTAACCTATGTTGTTGTCCTTGTGGTGTGGTTAGAGGTTGTCTTATATTTGGTTGTTGTGGTAACTAGACCTTAATTAGGTGTTTACTTAGCAGTCAAAACACATATTTGCACGAATTCTAGATACTTCTAAAATGTTCGCTTGTCATTAAGGACACGCAGTTCATTACAATGGATCGTAGTAGGTAGCAGGGATCTTAAGCAAATAGGATGCCTAGTCTGATTTCCTTCTAAATTTAGTTGAATCATAATATTATACGTTTCATTGATGGCATAGCATCATCTCGGCGTAAAAAAGGCGTCGTTAAAGTTAACCCTTTTTGGATCCAGGTTCACAATAATATATCTTTCTCATGTTTTATTTACTTGCTTATTTATAAAGTACGTGTCTCTAATTTTTGTAGTTATTTATTACCTATTTATAACTGATATTATTTGTGTGTTGATACTTCTACGAGAATCGTTATTATCATATCAGCCGAAAGACGTCAACTGCTGAACATAGGCCTCTACGCTAACTTGATTATAAATGCCTTCCTTATTACTAATAAAACAAATAAGTAAATTTTACGGTATTTATCTATTCTAATATAATTCTTGGAATATGGCCTTCAATAAAATTAATCTTCGCATGATGGAATTTTCTTGTTAACTACAGGAAATTCAATAATTGAATTCAGAGTCAATTACCGTTTGAAATTAAGCAGAGAATCCATTAAATATTAAAATTACTGTTTGAACCTTCATTCCGAGTGATCCCACCTCGGATCACACCTTGACAATGGCGAAATTTTTCTTACTTCTAGTTTCAGTGATATTGCTTATAAGTAAGTTATTTTTAAAATTGTAGTGCTTTTTTATGGAATCAGTTCGCTCTTGATATTTAGAGACCTCTGCGGCCCATGAACATAAGAAATTATAAGATTACGAATGCGTGGAAGTAATTTTCCCGAACACAGTATGGCAACGCTTTTTGGTGACAGGTTAACGGGTAAGATGTTGGTAGTCATCGATACCGACCCTGCCTCAGGATTCAGGTCCACCGGCAAATTGCGGAGAAAATAATCTCGTATGAAAAACCTGACAGTTTACTAGGTACCTGTGGTTATAAAGAGTGTATTTCAGATTTTATTTTTTTCCTCCAGGTATAGTTCTGATTGAATCTTCAGAAGCAAAACACAGTAAGAGTCGTTCGAAGAAAGAAAAGCATAAGCACAAAGTACAAAGCCATAGCCCCAAATCAAAGGAGTCTCACAACGATCACCAAGAAATTGACGATAGTGATGATGGGTGGGAATACGAGAACACCACCAAAGTAGACACTAGACGAATCCTGTACAGCAAAACTACCAAGAAAGGAACGCGGCCATATATGGTGAATACAAAGGGGCGACATTTCAATTCAAAACTTGTATTAAATCATTTTTTGAAGGGCACGGGGAAAGAACATACTTTGGAACTTCTTTTGAAAATGGGATTTAAGACTCAAGCTTAAGCTCATTTCGATTCCATAAAAAAATGTGACATTCTTCATTCTATCTGGCGCTTAAAAAATCGCCCCTAACTCAACTATTCAAGGTTCCTACTAAGAAAGCTAACCTAACTTAACCCTTTTTGTCTAAGGAATATTTTTCGTGATATTTATGGTTGTTCTTGTAGTTCATTAATCACCTATTCTCTTAAATTTCTTCAGGTATATCTCCAACTCACCAAAGAGTCAGCTAAGGCTCACAAGTATCGTGGCTGGCTGTGCGGTGGGGTCATCGTCGATCGCTACTACGTGCTGACTTCAGCCGCGTGTGTCGAGGACGCCGACCACTTCTACGTGGTTTCGGGGACTACCAAATTCGTCGACAGTTTCGACTATAAAAGCAACAAATGCGTTTGCAACCATAGGAGGAAGGTTGTCTGGAAGTGCATCCCTAAGAGTAAGGATACCTATTCAAATTGCATACTGGGATATGTTAATGCGATAGCCAAATTCCGTAAGAGCGAAGTTGCGGGGAGAAGCTAGTGTTTCATAAAAGTACGAGACAAAATAAATTATAGGTAGATAAATATTTTCTTTATAAAATCTTTCAGATTACAAATTCGACTTCCAAGACAGTATAAAGTGGTCCTCTAATGACATTGCCATCGTCAAAGTGAATAAACCGTTCAAACTTGGAGTTTGTGAAAAGGGGTGCGAGTTCGCTGCTGATCTCATTTGCTACAATAACGTTAGCAGAGACCTTGAAAAGCCAGGAACCAAGGGCACTATTCTTGGATGGGGAAGCGGCAGTAATTTTAGGGAGGTATGTAAAAATGTGTATCCATTATTAGGTATGTCTCCAGATATAGGCACGAACAAAATTACTTTTGCACTCTGAACTGACTTTCAACATGGCAGCACCTCATTAGTCACTAGTAACATGACTAT
Organism: Aethes cnicana; assembly: GCA_963971205.1. NCBI lineage: Eukaryota > Metazoa > Arthropoda > Insecta > Lepidoptera > Tortricidae > Aethes > Aethes cnicana. The sequence goes on from OZ020294.1 coordinate 4,685,818, forward strand.
GATCGCAATGAGATATGTAATAATAGATTTAAGTTTCAATGCATGAATGTTGGTCATCACATAAACATCTGAATGTTTTAATTTCTTTTTTCATACAGGGCGTCTACCGACGACAACGGCCGTATACAGCGACAAACGCCAAGTGCCTCCAGGAAGCTAAGGTTTGCGTTATGGACAACGAACAGTGCGCCAAAAAGTGGTCTCAGCGGTTCCGCAACATTATCACCCAGTACATGATCTGCACCAAGGATGTAATGAAGAGGCTCAGCGAAATTTGTGATGTAAGACTCCATCGTTCTTTATTTTCCATACTGCATTTTGATTCAGCATCCCATAATACCAGTCCCAGCTTAAGTAATTATTTTATTTCTACAGAAAAAATACGCCAATTGTACTGATATTGAAGGCAGAAGGAAACTTGACATGGACTCAGAATCAACTGATATTCAAGCATCCTTCTCTGAAAACATTGATTTGGGTAGACATCTTAGAGATCCTGATGATTACGTAGCTAGACGATCGAGCCAAGGAGGGTTCTGTGAGGTGCGTTGAACATTATTCATACATTGATCTTAAATTCTCTTTCTGCTGCATGAAGTATTAACATACCATCAAAAGAAAAATTGTACCTATTTGACGTATATATTATCGCCAGAATGATCACGGCGGGCCATTGATAGTGAAGTACCAGAACAAGGACCGAGTGATCGGAGTGATATCTGCCTGCAAGATCGACCCCAAAACTCACAGCTGCCATGGCCCCTTCTTGTATACCTCGGTCTTTAAGAATCGCCAGTTCATATCATGCTCCATTTACAAAGATGTGCAGTAAGCATTTTGTTACTATTTATTATTACAAATGCATTTCCTCTCAGTAATTATGAATATTTTTCACTACAATCAGTTTCAGCCAGAAAGAGTACAGTGTCTTCTAAGCAGGGGTTTTTCTTTTTTCAATCATATCTTCCACCATATTAACATAATATATGATTAAATCATCAATATAATTTTTAATCATAGTTTCATATCTATTGGATGTTTCGTCTCGTACACTAAGTAATATATAGGTATTAAAACTGCTATCCAATTAATTTCAGAGAGAGTTGTAGAAGGGTTTTCCGCTCCGGCATAACTCACGAAGAAGTATCAGTCAACTGGGATGGAATCAACGAGTAAGCAATTCTATTGAAAGATATTTGGTAACTATAGATGACAGACACTGATAATGATATTTTATTTTACAGTGATGATGACAAAGCTGACAATAATGATGATGGGGACGACGATGAGGAAGCAAAAGCTGACAGGTTTGAATATCACTTGAGTAATTCTTTGTTAGGTTGTAATAGCTAACCTACTATATTGAACATTTTAAACAATAATTTGATGATTGTAATTTCAGTGCGAGCGTGAGCGATAAAGCTGATGATGACGAGTACGTAATGCATAAATAAAATATGTACACTCGTTCATTATGAGAAATAATTTAAAAACTCGTTTTTTTCAGTAACGATGACGGGAGTAAGGAAGCTCTGAGACAAAGGTAAATGTTTAATCCTATTTTATGTCATTGTTCCGAATCGATATCAATATATTATATAAAGCCCTTCCGTTACTGACAGAGTGACTGAGTTACCGACAGAAAACACACAGCCGAAAAGCTCAAATGCGGCATGTAGGTTCCATGGTTCCGTATAATTATACATATAATTAAATTATCATGTGTTAGAAAAAAAATTGTAAGTATACTAGGTATGCTGTTTAATGAAAGCTTCGCAAGTTCGAAACTAAAGTTTTTTTTTAATTTTTTTAGGAAACCTAAATCAGTAGATGAGTCAAAATCATCAAAGAAGGAAACCAACAGTAGCAGTAGTAGCTCAAGCTCCAGTGTTGAAAGCAAAGAAATGCAAAAGTCTGAAGGACACGATAATGATAAAAAGAAAGATGTGAAGACGAAAAAATACAAGAGCAAGAAGAAATCCGAGGACAAGGGTTCCAAGAAGAAAGCGTCTAGAAAATCAAAGAAAGACAAGTCTAACGAGCACTCTGGAGAAGCTCACGTAAGGAGTCAAGATAGAAAGGAAGTGTTCTATGAATCCAGTCGAGATGAAAACGTAAATGATCCAGATCCAGATCCAGAAGAAGAGTAAATAATCGCTTCAAATAAAATAAAATAATTATTGCAATGTGTTTTATTTTTTTAATTCTGTAATAGCTGTATTGTAGAGAACTACTTACGAAAGAGACATTTTTTATGTTTTATAGTAGGTACTTAAAATTAAAAAAAGCCCTCCGATTCTTGCTTACCTTACCATATACTTTCAATATCATTGAAGTACACGGTACCATATTTCAAATCGATTGGACATAAGGAAGTTAGTCAGATCCCCTCATCAACTAGAGAAGAGCTGATGATCATCAAACGACTAAACAGATTTTCATGAAACATGGCTAGGAACACTATCTGATAAGGAAGGATAAAATTATCTGACACAAAAAAAACTAAACGAAAATCGATTCATCCGTTTGGGAGCTAACTACGATACCACAGACAGATGCCTACACAGATAGACACATTCAACTTATAATATCCCTCTCTTTTTGCGTCGGGGGTTAAAAAGGTATAAATCAAAGAATTGTGACACATTACGTAGTACAGTCAGCAGCAGAAGTAGATAAGCTGTCCAGGTGTTCAAAATGACCTACACACGACCTTATTCTTAAGACGTTAAGGGCGTGTGTAGGTCATTTTGAACACCTGGACAGCTTATCTACTTCTGCTGCTGACTGTACTATTTAATATTCTGTGACATAATTTAAGGAACCATGGATTTTCCACACTTTGTCTCAGATTACTCGTAATCCCAGAGGAAGATCGGGGAAGTGGGTAAAATGACGCCAAATAGAGGACCGACTACCTGAACTGAAATCAGTCAGTCGTCCCTTTTTGTAAATTGTCTCTATCACAAAATATACAGATACTATCTTCTGCCCACGACTTTGTCCGCGTGGAATTCGGCTATAGCGTTCCCGCAGGAATTGAGTGTTAAACTATTAGTTATTTATTCACCAAGAGGAGTAAGGCATTGATTACTCAACGAGTGGCCATTTGAGGCCCGACGCGAAGCGGAGGGCCTTAAACAACACGAGTTGAGTAATCAATACTTACCCTCGAGGGATATATAATACTTTATACTACTCTTACGAGGAAAAAAAAACAACAAAATCTCGTACAAAAATTTAGATATACCTATACATAGGATAAATAAGTATCATCTGGAGCGTTTTGCAAAAAAGATTTGATTTCATCTGCCGTTAGCACTTTGGATTTCTTACTGCGAAACCCGCTAGACTTCTTTTTCAGAAATGCTGCTAATTTTGAGTATTTCTTTATATCAATATTATCTCTGGATAACAATGTACTTCTCAGCATTGAATATATAGCCCACAGGCTGCTAGGCTTATATTTTGAAGACTTTTCACTAAAATAGGCTAGAAGAACATTTTCCGACAAAGAAGAAGCTTGCTTTTCAGTCTTCCACTGCATAAATTCTTCATACTGCTTCATGTATTTATTTTTTGATTTTTCCGGTAGAAGATTGTTAATTGCTTGTTGAGCATGAATTAATATTTCAGGTGGCGTTCCAATAATACTACCATCGCTACTTTCCTCATTTGTTGAAGACATTTCAAACACAAAAGCAAATTCAAAGTTATTACAATGAAACGAAAGGCGCGCGATATTCTTTTTTTTAAAGTGAAAACCGCGCCAACCTTTTTTTAGGGTTCCGAAGTCCACAAGGAACCCTTATAGTTTCGCCATGTCCGTCCGTCCGTCCGTCCGTCTGTCCGCACTATTGCTCGGAGATGCTTAGGTCTAGAGAGCTGTAATTTGGCATGAATATGCATATTAGTTACGCTGACAAAGTGGTACAATAAAATTTTGAAATATATTTTTTTATAGGGTACCTCCCCTACTCGTAAAGTGGGGATGTAATTTTTTTTTCTTGCGTACCCCATGGTGCGGCATATCGTTGAATAGGTCTTAAAAAATATTGTGGGTTTGTTAAAACTATTTTTTGATTAAGTGATGCGTTTGTGAAATATTAAGCTTTAAAGTGCTATTTTTTGTTAGAGTCACGTGTCCCCCCCCCCCTGCCAGCTAAATGGTGGTATTTGGATGGCTGAAAAAAATCACGGTTGTGGCATATATAACGTAGTTGAAAGGAAAACTATCAGAGCTAAGTAGGCTGTACAAACTTACGAGTAATAGTCGACCAACTTATAATGATGATTTTTCTCGAGCGGCAGGGGCGTCGGGCGGGCACGTCATACCACAGGCTAGTTAGATGCTAATAAGTCTTAGAAAGGTACTGTGGGCATCCTAAACTTCGGAACCCTATAATTTGCGCGTGGCCCGACACGCACTTGGCCGGTTTTTTTAATTTGGGCGCGCCGCGTCTTTACAGCCAGTGACGAGACAGATCATTACAAAATTTCTTGCGTGCAACCCGAAATATAAAATCATATTTAGTATAATCAATGCATATGTTTCTTCAAACCATTTGACGATAACGTTATCGCATTTTCGAGTTTTTTTCCGAAAAACTTTTTTGATGTAGGTACATTCGTTTAGAACGTCTATATAGCTTGTGTAAAGTCGGCAGTGTCAAATAAAAAAAGTATTAACTTACACGCATCCATGGCTCGTTTCGGAATTTAAAAAAAAAACATAACTGTGGAATAATGGATTTTCATACAATATTACTACATGGGTAAAGTGTGTAATAATGGATTTGCATACAACATTATTAACCAGATTTTGAAGGAGGATTAATGAGCAACTTTCTCCCCAATTAATGGGTTAGTTTGAATTGACTTTCCGAGTAGGTGTAGTATAAAATAAATTATATACCAAAACCTTCCTCTTGAATCACTCTATCTATTAAAAAATCCGCTTCAAAATTCGTTGCGTAGTTTTAAAGGTCTAAGCATACATAGGGACAAACAGCAGGAAGCGACTTTGTTTTATACTATGTAGTGATAAATAAACAAAATGGGTAGTATTACTTCAAGTAGTTATTTTTAGGCTCAATTTCGTTAAATCGAGAGTAAAATAATAGTTGTTACGAGTAGCTTATCGTCCAGACTTATGAGGGAGCAACTACTCTAGTCTTACAGGCTCGTTTTATGTAAGAAAAGCCTGATCTGTTCCGAAGAACTTATACACTATCCTGTCTTACTTAGCCATACATAAATACGTTAAAGTATGTATTTATCAAGATAGATACAGCTATCCACTTGATTATAATGATTTCCTAGTTAATCTCTAACGATATGGATGAATAAAACATATTGTTTTTTATCTAACATTCATATATTTAAGAACCTTATCTAAAAATTAATCAATATCATCGCATACAGAATTGTTATTGGTGACTTCAGGAAATGAAGTAATTCAATTTGAAAAGTAAATCACCGTTTGATTGGTTTTCGTATTTATATTACTTTCAGATCCTATTGGGATCGCACTCCGACAATGGCTAAATTTTTGCTGCTTCTGATATCATTAGTTTTACTTATAAGTATGTGATTTTTATAACTGATATGTTTTGCTTTTAGAATCTTGCTATTTTATTTTCTCTATACCAATAATTATCTACCGAGAATATCAAAAGTATACGCAAGATGAACTTAACTTGGAACAGGTATTTTCCATAACTCTTTAAATTTCCTCCAGGTATAGTTCTCTCTGAACCTTCGAAATCTGGGAAGCACAGTAAGCGTTCGAAGCATGAAAAGAAGAAGCACCACCAGAGGAGAGCTATTGAAAACGAGATAGAGGATAATGACGAAGGATGGGAATACGAAAACACCACCAAAGTAGATTACAGGCGGATCCTGTACAGCAAAACCAGTCAGAAAGGGAAACGCCCGTATATGGTAATTTATGGAACCAAAATGTAAAAAAAAGTCAAAAAAAGTTGTAAAGGTCAAGCAAAACGTTGTGGCGATATTTTACCCACATAATTAGCTATCGATTCTAAGCATGTTTCTTAGGTTTTTTATTTTTTTTGAGTAGTTAAAAAAATGATTTAGTATGGGATTAAGGTATCGACTTCCATCTGGTCTCACACCATCAATCCCATACAAATTTTCTTTGCCACAAAATATCGTCACAACTTTTTGCTTGACCCCGTATTTCCATCTTTTCTTCGTGAATAGCGCGCCAAATAATGTCGTTTCTTCTTGATATGTTCCAAAAAAGTTGCGACAAAACGAGCTAGATAGATCTGGCTCCTTAATTTTCTTTACTTGCTTACATTAATCATCATCAAACTAAATCAAATCATCAGGTATATCTCCAACTAACCAAAGAGTCAGCTAAGGCTCACAAGTACCGTGGCTGGCTGTGCGGTGGGGTCATCGTCGATCGCTACTACGTGCTGACTTCAGCCGCGTGTGTCGAGGACGCCGACCACTTCTACGTGGTTTCGGGGACTACCAAATTCGTCGACAGTTTCGACTATAAAAGCAACAAGTGCGTTTGCAACCACAGGAGGAAGGTAGTCTGGAAGTGCATCCCTAAGAGTAAGTATACAACGTATGTTTCATGCTGTAGCTTCTATATCTATCTGCCTTGACTTCCTTGCTCTGAGAACAGAAAGGATCAATGTAACATTATGACATAAATAATTGTATTCTATAAGTTAATATTCATATAGCGTGCCTCTTATTCAACCTTCATCATCATCATCATTTCAGCCAAAAGACGTCCACTGCTGGACATAGGCCTTCCCCAAGGCTCGCCAATCAGACCGGTCCTGTGCTACTTGCTTCCACCGGTTCCCCGCGACTTTCACGAGGTCGTCGCTCCATCTTGTTGGAGGCCTACCGACAGCTCGTCTCCCGGTTCGCGGGCGCCACTCGAGAACTTTCCGGCCCCATCGGCCATCAGTCCTGCGAGAAATGTGCCCCGCCCACTGCCACTTAAGGCTCGCAATTTTTCGGGCTATGTCGGTGACCCTAGTTCTACTGCGGATATCCTCATTTCTGATTCTATCACGCAGAGAAACCCCGAGCATAGCCCTCTCCATTGCACTCTGAGCAGTAAGCGCCCACGTCTCGGAACCATAACTCATCACTGGCAACACACACTGGTCGAAGACTTTCGACTTGAGTCTTGACTTAATCAACCTTGGTCCAATTCAATCTTTCACTTTTTAGGACAAAAGTCATTTTCTTTTCGTTCGTTATAATGGTTCAGTTATGATTTATAAAAATCTTCCAGATTACAAATTCGACTTCCAAGACAGTATTAAATGGTCGTCCAACGATATTGCCATCGTTAAAGTGAACAAGCCATTTAAACTTGGAGTTTGTGAAAAGGGGTGCGAGTTCGCAGCTGATCTCATTTGCTATAACAATATTAGCAGAGACCTGGAAAAGCCAGGAACCAAGGGCGTTATTCTTGGGTGGGGAAGTGGCAGTAACTTTAGAGAGGTATGATGTACTGTTAAAATGATTTTTTTAATCTGGGTACCGCTAAAATGTCGAACTGGGCTGATCTAATCGATAAATCAGTGATTATTAGAAAATATACATGGTTTATAGTAAAGCTAGCCGATGCCCGCGAACTTCGTGCCCCGTAGACTAGGTAAATTAAGAAGACAAAATTGTATTTTAAACTCAGATCTTTTCTATGCGGCAGCCCTTCTTCTATATTTACCTGTAAGATGACAATGATCTGTATGAGAAACTTACTCGTTCCTTCTTATAGGGCGTCTACCGGCGACAACGTCCCTATACACCGACGAACGCGAAGTGTCTTCAAGAAGCTAAGGTTTGCATTATGGACAACGAACAATGCGCCAAGAAGTGGTCTCAGCGGTTCCGCAACATCATCACCCAGTACATGATCTGCACCAAAGATGTCATGAAGAGGCTCAGTGAAATTTGTGATGTAAGATCGTTTCGAATAATATTTTTACAGTAGCAGCAAAAACTTCCAAAATACTAATTACTTTCTGCCCGCAGAAAAAATACGCCAATTGTACTGACATGGAAAGTAGAAGGAATCTTGATCTTTTGGGGTCTATAGAAATGCAGTCGTCGTCATCGAAGACTTTAAATATTGACTTGGGGAGGCATCTTCGAGATCCCGATGATTATACAGCTAGACGATCAACACAAGGAGGGTTCTGTGAGGTGCGTTGGTGCGGTATCATTCATCCCCTGATCTTACATTCTCTTTCTACTCTATTAAATGTGTTATTATTGTGAGGTGAGTCTTATCTCGATTCAGTTGATTTTTAATTACATTTTTGTGTACTTTCCAATAGAACGACCACGGCGGGCCGTTGATAGTGAAGTACCAGAACAAGGACCGAGTGATCGGAGTGATATCTGCCTGCAAGATCGACCCCAAAACTCACAGCTGCCACGGCCCCTTCTTGTATACCTCGATCTTTAAGAATCGCCAGTTCATATCCTGCTCCATTTTCAAGGATGTCCAGTAAGAATTTTATTCTGAGTGGTTTTAAGTTATAGTTTCGCAGAAAAATACTTTGCTTTTTTAGTCTCAAGTTTTATGGCGTTTGTTGGTGAATGAGCAATTGAGCACCATAGGCCGCCTAATGGTTAGTGGCTTCTGTTACCTGGTGGCGGTCTTTGAATATTTGTTTCGGATGCTGAAAATATAACATTGTTATGTAAAATTTCAGAGACAATTGCAGAAGAGTTTTCCGTTCTGGCATCACCCACGAGGAATGGTCGATCGATTGGGACGGGGTCGAGGAGTAAGTTTCAGACTTTTAATAATTAAAAACCGCATGAAATATTAAACATACCTGACACAATAATCACTCACAATTAATAATAAGATGAATCTAATGACACCAACATCTAGCTGCAATCCATCGATGATCTTTGACACAGATACAGAGTATGGCATAGTCAGGTTTAAACATGTTTTAAAATTATAATAATAGAGGTAATTGGTTTTGTTCAATAGAGATAATGACAAAGCTGAGGATAAAGATGATGATGTTGACGACGATGAAGATAACGCTGACAAAGACGAAGCAAAAGCAGACAGGTTTGTATAATTAATGACCTAAATACGACGTCATTTTATTTGTACTTAATGGTCTACAATACGTTGTTACTGATTTCAGCGAAAGCGACAAAGCAGATGACGACGAGTAAGTGGATTCAGTTACTCTAACTTCATAACTTGCCAATTCATTTGATGAAATGATTAGTAGGTACTTACCTAATTAAAATTTTTCAGTGATGATGACAGTAAAGAAGCTCTGAGAGAAAAGTAAGTACCCTAAAGATAAAAATTAACATGCAGTTTAATTTTTCGAGTTTAAATTCTTTAGCAAGCTTTTGCATCTACATAGAATGTGTTTAAAATACATCTGAGCATAAGCCTTGTTATTTGTTAGTTAACCTGAAAGCTATAAGTAAATAACAATTTTCCTTCTTTAATTTTAGTAAAGAGAAATCTGTGGAAAAGAAAGAAGAATCAGCGAAGAAAGATAAGAGCGATAGCTCCAGCAGTGAAAGTAAAGAAACACAAAAAGCCGGAGATCTGGATGATGATAAAAAGAACGACAAACCCGAGAAGCAAAAAGAAAAAAGCGCCAAAAAACAAAATAAAACCAAGACCAGGACACATTCAAAAAAGAAGAAGTCTAAAAAGGGTGATGAAGAATAAGGAATGATAAAGATTCCGATCTGAGTCCGGAGGTCACATGATTAGTTTACTGATTGTTAAGTTAAATGGCTAATCCACTTCAATAGAACAATGCCATATGTATGGATAACCGCAAATTACGATGATAACTAAAAACTGTAAAACGGTTTTACCATCATTTTGAACGTTCAAAATATTTGTTAACGTGCACTATTAATAATAGTGTTTACAACACTTTAGCATACCCGAAAATGATATTTTAAGTAGTCATGAAAGCCCTGTTTCTAGTAGGTTGTAAATACTTTTGGCGATGTAGCCGTTATCGTGTTATCGTCTTTCGCGGTTGCATACTATGGCTAATAATGGTATTGTTAATTAAATATTGTTATATTTTTCAAGTGGAATAATCAAAACTTAAAACTTTCACACATCTAGGCAGAAGAAATCTGTGCCACTTTTTATTTAGTAAGATGCACGGACGAATTGAATTAAACAAACACGTATGGCAGCTCTGCCAATGGCCCTTGCCAACACACAGATTTGCAGAATTTGTTGTCAATAAAATGAAAATTAATAATTCTAACTTGTATAATTATGAATTTCCAAATACGTCTATTATATTAAATCTAAAATCGAAGCCATAATATGGTTTCTAAGAACAGATTTCGCTATCTCATAGTTTCTGACTTCTCCATCAGTATGGGTCAGTAAGTACCCATTTGGATCAATCACTCTGTATATATTTTGGATTTAGTTTCAGTTTTTGGAGAAAGTTTAAAATGGACACCTACACTGGATCGCAAAGAAAAAGGGTCACTTTGTATCGGATTTTCTATACAAAGTGACCCTATTTCATTGTTGAGGTTATGTAGTTGTAACAACGGTTTCACAGCTGTCGCAGCACGCAAGCATGTATGCGTATTGGTGGTGCTTTATAAAAACATGAAGCGTTTTGAATTTTGAAGGGGCGGGCTATACGAGTATGTTTTCGTAGTTAATCTCTAGCTAAATGTTTTTCTAAGATGAATGGTTTCTATTTCTATTATTTATCGTATACGTGACTTCAGCCCGCTTGAGCTTCGCCCCGGCTTTTATCAGTCACTCTTTGATATAGCAGTCAGAGCGGTTCAATGATGAAGTCCAGCTTGAGGCAGCCGACGAAGGTCCTCCCCTGGCAGGTGGTGTCGGGGCTCTGGTGGAAGTTCAACGTCACCTGGTACCGACCCTGGGTTGCGGCGTTCACGGGCAGGTCGTCGTCCCCGCCGGCGGTGAACTCCTGCACGCGGTACGGACCCTGGGAGAATCAGTGTTAGACTATAGCCGGTCCTTAATGAGGGTTATCGGGAAGTAAAAGTTTGCACATCTATCTTCTTCTTATATATAAAAATGAATTACCGTGTGTTAGTCTGGGTAAGGTTCGAGAACTGCTGGGCCGATTTGGCTGTTTTTTTTGTCTTATTCCATGGGATTTTGGGAAGGTTTAGAAAGAAAAAAAATCGTGAAAAATCCAAAGGAACAGCTAAAAAAGAATCGCCTACGGGTGATACGAAGTTCACCGGGCCAACTAGCAATTATTGATAACAATAAAAAGATACACTACTCACAGCTTCGAAGGGACATTCCTCGGGGAACCCAAAGTATTTCAAATACTTGTAGTACAGACTGTCGCGGTTGCCAATCTCGTTGCAAAGCGTGCAGATCTCATGGGAGACGATCATCTCGTAGCGACCTGATATCTCCTTGTCAACTAACAACTCCACCTGTTAAGAAATATAATATCCAGTATTTTGCCACGTTTATGTTTAGCCGTGAAGCCGCAAGTACTTCTATGTATTTTTCCGATCTATATGCGTACAAATACATAGGATAAATGTGGCCTGTCGTGCCCTCCGATCGCAGCCTCATGGCGGCCGACATGAGTTGAATCTTTATTTTTTGCTATTTATACACTGACCTATGATAACAATAACTTATAATAGATCCATGTACCTATTTATAATTATATTAAGTACTTACATGGTACTTACTATATTAAACATTTAGGCCCACCCAATTCGGCGTGATGTGAATGACGGCTTTTTGTAATATCAAATGGCTTTGAAAAGGTTAAAAAACTTGCCGCCTGGCTATTTCCTCGATACTTAGATGCCACGGAATAGTTTTTACTCATGATAAGTAATTATTATCATCAGCCGAAAAACATACAACCAAAATAGCAGTGCTCGCACTGTTGTGTTTCGGTAGGGGGTTAAGGCAGCCGGTGAAATTTCTGGCACAGAGGCATTCCATCTTAGGCCTCAGGGTAGGCAACGCATTCAAGATCATAGGATTTCGGTGTCCATGGGCCGCAGTGACCACTTACCAACAGGTGGGCTGTGTGCTCATTTGCCTATACCATTGGTATAAAAAAATCAGCATCTTGCGAAGTCCGTCAAACAGACCGGTCCTACAAACGCCTCCCGCATCTGACTCCCGCAGCGTTCCGAGTTCTTATATACTCACCATCGTAGATCTATCCAACCCCTGTAGGAACTGTATAACTCCAGTCATGTAGGAGGTGGTGTCATTGAACCGTTGCACCTCGACTCCGGACGTGTCCACAAACGACTGGCTCACCGGGTCGGGACACACGTACACTGGCGAGTCGAAGTTAAGTACGTACACATCCTTGAAAAAAAGTGCCTTGATTTATTTTTACAACTGGCAGCAAACACGCTCAGGGCAGTCAAAGGCTCTGAAAATTAAGGTCTCCAGTACGGAAGTATTTACTATTATGCCTCCTGGCATTATGGGGCTGGGTCAGCCAGGCAGGGGGCAGATACATTTTTTCAGGACATTTTTTCCAGACAAGATAATACTCCAATTCCAATAATAAAAACCTAATTAAAACGTTGTGAAAGTCGATGATAAATCAATCAAGTCGAAGTCGATGTTATCTTGAAGAAAATAAACTACTCACATCCGCCGGGACCTGGCCGTAGCTTAGTGAAAAACACAAACATAATATAATAAACATGTCTGATAATATGTAGCGAAACAAAATGATGGCAGAGTGACAAAGGCGAACATTTAAATGAATATTACATCGCGTGAAGGATCTGATACTAGCTGATTGTATCTAAACATGGTGGGTGAATGATGTACGATGTGTTAGGACACATTTCAACGTATGATTAACAACATAACGACTGAAAATATATATGTTTACTGTTCTGTTCTTTTAACAAAACACTTTTACTGCTGCCTCGTAGTCAGCATAGAGTAATTAGAGTAGCTTGGCATTTTGGTACCTTGTCATATTCAGCGGCATACCGATCTCAAATTATTCAATTTCAACAAGTCGTCGCTATACCTATTTTGACGTGTAAAAAGATTAACAAACAGGCAGACGGCCCACCTGCTGGTAAGTGGTCACCGCCGCCTATAGACATTTGTAACACCAGAGGCGTCACCAATGCGTTGCCGATCTCGAAAGGGGAGGACAAGGGACATGGGCTTAGGGAAAATGGGATAAAAAGATAGGACCAACAGGACCGGCCATTTAAGATTAGAAGCCGTGGTAGCCTAAGTGGTTCGACCTACCGCCTCTCATGCAGAGGGTCGAGAGTTCGAATCCGGCTCGCATCTCTGAAATTATTTGTGTGCGAACTTCAATTTGAATTCACCACTGAGCTTTTCGGTGAAGGAAAACATCGTGAGGAAACCTGCACGCATCTGAGAAGTATTCAAGGATGTGTGTGAAGTCGCCAATCAGCACTGGGCCCGCGTGGGGACTATAGCCCAAACCCTTCTCGCGATGAGAGGAAGCCTGTGCCCAGCAGTAAGCCGTAAATAGGCTGTTGTGGATGGATACCTATTAAAACTGCCAATGGTGTTGAATCTGAACTTTAAACGGCTAGCTTTAAAGTTCAATTTGAGCGCCATGACGTTTTGACGTTCCCTTTACAGGCGCACTCGAGTAAAAAGCCTGTTCAATAAAGAAGGTGGTATTGACGTTGTTGCTAGCTTCTCGTCTAGTAGGTACATTAATGGCATCTACGACCTGGTGAAGGTCGCGTGAATGCAGTGAATGCGAGTGACTCAAGACCGATCTGGCGCGCCTTGGGGGAGGCCTATGTCCAGCAGGGGACGTCTTTCAGCTGGCATGATGTCGATGACTTTACAATACAATACAATATACTTTATTGAACACCACACAATCAAGGAACAGTAGACATTATGTAATTACACAAAAAGGTATGGCATACAGCAGGCGGTCTTTAATGGCATAGCCAGCAGCGGTTCAGTGCCACTTCTTCCACGATCCCATTTCATAAAGTTCTTGAATAGTCCGCAATGCCAATCGTCTGAAAATCATCCATGGGTGCTATTGGTGCTCTTAATTGATATTTGCTCTGGGATTCCATTATTTTTACGCTTAAGGCTGGGCGCAAAAGGTTTCAGAATTCCGAATGGATCATAAAATAGACCCACGTTTAGAGTGTGAATGCGTGCGCAGCAGTGGGGATCCGGCTTTATTGAATGTACACAAAGCTAATGGTAAGGCGTCAAAATTCCTTACTGTACCTACTTGGTATTTATTAAAATTTCTTTGTAGGGGCTGTGAATGAAAGAGCTCCTAGAAAAATATAATTTAATTCGGCCTTTAACTTACTAATGCCAAATACCTAAATTACAGACGTTACAATGTTAAAATACAACCCTTAAATATGAAAAATGTAAAAAAAAGAAAATAACAAAAATAGTGTTTAATAAATTTATTAAAAAAAAATACAAAACAAAAAAAAGCTCATCCATGCCTGCTACCGACGTAAAAATAAACAAAATAAACTAAAAAATAGTGCGTTAACAAGTTAATAATAATATTATAGTATTAAGTTAGTGCTTAAAATTTATTGCAAGTGACGTTTAACAAAAATGCTATCCATAAATGTATTTTCTATATAAAATATAATCTTTATTTTTATGCTAAAAGAGACCAATACTGCGCGAACGCACTGCCCGCGCGAATCTAAAGACAAAGTTTATATTATGTCAACTTCACATCTTAAATTAATAAGAGTTTCAAAATATATACCAACTAGCAACCATCGATATGTAAACCCTTCCCAACCCAGCTGAGTATGAAAAGGTCTATAATAATGGACTTTATGTAACGTCCCTATCATTCCGAGAATAAATCCTCTAGTTATTATGTTCGGTCATATCGCATGTTCTCAGTTGGCACAATCACGAGACAGCGGAGCCCCAAACCTTGAATTGAAATAAATACACTTAACACTAATCAAATCCATTCAAACTAATTTCTAAACTTGGGACTCCGCCTTTGAAAGCACCTTAAATATTAAAAATTCTATATTATACTAAAATATAGCTTCTCTTCTCGTATTAATTAATGGAAGAATGCTTATAAATGTTACTGAAACGTAGGTAAACGAAGCATTCTCAGATTCACTGCTGTAAAATTACATCTAACGTTAGACTAGAAAACAAAACATTCGTAAAGATATATTTTCGTAAGTATTTTTTATATATATAGCTCACTCTCTAACTCGCGCCGGCCCAATGCAAATGAGAAAAACAAAAAAAACCATCGAGCGATCTCTCGTCCGAATCGGGAAAAACTAAAATCGAACCATCGCCTGTTCTGGTTAACATGTAGACTGCACACAGATTCAATCAGACTTATTTATGGTAGCTAGTCGTGAATATTTAATCTGGAATCAAATGACATTGATAGTAAGCAGTCTACGCAACAAAATGCATTACTTTCTGGGGCCAGCGCGAGGGTAAATAAACCTTAACGCTAAAATTAAAGTGTCGGAATGCGACAGGAGTGCCGTCAATCAGTCCCTTGTGCGAAAAAGCAGTGATCAGTAATAAGGGGTAATCGTTTTTATATTATCGAAGGTTTCGTGTTGGTTGAGCTCCCGCCACGAATCAATTTGCGACCTGAAACAATTAATATTTGTTTTAAGTGCGGCTGCAAAAGAATATGTATACTATGATTACGTGTTTGGCAATTACACGTATTAGTAAAGTACACGCGGTTCCGACCCGCCTGCGACGTTTAGTGAAGATTCGATGCATTTGTCTGACTTAAGGTGCGTAGTAAGGTGAAAAATCCAATTTGGGCACATTTAAAGATATAAAACTTTTAAAATGAAATTTCACATTAAATTAGGCCGAAATATAGGTCTCGAAAAAATTGATTTGAGAATTGATATGTGCTCTTCAAAAGTTGCGGTGGGTACGTATACAAGCATTGTCCCCGCACGTACCCACCGCAAGTTTTATGACGGAAATGGAAGTTATTTACGGTTTTTGACCAAAGTAATGATTATTTTACAATATCCACAGCTCAGATTATGAAAAACTGGATAAGGTTTCATTTTCTGGGCAGCCCGTGTAAAATCATAGTCTAGATATTGAGCAGTAGCGATTTAAAAGGTGGAAAATGCCTTACTTGATGTTTTTTTTTTTTGCAAGGACGACCTGGACGTATCGCAATTTCCGCAGCTCAGATTAAAGAGGACATATCAATTCTTCATATATTTTTTTTCGAGGCCTATATCTTTGGCCAATTTTTAGTTTTAGGCCTTTAAACGCGACTAAAATGTGGTATTAACCTTACCACGCGCCTTAAATATGTAGTTCCTCAGTAACCTTAGTTGTATTTAATTCCAACCGAGTCGGACGGGTCGGGCCGGCGAGTAAATCCCGAGT